>OZ012706.1:25737882-26197669 GCA_963942595.1 Cylloceria caligata
TATCATAGCGTGTCAGAAGCATTTTCGCAAAGATTTTGGCATAAATGTGTACGATGGAGCGCCCTCCTCGTCCTCCAGGTTGCAAATTTAACGACTCGTGATATCACAAAGAAGTATAGCCTTCTCGTGACCGCGTGTATAGACACATCTTGATTTTCGCGAAATTTCACGCAAGTTAGCGTATGCTTGTTTACAGCTCACATCGATCTCGTACCATTCAAGATCGCGAAAATATTTCGAGAGAAAATTATTCTGGTTTCTCGAATGCTGCGGTAATTTGGCAAAGTGACACGGTGGTGCGACGATCCAATGAGCAGAGTACGGGATTTTCGCAAACGCAGTTAGCAACTATTTTACTAAAACCATTTATAAACTAGACTCAACAGAGAACGGGTTGGTTTCTCGTCAAATACTGGAAACAACGAATTATTGTACATTCTTTTATTAACTTTCAAATAGACAACCGAAAGTTACCGTTGCCTATAATAAATACTTCCATTTATATAAATTCGCGTTTTCACTAATTACTCGAGATCCATCTCCTAATCGGCAAACGGTCCCTAAAAATAATAACTTTTTAATATTATACCGAATACTGAATAATTCAATTACGCGGTACCGGCATAACACCATCCTCAAAAGTTACAAAATATCCTACAACAAGAACATGTAAAAGAGTCATTGGATAAGCAATTTCCACAAGAGAAAAAGACCATTCTCCGTGCAAACGTATCTGACGCGGTAGTTTTGTAATAAATTTCGTCGTCGTATTATTCGGAAAATACTGCATACTACGGTAGCCCGGTAGTACGACAAAGAAAGAGTTATCCTTGGAGCTGACGGTGGCACAGATGACGGTGGCACTCGTACTCCCGATAATTCTGCCTCGTAGAAAATACTGTCGATAGTCTCGTTGAATAACGTGTAAAATCTACATGAATGATTCTCGATTCACTGATACTCGTTGAATTTTGAATAACTTGATACTCCAACCACGCTCATATCCTTTTACGAATGCTGCTTTAGCTGTACTGATACGTACCAATTCGCCGACGCTGTATTTAGGCTTTTTAGTTTTTCTCGCGTTACGCTCGTAACACCGTGCTAAATTTTCTCGGGCTATAGAGGCATTTTCGAGGGTCACCTCGCTCGGAGGAATACGCGTTCCGCTGTGTCTAGTGTGATTATATGCATTGTAACCACCTTTTCCCACTTCTCCGTCTCCAGCTCCTGCGGATGGTCACAAAAGCCCCTGATCCCGCGTGTTGGGCGCCAATCTCGAGAAATAAATAATTTCCTGAGACAAATGTTATTCACACGCGAAATACACGGGGCCGTCTCGGCTTCGCTGCAATCTTGGCGATTGTTCGAGGGGAAGGGTTAGTCTGAGGTGTCTCGCACAGTAAATCTCAACTCGTCAATTTGAGGAATCACAAATATAATATCAATTTATTGTAATGAGGCACAAAAGGATTAGACAAGAGCTCAGGCGGTACTCTCGGAAGCACGGTCGGGAAGCGACAAACGGTAACGTGCTAGATTCCTTGCAACTCAATTTTCTTTAAAATATTTAATAAAGCTCTCGGACTGGCGACAACATTAAATTGAAACTAATCTAATAGCACCGAATAAACAAACCAAAATTAATAATCAGATAACTCACACAGAATAAACGAGTAACGAAATCAATTAGAACAGTGAAAGATGCAGTAACGAAGTCAACGAAGATAAACAAAATAACGATGAGAAATAAAATAAATAAGTCGAATTAAATAACGGCGAGAAATAAAATAATGACAATAAAGCAATTAAACAGGACAGATAAAATAACAGTAATCGATCAAATAAATCAGATAAGTTAAATAACGTCGAGAAATACAATCCACGATAAATAAAATAAGGATGATTAATGAAACAAATACGGTAAATAATATTGACGCGGAAAATAAAACAAATACGATCGACTTAGCAAAATCGACGACACGCAACTCTGATACACAAAACTCTTAATGCACTCGAATTAACAATATACAACTATTTAACCCAAAAGAGAAAAACGATGCAAGGAAACCCCTTCGGCGATCCTTTTATTCTCGTGAAGCGAATTACTTGTAAAGTTGAAATACCGGGCGGTAGCTGTTTGACCGCTATTTTCGAATAGACGTTGGATTCTCGGTTCGATAGCGCGCCGTTACTACAATATCGCTCGGGTTTTCTCAACGAAATTACTGGAGCTAACTCCCACACTCAAACCAGGGACTAACGGCGGCCTTACCGAACGGTTATAGTATCGGGATCCTCTCGAGAAATACTCTCGCAGGGGTCCAGAATCGCGAGGGCAGGCGTCGGTTCTCGTCGATCAGACACGGCAGGGACAAAGTCCCTGGTATTACGTTGGCTCCCGTTGTTTGAGTCGATAAACTCCCTCCCCCCAAATCGTAGCCACCAATAAAATTGAAAGTATCGTAACGGTACATGCGCTTGGGGTTATTATCCGAGCTACCAACGGCTCTCGCAGGGCTTCGATGCCTTGTACGAAGTAGCAGGGGGGGTATCCGGGAGCGGTGCTGGGGGTAGGTGAGGAAGCACATGCGACCAATCGCTCCAGGACCCCACGAACGCGTCCGGCGGGAGCGGCAGTTCCCCCCCGTTCTCGTCCACCCGGGTCTGTACTGACTCCTCCTCGATCTCCCCGTCCATTCATCGGGATCGCCACCACTATCGCCACCTTCCTTTCCCGGTTCCCCTCGAGATCCACAATGTCATAGACCCCGGGTGAGAGTATCCGTCTCACCCGAAAGGGTCCATGTAATTTCGTGGCCAGCTTTGCGGCCACATTCTGCGCAGCATTAAACAAAACCCGTTGCTTGGTTATCACGATATCCCCACCTCGAACGTTCTCTCCCGACGATGCTTGTTATATTGCGCCGCCTGACGCTGATACGCTTCTTCGAGGTCGTGGGTGAGTCGCTAGCGCACGCTTTCTAAGTTTCGCATTCATTCCGACCACCGTTCCCGCGGCAACGGAATTATCTCGCGATCCCATTCCACCCGACGTCTATAAACATTATGCGGCGCTGGTTCTCTACCGAAATTGAAGAAGGCCGGCAAATGCCGTATCGACGAGTGGTACGCGGTATTATACGCGAACCGGAATTCTGCCAAGTGTTTGTCCCACGCGCGGTGATTCCCCTCGAGAAACGACACGATCATTGTCTTCAATATTCGTTTCACGCGTTCTACAGGGTTTGCCACATCTCGTAACTTCTTGGAATACGACAGATCGTTCGTCACTGGCTTCCGCTCGACTGTCTCCGGGCCCTCGGTGGCTACTACCAAAAAATCAAAACCTGGCTCATCCTCCTGGCTCATCGGGTCAGGTGGCGCGTTTTCGTACATTCTCGAGAGCGCATCTAGAACATGGTTACGCACTCCCTTGCGATACTGCCCTCGTAATCGTACTGAGCCAGCTGTAATGCCCACCGAGCTAACCGTCCTACCGGATTCCTTAACGTTTGTAACCATCGAAAACTGTGGTGGTCCATGATCACCGTAAAATGTAAACCCTCCAAATACGCACGAAATTTCCAAACTGCCCACAGAATAGCCAAACACTCTTGTTCAGTGGTGGTGTAATTTTTCTCCACGGAAGAGAGAGTACGACTCGCATACGCGATCGGGTGTTCTTCGCCCTTCATTTGCTGCGTGAGCACAGCGTCCTTCTATAAATTGATAAGTATTATTCGGTTTCTTAATCATCGTCATCGGTGTCGACCAATCACTACCCGAAGGCTCGATAACGTCAGCCGCCAATATGCGGTCGACCTCGGCATCGATAACCTCACGCATGATTGGTGTCACGGGATAATACCGCTGCATAATCGGCCTCGCGTCGACGACGTCAATTTCATGTTTCGCCAGATGTGTCACACCTGCCGCGCTCTTGAGCCTCGGCAGCTCTATTCTTAAAAATTCTATCGAACGCTCAGTGTCCTCTCGCTCGAGATCCGAAATTCCTAATAAGACGTTGACGTATTCCTCCGTATTGCATTTGACAAATTCGAATTCGCGATCTCTCTCACCACTAAAACTCCAAACCCGACGCTCGTGATCTACTACCATTCCTAGAGCCTCTAACGCGTTCACCCCAGGAGCAGGGACGCAGGTACGGCCGACAACACCCTTCCTCGCACTAATCTCTCACGATCTTTCAATTTTATGGGTAAATCGATTTCCTCTGAACATAGAATTTTCTCCCCGTTCGCATTGGTACTTGGGCGCGGCGGAGTCGCCCGTCGAGTTAATCCTAACCCGGATGCCACTAAAATCTCGTCCCGCCCCAAATACGTGTGCGTCGAGCCACTATCTATGATCGCTGGTGAGATATGCCCCCTCACAGAAATTTTAACGATGAGAATGGTTCGTGATCGCGCGGTATTCAACGGGCTACTCGAATATCCTGCGAAATCCACCGTATTCATCGATAAGGTAGGTGGAGCTCTTCCTGAGGGAGACGGAATCACCGCAGCTCCTACTGACGATCCCCGGAAGCGTTTCCTGCATAATTAGGGGGAATATTAGTGGTGACATCCAGTTGACCACATTTAAAGCAAAATCTAATGCGGGGGGCCGTACACCCCCTTGATAAATGACCCGGTTTCCGACAATTCCAACAAACGCTTTCTTTCCTCGCGTCGTCCCGTCTAACCCCTGATGGACCAGGGTTGTCTGTGGGGGTTGGCGGCGGTGGGCGAACGGGTCCCGTTGGCCTAGGCGATACAGGGGGGTGGGTTGGGACCGGCCTCTCCGATAGCATCCTTCCCGGTGCTCGAGAGGATACACCTCCCCCCCCCCCCCCCTGACCAATGGCAGAAATGGCGATCTATCCCTACGTGGGATCCTCTCGCCGCTTACCCCAGCCGGGTTACTGTGGCGCGCGGAATCTCGGGGCCATGGATTATTTAACGCGGCATAATTTGTTCCGCGGGTAGTCGACAACCCTGAGGGTGCCTGATATGCGAGATTCGGGAACAATCTCCGCTCAGGTCGCAGCGGCAAACGATAGTATTGTTCCGCCAAATAGCTGCGTTCGATGCGCACTGCGAACCGTTTCAATTCCCCGAACGAGCGTACTTCGTGTCGCTGTATCGCGACCTGCAACCACGGCAACATATTGCGATGGGTATAGCTCAGCTGTTCGTATGCCAAAAGGGTGGTACCACGCGACCTAACAACCCTCGCAAACAAGTTAAATAATCCGACACTGATTCCTCTTCCCCCTGGGTACGACGCAAAATTTCTTCTCGTAACGCAAATTGGAAATCGGAATTGCCGAACTGATTGCGCCACGCCAAACGGAACGACTCAAAATTGCCGAAGCGCGGTCTTTCACTCCGGAATAACACAAGCGCAATCCCCGACAAAAGAAATGGTAAACAAAAGAAAAGTTCCTCATCGGTAATTGACACGAGCCTACAACCTTCCTGTAATCGTGTGAGGAATTCTTCCGCATACTCCCCCCGCACTCCCGAGAATTTCAAATTTAATTTTCGCATCAACTCATACGGTTTCGACGCTGGTAACCCCCCCCCCCCCGTCGGATGCGGGGGTCCGGGTTTACGTGGTGAGGATTAAAAATTAGGGATTTCTGGATCCCCACGCGTAAACGGCATTGTTTCCCCAAAATCCCTCGTCAGATAGTCGCGAGGGGGTAGCGGGGAGGGGGGTATCATGCTAGGGCGCGATTCACCTAACCCGGATGCAACCCGTGCTGCGATCGGGATCGAAGCTGCATACGCGGTACCTTCGATGACAGCAGACCGCGTCGCAGGAGGAGGATTCGCAGAGTTATCCTCACCCAACATTTCCGTACGAAAGAGATTTGTATCCACTACGCGAGGGGTGCCACTCAGCGCTTGTACTTCCGATAATTAGATTTCAAAAGGCGCTCCAATACTTCGAAAGACGCACCTCCCGTGGATAAGCCCCCCTCGCGTAACGCCCGTCTGATCGTGTCGTCTTCATCATCCCTCTCCCCTCGTCCCGCGAGCTCACCATTCTACGCGAGAATCCTTGCCGTACCACGATCAACCGTATCTACTAGCGACCCCACTTGACGTAACTCTCGCGCGCCCACGCTACCTATAGCACGAGGACGCACGAATCTGACCGACTGACGTTCGAGCGGGATCTCACGCTTGACCCACACCAATGCTCTTGATACTCGCAGCACACACCCACGCTTCGCAAGAGTCGTTTACTATCACGGAACGATAAAATCCTCTACCCTAGATCTCACGGAAGTACAATAAAATACATCTTTACAAACCACAAAACAATGAAGATAAAATAAACTTGAAAGAAATAAACTAAATAACTTCTAGACAAATAGAACCAAATAACATTCAAGAAAATAAAATAAATTTCAAAAGACTAGATAAATCAGTTGCCAGCGAATATAATAAAATAGACTTCCAGTGAATAAAGTTGTTCGAGAATTCAGTTGGTAGAGTAAAGTGGACTAAAGATTCACAGGTGAATTAATAATCGGCGCACAGGTGTTAATTACAATAGCATCTATTGCTCCACCTGTCAAGTGCAGCAGACACAAATATATAATACAAATAAACAAGTAAAATATAGAAAATAATGTATAGAAAGGAGCGTAAAAAGAGAGAGAATAAATGAGGCGTTCTTATTACCACACACGATTATATTAATCGTGTGTAATCGATTAGATGTGCTGTTGCGATCGGGCCTCGCGGTGACGCTGATGCCGTGTGCACGACACGATGAGCCAATGTGTTGGTGCACTGGTGGGCCGATGTCAATATGCCAATGCTGATACGATACAAGAGTTTGTAGAGACTGTAGGTCGGCACAGCTGCACTTTGAGACTTATTAAGATGTACAGAACTTTGATAAGCACGCACGAACAAGGTGACGGTAACAACCGTGCGAGAGCATAACGCAAGATGGCTGCGTTATACAAAGCAGCCGTTGTCTAACCAAGCAGTCGTAGAGCGCTTGCGCGCAGCGACCTGTTGCTCGGCACGCAGACCTAGTGCGAGATTTACAGCTTCTGCGTGGTGCTGCCACTGAGTGGCAGCAGCCAGCAGTTACCCATGTTAGCCCGCAGTGCGCAATCCAGCTACGCGTAGCAGAATGCTCAAGCATTCTCAACCAAAGTAAAAAAACAAATTTCAAGGAAATTATGCAAAAACAAATTCCACAAACGGAGATAAAATAAATGGCCAACAACAAAACAAAATAAATAGATTTCAATAAAAATAGACTAAAAGAAAATAAATTTTACTACTAAACAAAAACAAACAAAATAAAATTTCCGAAAATCAAAGAAATTTTTCGGAACTCAAATGACAAAATGGATTTCCCATATAATCAGAATAAAATAAATGTCAAATAAATATAATAAAATAACTTTTAAAAGAATTTAAAAACTACCAACGGATTTCTAAGACAGAAGAACAAATTTCAGGCCCCTAAACATTTTTTTTTTCTTTTTTAAACTTCAGGAAAATCCACTGACGAACCTTCCCGAAACATAATAATCAAAAGGAGTAACTACGAACAATTTTTTTTTTAACTAAACTGAATTAAATGTTTACGAAAACAACCGAATAAGTTTTACGGAAATAAAACAAAATAAACTTTAAGAAAAGTCAAATGTGACCAATTTCTTGACTGTCAAATGAAATTAACTTCCCAACGGTAACCTAAACTAAACGTCAGTGAGCATCGCATCGATTACCCAAACACACAAGAAAAGGAAAAGCACACCAATAAAGAAAGTAAATTACCAGCATTAAATAGAGTGATAAATCTAAGCGACAATGTTATTGACCAAATTTTATGATGGCATGTTTTATTTGGCAGTTCGCAACCCGGTTAGAGTCAGCGCCACCTAGATCCCTGTGTTATCGATCTTAGAAAAATATCAAGCAATCGAATCCTTAATTATTCGTCAGCTCTGATTGCCTCACTCATTCATTAAGAATTAATGAGGCAAGCAGACCTGACGATTTTTTTTAACTTCTAAAGAAATCGTGAAAAAATATTGCCACAGCCCGGGTTCGAACCGGGATCTAGGCGAAATAGACCTAACACTAGAGCTAACACGATATTATCGATAGTCTCTCCATGAACACGGGAGTGTATTGAAACGGCTTTTACCTCGACTCTCGTAAGAGGATAATTAGCCGTAGATTTTGCCGGAGTTCTAGCATGCGAGAGCAGCACACCAGGAGCTCTTTTTGTTCTACGAATGAGAAGCGATGCCTCGAGAATCTTTAAGCCGCATTGACCATTCTTTGTATCCCCCACAAGACAAAATGAATCTCTAGACCGCACCAACCGTAGTCGCATCTCGACGCCGTTTAATAGGAACCGCTCCTGATTGAATATATCGCAATGCAGATGACCGAGCAAGTCTACAGTTTTTTCGACATTTAAAAATTGTTCTCTCTTCACAAGACCCGTTTTTTCCGATGTTATATCATCCATTTTTCCAGGGATATCGTCGTACCAGAGAACACTCGTGAGATGCGAATTTTTTGCTGCTGGACCGTAATTCAAAAATGTTTCTATGTACGCTCGATAAGCGTAGGCATTACTTGGAGGTAAAACTAATTTTTGATTCAGGTATACATCCACCTGATTAAACATAGAATGCAAGAGATTGTATACAGGGCCGGCACTTACTTTCGATGCTGTACCCGCGGTATTTTCCGCAGTAGGAGATGTTATTTTCACTCTCAGACTAAGCATAGTATACGCGAGATCGATATACTCATCACCTTGTCCAGGAATAACAAAGTCAATCGGTGAATCATCTGTTAGCGAAGATATTGGTTTGTAAAACACCCAATTGGAGCCTTCGATAGTAGTTTGCGTCGGTGGAAGTGAAAATAATTCAAGTTTCGATTTAAGACACTCGCACGAGTGCGCATGTAGAAAAGCCATCTTGTTTCAGCTATCCAAAAATATCTGCACCTGTTCGTTGACGAGTTTTCTTCTTCTTCTTATTGTTCTTATTATTCTTCTTCTTTTTTATCACTTTTCTCTTTATTACACTTTTATTTTTACGGGAGATACGTCGTGGTTTACGTTCGTCCGATGAATGAGGAGTTCGCGAAATTTTGCGCTTTTTATAACCAGACCCCTGCATGAGAGTATCAATTTTTTCAGAGGCTTTGCGTTTGAGATTACTGCCTGATTCTCTCGCTCTCTCGCGAATAGCATCTTTCACAGCTATATTTCTATCGAGGATATCACCAGCTACGTTTACACCAGCGCGCAATGCCTGTATACCAACTGCTTTAGCGCCCTTCTTTAAAAGTGGTAACACTCGACGAAACAGGCACCCGAGAAAGCTGCCGATACCGTGTCCTCGTTGATTAGGTGTTCCGATATAAACATGGCTAATACCGCCGTACCTGCGATGGCCCCATCCGTGCTGCACACTGTCAATATCATCCATAGCGATGTAATCAATCGTGGGACCTTTTGAAATGTAGTGTCACAGTCAACGTTCCCTGCTCGAATAGTATAGGATCCCCAAATTCGACTCTTATATCGATATCGATAGTGTGTAAATTATTGCGCAAGAGAGGTATATATCGTATCGTTGAAAACGATTTAATTTTTATCGAACCATACTGACAGTCATCAGTATCAATGGGGACAACTCGTAAGAGGGGTATTTGTACATCGCCTGTAATATAGCTCTCGCAGGTATCTGTGTATAGAAACATGCTACATGGTATAGCACCGGTGAGAGATGCTGGCGTCGACCCTATGTATTCGCAATGCGGCTCTATCAGGACAGACCTACAAGCCTCTTCCGAGAATCCTAAGAGCCTCGCGATAACGGGTGATACGCGAAAGTCATAGTATCGTAGATCGTCGCATTCGCAGGCGACTTCGATCTGCCCGCTCGGAAGCGATTTAAAGCGCAAATGACCGGCCACGTGAGGTAGCTTATTTATACTCTCCAAAAGAGCGTCTATAGAGCGATATACACCAGGTGGAATTTGGTCTCTATCAGAGCGTCTCCGTGTTGAAAGATTTAAACCCGATAAATCATAATCACCATCCTCAAAAGTTACGAGATTTCCTACAGTAGGGACATGTAAAAGAGTCATCGGATAAGCAATTTCCACAAGAGAAACACACCATTCTCCGTGCAAACGTGTCTGACGCGGTAGTTTTGTAATAAATTTTGTCGTCGTATTATTCGGAAAATACTACATACCAGGTGTATGCATAAGTTTTTTCCGGTTTTTTGGTAAAAAAAAAAACACGTAATTTTCAAGGGATATTAATTTTTGTTTTATTCAAAATATTGGCCATCGGCTTCTACACATTTCGCCCATTTTTCAGGTAACTTATGAGTACCATGCCAGAAAAACTGCTTGTCTTTTGCGGCAAACCATTCGTCGAGTCATTTTCCAACTTCCTCGAAATTGCCGAAGTGCTGCTCTGGGAGCGCGTGCCCCATTGATGCGAAGAGGTGATAGTCAGATGGCGCCAGGTCTGGCGAATACGGCGGGTGCGGAAGGATGTCCCATCCAAGCGATTTCAAGGTGTCTTTCACTGCTTTTGCTGTGTGAGACGGCGAGTGACTTTGCGATTTTCTATTTGACGTTCATTCAAATCGTGTGGGACCCATTTACCTAGTTTATTGATCTTCCCTATTACTCGTAAACGTCTGCTGATTGTTTCTTGTGACACATGTAATGCTTCTGCTAATTGCCGTTGAGTTTGAGTTGGGTCATCATCCAATAACTCCTACAATTGCTCGTCTTCGCATTTTTGTGGTCTACCAGAGCGCTCACTGTCTTTCACGCTGAAATCACCACTTTTAAATTGTCGAAACCATGTCTCACATGTTCTAATCGATGGAGCGTGTTCACCATATGTTTCTACCAGCAAACGTTGACTTTCAGCAGCCGTTTTCTTTTGATTAAATAAGAAAAGCAATGCGTGCCGCAAATGTTCTTTTTCAGGCACAAAACTCGACATGATCACTGAATGATAAAACAAAGACGCTAGTTTTTGGCGGACTCAACTTGTGTGTGTTTGTAGGTTAATGTCAGACGAACAAAATGACGTTAGTGTCAAATTAATACGCTGCGTACTTTTTGCTGGTGCCATCTCTTAGTTAAACCGGAAAAAAACTTATGCATACACCTGGTACTACTGTTGCTCGGTAGTACGACAAAAAAAGAGCTATCCTTGGAGCTCATATTTGTCAGGGACGGTGATTTCATGCGTTCTTCCTCTTTGTCCTCTTCTTCTTCTCTTCCGTCTTCTCAGATGACGGAGGTACTCGTACTCGCGATAATTCTGTCTCATAGAAAATACCGTCGATAGTCTCGTTATTCAGATCGTGTAAAATATACACGAATGGTTGTCGATTCACTGATATTCGTTGAATCTTGAATAATTCGTTACTCCAACCACGCTTATATCCTTTCACGAAAGCTGCTTTAGCTGTACTGAAACGTACCAAGTCACCGACGCTGTATTTAGGCTTTTTAATTTGTTTCGCATTACGCTCGTAACGCCGTGCTAAATTGTTTCGGGCTATAGAAGCGTTTTCGAGGGTTACTTCGCTCGGGGGGATTATAAGCATATAAAAAATGTTGTAAAACATCAATGTAACGCTTATTTCGCGTGTATGTAAAGTAGCGCCACATTCGCTCTTTTATTGTTCGATTAAAGCGTTCGGCAATCGAGGCTTTTATATCAGGGTTACGAGCAGCGCGAAAATCGATATTCTTTTTCTTGAGAATTTGCTGAAATGGAGTGCCGATAAATTCTTTGCCTCGATCAGTTTGCAATTGTTGCGGGCAACGATTGTGACTGCGTGCGAGTATGCGTGTGAGACCGCGGGCCACATTTGCACTTGTTTTGTCACGCAAGTCCTTGACCCATGCGTATTTGCGCAACACGTCGATAACAACAAGCAGATATGCGTACTCATCGTTGTACGTGGCTATCGAGCGAACATCAGCTAAATCAGCCTCCCATACATCGTCTTTATTACTCACGCTGTACGTACGACGGGGAAATCGTCGTCGCACGAAACGATACATGTTATATGAATCCTGTGTCTCGAGCCATGGTAAAATATTTTTTCGCGCTACTTTTCGATCCACCTAGGCCAAATTTTTGGCTCGAGAATAGGAGGCAGGATGAGTGGTGTCATAATAGATTTTTTGAAGAATTTTCATAATTTTAACGATGACCAGTTAAATGGATTCTTTTTCTTTTTCCTTTCTAACGGTGCGCGGGATCGATATTCTACTTGTGCGATGTTTTGCAATTGTTCGTCCTCTTCTTCATCCCCCTCCTCCCCCTCGATAATGTCGTATTTAGCCGTGAGCATTAAATCTCTATTTGAGTGTGCGGTCTCGGCCTCGTTGTTGTTGTTGTTGTTGTTGTTGTTGTTGTTGTTGTTGCTACTGTTGCTGCTGTTGCTGCTGCTACTATCGCTTTCGCGTGGTAAAATATGACGCCGCTGCGGTGTCGAGGATGATGTAGGTGTAGGCTCGTGTAGTAACTCGGGATTGCCGATAAATTCGCGTGGCATCTGTATCGCTCGCAGAAGTTTGGCAAAGTGAGATCGTCCGAAGGGTTTCTCACGTTTTCCTGCTCGCATAGCATCGTTAACAAGATCAACGATATTGGAATTTGAAATTCTTCTACCGTCTATGGAAACAATACCATTACGATCCCATGTCTTTTTTTACCAACGGCGCTGCGATGCAAATTGCGAAGCAACGATATTGCTTTAGATTAAAATTTTTTTGGTACGCTATCGATAATAGGTGTGTCATTGAGTCAAGATTTAACTTTGTTCATTAAAACGTCGTCGGATTTATACTCGTGACTATCGAGTATTGCTATTTTTCGTTTTGATGAAATATTCGGTACTGCATTATCGTACTCGACCATATGAAGATAACGCTGTAAAACCTGCTAGTACGCTATCCATTTCTCTCTCTCGCTCTTATACGAGTGAGAGTTGAGAATTTCACTCAGCTCAGAGTCGAGGCGCGATAATGGCGTACCGGTAGTCTGTACGGAGGGCAACGGGTCTGCACTAGTAGTAGTAGTAGTAGTAGTAGTAGTAGTAGTAGTAGTAGTAGTAGTAGTAGTAGTAGTAGTAGTAGCAGCAGTAGTGGCGAGTCCAGCGAGACAGTGTATGTTATCATGAGGTATAAGTACCATCTTTCTGGCATATTCCATGGCTTGTGTAGGCCAAGACAGGCACAAGAAGCAACTTGAGAAATCCGACACAGTGCTGGACAATGATCGTTCTCTTACCGCTCCAATTTCCCCTTTTGGCGGCTAGCCGTCGAAGAATTGTCGCGTGCCCCCGAAGATGATTCTTTTGCACGTTGTTCCGACTCACGTTTCCCTGTAAAACGTTTAGAGGACACTCGCATATACAGCGTACGGGCGCTACATCTGCTTTGCGTAAAATTGCACGTCGTTGCTCTTGCTTCAGATAACACAGCGCTTGCAATATAATTATTTGCTTCTCATCGAGAGGTCCGCGCAACGCCATTACAAGCGCATTACTGGTACATCGCGCGTCGCATCGCGAACTTTTATTGCTTTTTGAGGCACGTGAACGTAATGGTATTGGTCATCGGGAAATATACAGGCGCGAAATCGACAATTATCAGGCGTTGATTGTTTCAAGTCGAATAATAGATAGCCGTACGGTGCAGCCGTTGCATCGGAATATACCTTCTGCAAAAATCGCCGATTCTCGGGACAACCTGACAGGCTATGTGCTGAATTTGCGCGCGATCTCGCGGATTTTTGAAGACAATGATATAATTAGCGTTTAAGGAGATATCGCGTTGCCCGTGACCCTGATGGAAGAGATTTTGCGTGATGAAAATGACACTAAGATTTTTATGAAGGCTATCCTTGGCGAAAAGGTCGACCACAGTATTGTTGGATGCCTCGCGCATTAGATCGTCAATGACCACAAGTTTAGGTCTTGTATCATTCGAGTAGTCTGCTGCTTGCGGTAAACTCTCGCGAAAATCGATTTTATCACCGTACTCTGAATACCCGGACTGCCACTCTGAGTAATAAAAAAGTATACGCTCGAACGGGACATCCGTCATTTCGCGCATGTATTTAAAGAATTTTTTTACAAAATATGTTTTACCACAACCCGTAGGACCGCTTATCACAGCTGTCCATGGATGTTTCCAACGTGTATCCATATCGATAAGTGTCTATCAAAATCAATCAGCTGACTCTTAAATAAGCTTATACCGCGACGGCGACGGCGGCGGTGGCGGTGGCGACCCCGCGGCATCAGCTATTTTCGCGGCCTTAACGAGCTGATACGACGCGGCGCGCCTGCACTAGCTGATGAGGCGCGGTCCTTCGGTATAAGCTGGTGTTTACGCCGCATGTAAATTAAATAACGATAGTTCTTATATTTCTCACAAATAAAGCAATATTTTTATTTCACTATGCATTAATCTCTATGTGCAAATTTTACGAATCATCAGATTCTAAACAGCAATATTATATCCACGGATGTAGCACGAGAAAGTCGGAACAAAAGGAAACACTCGATAAGAAAGACGGGACAAAAGGAATCAACGATGAGAAAGTCAGAACAAAAGGGAACGGTAGAGAGATAGCAGCTACTGCTACGAATAGCAGCATAAAAAGAACAAGCCGACAACTGTTTTATACATAATAAATCAATATACATATATTTTTTAAATGTATTGTACACAGTAAATATGATACATGAAATTAGACAAAAAGATTATTTTTAAATATCGCGAATTGTGAAATACGCTAATTAGTATAACGCAAAAAAGTATATAGTTTTACGGTTGAATTTGCGATATTTAAAAATTTTGTATATCGCGAATTCACCAGTAAAACTATATACTTTTTTGCGTTATACTAATTAGCGTATTTCACAATTCGCTATATTTAAAAATAATCTTTTTGCCTAATTTCATGTATCATATTTACTGTGTACAATACATTAAAAAAATATACAGTAGTGGACAAAAGTTTAAGACGGAGAGGAAAAAAAAGTAATCGTTGATTTTTTTATGAAAAGAATTGACTCAGTGGATTTTTTTTTTGTATTAGCTAATTAATCATTAATTCATATATTTATTACATAAATTCAATTTTGCGCGTAACAACATTAGATACAATAAACAAAGAAAACATAAATTTGTTTGATATCTTCGGGGACAAAAGTTTAAGACTATACGTAAAAAAATATTTTTTAGTAGAAAATATACAGATATTTTCCTCCCTTCAATACTTTGTCCACAGTCCATTATTTTTTATCACATCACCACATCTTTGAGGCATTGAATCAATTAATTTTTTGCAGTCGTCCACAGTTGTTTCATTCCACGTTTTTTCAACCAAAGAGTACAAATCGTCAAAATTTTTTGGTTTATTTCTTTGAACCCTTCTTTTTATGGTACACTATAAGTTTTCAATTGGATTTGAATCCGGCGACTGCGACGGCCACGGTAATAAAGTGAATTTTTCATCTTAAAAAAATTTTTCACTACCCGAGCCGTATGCTTTGGGTCATTATCTTGTTGATAAATAAAATTATCACCCATATTTTCGTAGGCATACGGTAACATAGTATTTTTCAATATATCCAAGTATTGAAAACGGTCCATGATTCCATTAATTCGGCGTATTGGTCCAGGACCATTACGAGAAAAACATGCCCACACCATTACGTTTCCACCTCCATGCTTAACTGTCGGTAAAACACATCGAGGATTTAAATCTTCGCCAATTCGACGTCTTACATACAGTATCCCGTCAGAACAAATTCGGTTGAATTTCGATTCGTCCGAAAATAGCACATTTTGCCAATCCTCACTTGTCCAATGCCGATGAGCCTTAGCAAATTGCAGTCGTAATTTTTTATTCTTTTTACTGAGCATCGGCTTCTTCCGTGGCTTTCGTGCTTTCAAATTGAATTCGTCTAATCGTCTTCGGACAGTTCTTACACTAATTTGTGCATTATTATTACTGGATATTTCAGCTCTGATATCGACTGCTGAACGAAAACGATCTCTCTCGCTTAATCGATGAATCCGACGATCCAGCGTTGGCGTGGTTTTCCGCGGTCTACCGTTTTTTGGTCGATCAAAATAGTCCCCAGTCTTCACAAACTTGTACCACGCTTGCTTACAAGAAGTTTCTGATCGATTCATTTGAGTTGCAATTGAAGAAAATGTCTCATTTTGCTTCCGTAGAGACACGATTAGTTTTCGTTCAGTTGATGACAAATTACGGGCTTTACCCATACTCTTTTCGTACGTAATTAAACTTAAGACACTGGATGATACACCACAAACTATTTACAGTATTAATATATCAAATTATTGCGTGGATCGACTACGGGTATCTTGTTCGACAGATCGTCTTAAACTAATGTCCGCTGTTTACAGATGGTTGGAAGGAAAAAAAATTGTACAATCTATATTGTTTACATTTGACGACCGAGACTTCTACATTATAAAGGTCAAACGTATACATGTATTGTAAAAAAACAACAAGCCGAAAGAAACGTTAGTACTTGTATGACAGATCTATGAACCAAATTGTAATACATCGTCTTAAACTTTTGTCCGCTACTGTATATATTGACAGATAGCAGCTACTGCTATGAATAGCAGCACAAAAAGCACGAGCCGACAACGGTTTTATACAAAATAAATCAATATATATATATTTTTTTTTTTAATGTATTGTACACAGTAAATATGATACATGAAATTAGACAAAAAGATTATTTTTAAATATCGCGAATTGTGAAATACGCTAATTAGTATAACGCAAAAAAGTATATAGTTTTTTACGCAAAAAAGTATATAGTTTTTTGCGTTATACTATAAAAAACTATATAATTTATGTATAGTGTATATAGTTTTTTGCGTTATACTATAAAAAACTATATACTTTTTTGCGTTATACTAATTAGCGTATTTCACAATTCGCGATATTTAAAAATAATCTTTTTGTCTAATTTCATGTATCATATTTACTGTGTACAATACATTAAAATAAAATATATATATATTGAATTATTATGTATAAAACTGTTGTTGGCTCGTTCTTTTTGTGCTGCTATTCGTAGCAGTAGCTGCTATCTCTCTACCGTTTCCTTTTGTTCTGACTTTCTCATCGTTGATTCTTTTTGTCCCGTCTTTTTTATCGAGTGTTTCCTTTTATTCTGACTTTCTCGTGTTACATCCGTGGATATAATATTGCTGTTTAGAATTTGATGATTCGTAAATTTACACATAGAGATTAATGCATAGTGAAATAAAAATATAACTTCATTTGTGAGAAATATAAAAACTATCGTTATTTAATTTACATATGGCGTAAACACCAGCTTATACCGAGGGAGCGCCTCATCAGCTAGTGCAGGCGCGCCGCGTCTTATCAGCTCGTTAAGGCCGCGAAAATAGCTGATGCCGCGGGGTCGTCGCCGCCACCGCCGCCGCCGCCGTCGCGGTATAAGCTTATTTAAGAGTCAGCTGATTGATTTTAATAGACACTCATCGATATGGATACCAGGTGTATGCATAAGTTTTTTCCGGTTTAACTAAGAGATAGCGCCAGCGAAAAGTACGCAGCGTATTAATTTGACACATACGTCATTTTGTTCGTCTGACATTAACCTACAAACACACACAAGTTGAGTCCGCCAAAAACTAGCGGCTTTGTTTTATCGTTCAGTGATCATGTCGAGTTTTGTGCCTGAAAAAGAACATTTGCGGCACGCATTGCTTTTCTTATTTAATCAAAAGGGAAAGGCTGCTGAAAATCAACGTTTGCTGGTAGAAACATATGGTGAACACGCTCCATCGATTAGAACAAGTGAGACATGGTTTCGACAATTTAAAAGTGGTGATTTCAATGTGAAAGACAGTGAGCGCTCTGGTAGACCACAAAAATGCGAAGACGAGCAATTGCAGGAGTTATTGGATGATGACCCAACTCAAACTCAACGGCAATTAGCAGAAGCATTACATGTGTCACAAGAAACAATGAGCAGACGTTTACGAGTAATGGGGAAGATCGATAAACTCGGTAAATGGGTCCCACACGATTTGAATGAACGTCAAATAGAAAATCGCAAAGTCACTTGTGAAGTGCTGCTTCAACGCTACGAAAGGAAATCATTTTTGCATCGAATTGTGACCGGTGACGAAAAATGGATTTATTTTGAAAACCCGAAGCGGAAAAAATTGTGGCTTATACCTGGCGAAGCCGGTCCTTCAACACCAAGGCCAAATCGCTTCGGCAAGAAGACCATGCTCTGTGTCTGGTGGGACCAGAGCGATATTGTGTATTATGAACTCTTGAAGCCCGGCGAAACCGTTAATACACAACGCTATCGCCAACCAATTATTAATTTAAACCACGCATTGATCGAAAGACGACCGGAATGGGCCAGAAGACATGGCAAAGTGATTTTGTTACACGACAATGCGCCGTCTCACACAGCAAAAGCAGTGAAAGACACCTTGAAATCGCTTGGATGGGACATCCTTCCGCACCCGCCGTATTCGCCAGACCTGGCGCGATATGACTATCACCTCTTCGCATCAATGGGGCACGCGCTCCCAGAGCAGCACTTCAGCAATTTCGAGGAAGTTGGAAAATGGCTCGACGAATGGTTTGCCGCAAAAGACAAGCAGTTTTTCTGGCATGGTATTCATAAGTTACCTGAAAGATGGGCGGAATGTGTAGAAGCCGATGGCCAATATTTTGAATAAAACAAAAATTAATTTCCCTTGAAAATTACGTGTTTTTTTTAACCAAAAAACCGGAAAAAACTTATGCATACACCTGGTACACGTTGGAAACATCCATGGACAGCTGTGATACGCGATCCTACGGGTTGTGGTAAAACATATTTTGTAAAAAAATTCTTTAAATACATGCGCGAAATGACGTATGTCCCGTTCGAGCGTATACTTTTTTATTACTCAGAGTGGCAGTCCGGGTATTCAGAGTACGGTGATAAAATCGATTTTTGCGAGAGTTTACCGCAAGCAGCAGACTACTCGAATGATACAAGACCTAAACTTGTAGTCATTGACGATCTAATGCGCGAGGCATCCAACAATACTGTGGTCGACTTTTTCGCCAAGGATAGCCATCATAAAAATCTTAGTGTCATTTTCATCACGCAAAATATCTTCCATCAGGGTCACGGGCAACGCGATATCTCCTTAAACGCTAATTATATTATTGTCTTCAAAAATCCGCGAGATCGCGCGCAAATTCAGCACATAGCCTGTCAGGTTTACCCGAGAATCCGCGATTTTTGCAGGAGGTATATGCTGATGCAACGGGTGCACCGTACGGCTATCTATTATTCGACTTGAAACAATCGACGCCTGATAATTGTCGATTTCGCGCCTGTATATTTCCCGATGACCAATACCATTACGTTCACGTGCCTCAAAAAGCAATAAAAGTTCGCGATGCGACGCGCGATGTACCAGTAATGCGCTTGTAATGGCGTTGCGCGGACCTCTCGATGAGAAGCAAATAATTATATTGCAAGCGCTGTGTTATCTGAAGCAAGAGCAACGACGTGCAATTTTGCGCAAAGCAGATGTAGCGCCCGTACGCTGTATATGCGAGTGTGCTCTAAACGTTTTACAGGGAAACGTGAGTCGGAACAACGTGCAAAAGAATCATCTTTGGGGGCACGCGACAATTCTTCGACGGCTAGCCGCCAAAAGGGGAAATTGGAGCGGTAAGAGGACGATCGATGTCCAGCACTGTGTCGGATTTCTCAAGTTGCTTCTTGTGCCTGTCTTGGCCTACACGAGCCATGGAATATGCCAGAAAGATGGTACTTATACCTCATGATAACATACATCGTCTCGCTGGACTCGCCACTACTGCTGCTACTACTACTACTACTGCTACTACTACTACTACTACTACTACTACTACTACTACTACTACTACTACTACTACTACTACTACTACTACTACTACTACTACTACTACCACTACTACTAGTGAAGACCCGTTGCCCTCCGTACATACTACCGGTACGCCATTATCGCGCCTCGACTCTGAGCTGAGTGAAATTCTGAACTCTCACTCGTATAAGAGCGAGAGAAAGAAATAAAATAGCGTACCAGCAGGTTTTACAGCGTTATCTTCATTGGTCGAGTACGATAATGCAGTACCGAATATTTCATCAAAACGAAAAATAGCATTACTCGATAGTCACGAGAATAAATCCGACGGGGTTTTAATGAACAAAGTTAAATCTCGACTCAATGACACACTTATTATCGATAGCGTACCTAAAAAATTTTAATCTAAAGCAATATCGTTGCTTCGCAATTTGCATCGCAGCGCCGTTGGTAAAAAAATGACATGGGATCGTAATGGTGTTGGTTCCATAGACGGTAGAAGAATTCCAAATTCCAATATCGTTGATCTTGTTAACGATGCTATGCGGCCTAGAAAACGCGAGAAACCCATCGGACGATCTCACTTTGCCAAACTCCTGCGAGCGATACAGATGCCACGCGAATTTATCGGCAATTCCGAGTTACTGCATGAGCCTACACCTACATCATGCGAAAGCGATAGTAGCAGCAGCAACAGTAGCAACAGTAGCAACAACAACAACAACAACAACGAGGCCGAGACCGCACACTCAAACAAAGATTTAATGCTCACGGCTAAAAACGATATCATCGAGGGGTAGGAGGGGGATGAAAAAGAGGACGAACAATTGCAAAACATCGCACAAGTAGTATATCGATCCCGCGCACCGTTAGAAAAGAAAAAGAAAAAGAATCCATTTAACTGGTCATCGTTAAAATTATGAAAATTCTTCAAAAAATCTATTATGACACCACTCATCCTGCCTCCTACTCTCGAGTAAAAAATTTGGCCCAGGTGGATCAAAGAGTAGCGCGAAAAAATATTTTACCATGGCTCGAGAAACAGGATTCATATAAAATGCATCGTCTCGTGCGACGACGATTTCTCCGTCGTACGTACAACGTGAGTAATATAGACGATGTATGGGAGGCTGATGTAGCTGATCTTCGCTCGATAGCCACGTACAACGATGGGTACGCATATCTGCCTGTTGTTATTGACGTGTTGAGCAAATACGCGTGGGTCGAGGCCTTGCCTGAGAAAACGAGTGTAAATGTGGCCCGCGGTCTCACACGCATACTCGCACGCAGTAACAACCGTAGCCTGCAACAATTGCAAACTGATCGAGGCAAAGAATTTATCGGCACTCCATTTCAGCAAATTCTCAAGAAAAAGAATATCGATTTTCGCGCTGCTCGTAACCCTGATATAAAAGCCTCGATTGCCGAACGCTTTAATCGAACAATAAAAGAGCGAATGTGGCGCTACTTTAAATACACGCGGAATAAGCGTTACATCGATGTCTTACAACATTTTTTATATGCTTATAATCACACTAGACACAGCGGAACGCGTATTCCTCCGAGCGAAGTAACCCTCGAAAACGCCTCTATAGCCCGAGACAATTTAGCACGGCGTTACGAGCGTAATGCGAAAAAAATTAAAAAGCCTAAATACAGCGTCGGTGATTTTGTAGGTATCAGTACAGCTAAAGCAGCTTTCGTGAAAGGATATGAGCGTGTTTGGAGTAACGAATTATTCAAGATTCAACGAATATCAGTGAACCGAGAACCATTCATGTATATTTTACACGATCTGAATAACGAGACTATCGACGGTATTTGCTACGAGGCAGAATTATCGCGAGTACGAGTATCTCCGTCATCTGAGAAGACAAAAGAGAAGAAGAAGAGGACAAAGACGAAGAACGCACGGAATCACCGTCCCTGATAAACATGAGCTCCAAGGATAGCTCTTTTTTGTCGTACTACCGAGCAACAGTAGTATGCAGTATTTTCCGAATAATACGACGACAAAATTTATTATAAAACTACCGCGTCAGACACCTTTGCACGGAGAATGGTCTGTTTCTCTTGTGGAAATTGCTTATCTGATGACTCTTTTACATGTTCCTACTGTAGGAAATCTCGTAACATTTGAGGATGGTGATTATGATTTATCGGGTTTAAATCTTTTAACACGGAGACGCTCTGATAGAGACCAAGTTCCACCTGGGGTATATCGCTCTATAGACGCTCTTTTGGAGAGTATAAATAAGCTACCTCACGTGGCCGGTCATTTGCGTCTTAAATCGCTTCCGAGCGGGCAGATCGAAGTGGCCCGCGTGTGCGACGATCTATGATACCATGACTTTCGCGTATCACCCGCTATCGCGAGGCTCTTAGGATTCTCGGAATAGGCTTTTAGGTCTGTAATGATAGAGCCGCATTGCGAATGCACAGGGTCGAGGCCAGCATCTCTCACCGGTGCTTTACCAGGTAGCATGTTTCTATACACAGATATCTGCGAGAGCTACTATATATTACAGGCGATGTACAAACACCCCCCTTACGAGTTGTCGCCATTGATACTGATGACTGTTAGTATGGTTAGATAAAAATTAAATCTTTTTCAACGCCACGATATATACCTCTCTTGCGCAATAATTTACACACTATCGATATCGATATAAGAGACGAATTTGTGGATCCTATACCATTCGAGCAGGGAACGTTGACTGTGACACTACATTTCAAAAGGTCCCACGATTAATTACATCGCTATGGATGATATTGACAGTGTGCAGTACGGATGGGGCCGTCGCGGATACGGCGGTATTAGCCATGTTTATATCGGAACACGTAATCAACGGGGACACGGTATCGGCAGCTTTCTCGGGGGCCTGTTTCGTCGAGTGTTACCACTTTTAAAGAAGGGCGCTAAAGCAGTTGGTATACAGGCATTGTGCCCTGGTGTAAACGTAGCCGGTGATATCCTCGATAGAAATATAGCTGTGAAAGATGCTATTCGCGAGAGAGCGAGAGAATCAGGCAGTAATCTCAAACGCAAAGCCTCTGAAAAAATTGACACTCTCATGCGGGGGTCTGGTTATAAAAAGCGCAAAATTTCGCGAACTCCTCATTCATCGGACGAACGTAAACCACGACGTATCTCCCGTAAAAATAAAAGTGTAATAAAGAGAAAAGTGATAAAGAAGAAGAAGAATAATAAGAACAATAAGAAGAAGAAGAAAACTCGTCAACGAACAGTTGCAGATATTTTTGGATAGCTGAAACAAGATGGCTTTTCTACATGCGCACTCGTGCGAGTGTCTTAAATCGGAACTTGAATTATTTTCACTCCCACCGACGCAAACTACTATCGAAGGCTCCAATTAGATGTATTACAAACCAATATCTTCGCTAACAGATGATTCACCGATTGAATTTGTTATTCTTGGACAGGGTGATGAGTATATCGATCTCGCGCATACGATGCTTAGTCTGAGAGTGAAAATAACATCTCCTACTGCGGAAAATGCCGCGGGTACAGCATCGAAAGTAAGTGCCGGCCCTGTAAACAATCTCATGCTTCTATGTTTAATCAGGTGGATGTATACCTGAATCAAAAATTCGTTTCACCTCCAAATAATGCCTACGCTTATCGAGCGTACATAGAAACACTTTTGAATTACGGTCCAGCAGCAAAGAATTCGCATCTCACGAGTGTTCTCTGATACGACGATACCCCTGGAAAAATGGATGATATAACATCGGAAAATACGGGTTTTGTGAAGAGAAAACTATTTTTAAATGTCGAAAAAACTGTACACTTGCTCGGTCATCTGCATTGCGATATATTCAATCAGGAGCGGTTCCTATTAAACGGCGTCGAGATGCGACTACAGTTGGTGCGGTCTAGAGATTCATTTTGTCTTGTGGGAGATACAACGAATGGTCAATGCGGCTTGAAGATTCTCGAGGCATCGCTTCTCGTTCGTGGAACAAAAATAGCTCTTGGTGTGCTGCTCTCGCGTGCTAAAACTCTGGCAAAATCTACGGCTAAATATCCTCTTACGAGAGTCGAGGTAAAAGCCGTTTCTATACACTCTGGTGTTCATGGAGAGACTATCAATAATATCGTGTTAGGTCAATTGCCGAAGCGTATAATTATCAGCTTTGTCGATAACAAAGCGTTTAACGGCGACTTAGGAATGAATCCATTTATTTTCCAAAATTACAAGATAAATTATCTCTCGTTGTATGTAGATAGTGCTCAAATACCTTCGAAACCGTTACAACCTGATTAGACGAAAAATCATCTATATGTGGATGCTTTTCAAACGTTGTTTTCTGGAACTGGAATACATTTCTTGAACGACGGTAATTCGATCGATCGCGATAATTATCGCGATGGATACTGTCTGTTTGCTTTTGACTTGACACCCGATCTTTCGGCGAACAGCAATACACATTGGAATTTAATGAAGCACGGTAGTGTGAGAATAGAGGTACGATTTGAGGATGTGCTTGCTGCAGCGATAAATTGTGTAGTCTACGCGGAATATGATAATGTCCTCGAAATTGATGCCTCTCGGCAAGTAATGGTGGATTTTACCGGATAAGCGAAAAATGTGCTGATGTCGGCATAAAATTATTTCGTGTTAAGAGACGTAGAAGCGTGTCTGTGAGTAACTAATCAGTCGATCTCAAGCATTTGTACGGATTAGACATGAAAATGGATATCGCCGTAGATATACAGGGAATGCGTGGTAAAGACTCGGAATTTATTCCGAAAGAAATTGCCGTGGTAGCAGTGGATAGACCGTACTCTGCTCATTGGATCGTTGCACCGCCATGTCACTTTGCCGAATTACCACAGCATTCGAGAAGCCAGAATCATTTTCTTTCGAAATATTTTCACGTTCTGGAATGGTACGAGGGCGATGGGAGCTGTAAACAGACATACGCTAACTTGCATGAAATTTCGCGAAAATCAAGACGTATTCATATTATCGGTCACGAGAAGGCTATACTTCTTTGCGATATCAGGAGTCGTGAAATTTCTAACCTGGAGGATAAGGAGGGCGCCCCATCGTACACATTTATGCCGAAATCTTTGCGAAAATGCTCAAGACACGCTATGATAAACCATACAGCGTCTTCGCATTGTGCAATGCGCCAGGCTTTCCAAATAAAAAATTTGCTTCGCGAGCACCTGTTTAAAGGAGAATCATACATGGATGTTTGGTCAGCAGACGAAGAGGAAGAGAATAAGAAAGACGAGAAATCTTCATCATGTGGTCGTGACACGATCGACGATGCTGTGAAATAAATTGTACATATATATACGTCTTTCAAAGCGTATCGGTCATCATTTAATCATTGACTATGTGTTCAGCATAAACACTAGACAAATCTACGAGAGTCTGCAGTATCTACCACTTTCAACCGTTGGCGTATACCCGGCTGACCGAATTCCTCGTGTATGGTCGTTACCTGCCGGACTCGTAGTTAACACGGATAACCACGACGGACCTGGAGAGCATTGGATCGCCATGTACGTTAACCATCATGGAAAAGGAATGTATTTTGATAGCTACGGGCCACCACCGGTTATACCGCAACATCTCGCACGACTACGAAGAAACTGCAAGTTCTATCGGTACGGCCTCAAGCAGCTACAGAGTAATACGTCGGATGTGTGTGGACAATTTTGCATCGTGTTCCTACATCTTATGTCGTGCGGCTTCACCATGTCGCGATTTAATAATCTCTTTAGAGATAATGTAATGAAAAACGACAGATTAGTGCGTGAATATTACAATGCTTTTGCCTCTCGACGATCAGACAGTGATAAAAATAAATTTAACGGCGGAGGAGTCTCCGAGCGAAGATTACCGTGTTCGCAGGGATGTTGCATACGACGGTAAATATATGTAAAGTGATTTAAATAAAATATTGATCAATTAAAAACAAATACATCGTCTTACTGTGCCTCTTATTTTATAATTAAATATAAATTATAATCGAGGTCCCTCGCGGTACGGTATCATATTCTGCGCCTTTTACTGCAGAGCAAGCGCTTCGCGAGGAGCACAGCGCAAAGCGGTATGCACGTGCAAAACCGCTGTCGCTGCATTCAGAGCGCTGGACACCTTAGTTATGATTCAGAGGGCGGTTTGTTATCCTCAAACCCCGTGATACCAGCCAGCAGCATCCTGAGCATTCAGTCTGTCTTCAACTTCGTGATCGCGCTGTCAAAAACGTATTTTTCGCAATGTATCCTCGTTACGACGCTAGCGGGTGTTCGGAGTCCTCAGTGCCGAAATAGGCATCGGGTACGATCGCGGCAACGTGGACGAGGGCTTCGAGGACCCCGGGCTTCCTGAAGCAGACGATGCTCGGTTATGAAAGTGTCGACGCGCGCGCGAGCGTGTGGGTGTGTGTTTGTGTGAGTGAGATAGTGAGAGACAGGAGTTTAAAATCGCCGTCGAAGGAAGGTGGACGTCAACAACAACAGAGGTAAGTACCTAATTTTTTTCCTTTTTTCAAGTATGTGTACACCTTTGCTCCATCCTGCTCTTATCTCCAGTCTTTCTTGTTCACCAGAGTGCCCACACCACCTCACGTTACCGACACTGGTTAAGCAGAGTGGGTAGCGCGACGGTGGAAAAGTGGGGTGGTAGGGGTAGCCGCGTGGTGGGGGAAGGAGTGGGATGGAGCAAATGTGTACACACACTACTAACAAGTACGCTCCTAGCTCCTGCCACGATGGGTCGTAATGCGTTATAATTTACGTGACGGCCATTCCCAAAGTTTAGCGAGATACCCTTTACTTTATATTTTTCAATAATCTTACCGTCGAGTTCACGAAGAAGGTATGCGTAAAATTTTGATCGTCCCGAAACGACCGAAGTCATATAACTACCAGGCCCGTATTCGCTTAATTCATTCGTGAGATCTCCTAGAAATTTACCGATTGGCGGCTCATACTCGTTGCCACAGGGGCGACGCACGTAAATACAGGAGTCTGTATCGCACTACAATATTCGTGGTCCGAGCCCCTCAAGATAACTGTATAGTTTTAGGGGTACCTGTGCCGTCGTGTATGCTGCAATCACGGCGTTACATGTCGCGGATGGTTGAATAGTATCCCGGTTGCTCACATAGTTACCATACATGATCTTGTGATTAACCGGTAGCGTTCCCGTCACCTCAATTTCCGAACTCGTTAGTAAATTCGTCAGCTCCGAGCGCGTGAAAACGATAACGGTTTTCGTAAGATTCTCTCGTTGACCAAACTTTCCCTAGAATAAATTGAGAGCCAATTTTGCGAGCGAACGTAAACCCGGATTTGACTGCAAAGCACTTCGCTCGAGATATACACCGACAGACTTCTTGTACAACGCTATAAAGCGCGCTATTGCTTCCCCGTCATTGTTACACTCTGTTGACGGTCCATTCGCCGCCTGTTTTAGTTTTAGTAATGTATTGATGTCCTCGGCTAAATAACCCCCTCATCGCATTGTTGAGTCATACTGCGTAACAACGTATTGCCAAATTTCATCGATATGCGTCACTTTATATCCGAGCGACACAGCTTTTTCCAGCTCGTTCACGATCCATGTGCCGTCGGGCGCTCGCTCAGTCGTGATATCGTGTGTGCAGCCCGCGGATGTATCTATGTCTGTACAGTACGTTCTGCACAGGGCGAATAGTAGTTTCCCATGCATGCGAACTCGCAGTATGGGGATATACGGTACACTTCACGAGACCCTCGACGACATTTAGATCATTTTCAAGTCCTACGAGTTCTGGACACTCGTCACCTACGTACAATTTCGGATGCCCAACGGGATATTTTCTATTCTTACATACCCACGAATACAGCGAGCAAACATCCACATAGGGTATCTGCTCCCCATTCACGACGTCGTACAAGCCTACAAAATTTTCCGTTCGACCGCCAAAGAATGCATCGCGTGGTTCAAGAGGCGCTTGCTCAACCATGGCATGATTTTTCACGTATGACGACATTTCCTCGTCATTCTCGAGTAATCTGTCAAAATCGCATTGCCATATTTCGGTTAGAGTGTACTCTTTCGATTTAATTCGCCCGGAAATAAGAACGGTACGCTCGTATCGCTCATCCATTTTATCACCGACTTTAGTTCGAGCATCTCTATTCACGCGATAACGTCGCGGACATCCATGCCAAAAGCAGCCGTAAAAATGAAGAACGTGATGGACCCCCGCATCCACGTAGTATCCGTCGACAGCCGGTAGGCCGGTCGGAGGGTGATACTCTCTCGTGCGTCCAGCATGAGCGATAACGCAGTTGCGCTCATGCTCGACTCATACGAGCCATACGACGGCCTCGCACGACTTCTTATCGCCCCAGCGGTACATACATGCTAATGCTATCGTGCATGCTTCTGCAAAGAGGCACACGCTTTCGTAACGTATAAGTTAGTCTCGAAAAGCTAGACACGTTCGTCTCAAAACCCTAACGTTCGCGATCTGCTGAGAACATAGTACCGGGTCAGTAAAAATGCAGAGGACCTGTATAATTCCGATGTTCCGGTGTGTCGAATAAATGTGGAATGGTACCTTTTGCCACCTCATCAGCGAAACGAAAGGCCTTAGGTAAAGCGCTAAGAGTCATGGGTAAATAGTTTAGACCATCGAGAAAAATGACATCGCCAATCTTCATCGAAACAATCTTCGTACCATTCATAATCAGAGAGGGCAACTGTGTTATTTGCACTTCGATTAAACATCGTAGAATAAATTGCACGTCGAAAACTCTTGCATTGTAAGCAATACAGATGGTCTTTTTAAATATTTGCGATAATGCCAATTTCACGAGCTCCCCATCAGGATCATCGATAAAACGAATTCACGTTCACCACAGTCAGCACAATCTGTGATATCTCTATATCTGTGATATCCAGACATGTTATACATACGCATTGTATAACACATAAGTTCGGCTCGTGAATTCGTATCGATTTATCATCGTTCAATTGTTCATGTTGTTGCGTCTCAAAATCATGAAACAAAAATCTCGTGGTAGACTTGTCTTTTTTCTTCTTCTCCTTCTTCTTCTCCTATGAGTAAAATTGACTTTTTTGCTATAGACTCTTGTGTAAGCCTGGTGCGCCCACCGGCGTATTCGACGCCTCGTACTATACATGTCGTCATTTTACATGTACCAGCGTCTACTCGAAATTCGCGCGCGCTCTGAGCTATACTATTAATTAGTTGCCATATATCGTCAGGAACGATGTCACGAGCTGGTCGAAATGATAACCATACAGGTCCTTGCGCGAAAGACGGCACGCTCAGTGTCATACCCACATAATCATGTCCTTCGCACGATTCTGTAAGACGTGTGAGAACATCTCGGTCATCGCCCTCGAACCAAGTCAGATGATCAATACTGTCCCTTGCCTGATGAAAATAAAAATCTGTCTCTCGATCCTGCATCCTAAAGCGTGGAAAATATCGGCTCTGATCATTGTCGATACCGAAGCGTTCACCAGGAGGCGAAATATCACCTCCCCGTATATCAGACCTTCCATCGCTAGTCTTTTCACCTGCAAGCATAATTAAACCATTTATTCGAATCTTCATTTCATTTAATTACATTTTTTGTTTGTCGCTAGCTATATATTATGTTTATAAAGTGTGTAACGTAAGAATTACGAACTTATAATTGCTTTTAGTCCTTGAATCCGTCGACTGCACCTGGGAACCGCCGACGCACTTCGTAGACCAACTCGATTGTCGGCGCTCTCGGCACAGTGAATAGTGCAAAGTGAAAAACGTTTGGGTCCGACTCGTACTCTGTTTTTTCATTTTACTATTATTATCCCCGTGATTTTTTCATTTTTGTCAGCGTAATTGTGTTATTAAAAGCTTACCTGAATCTATTGGGTCTTCCTCCTCCTCCTCGTCGTCATCTTCTTCCTCCTTCCGTTATTCTTCTTCTTCTTCTTCTTCTTCTACTTCTATTTCTTCTTCTTTGTCTTTCTCGTTGTCTGTATTGCTTTTGGAATCATCGCTTTAACTGTATTGTCGCGATGGACCTGCGACGGCTCCATCTGGTTCTCTCGCAGGACCGACCATGAAAAGACCGTTTGTTGGTTTATATCCGCAGAACGGCTGGGTAAAATTTATCCAACGATTCCTTGCGGTTGTGTCGCCATCGTTATCCCTGCTATGATCATCTGAATCGGTTCTACCCTCCTTATCAAAATCATAGGTGTCGGATCCCATTTCTTCTTCTTCATGCCGTCGAACTATATAAAAATCTTGTGAAATAAAAGAAATAAAATAAAAGTAATTAACGCAGTATATTACTTGAGTCTTTCACTGAGAATGGGCTGCAAAGCAGGCTCATTCAGCCAACCGCGTCGAAGAATAACACACACTACCAAATAAATAATTATTTGATTATCAAACAATCCAATATTATGCGCATCAACTAGATCGCGCTGATGACGCTCGCACAGCATACCGTGAATTTTAAGAACAACCGCTTGTGCCGGAAGTTTCCATAGGGTGATCTGTAAATTTCTTCTCCCCCTCCGCGAACTCAACGACGGTCTATACTTCAATATAAACTCTGTCAATTTTCTTATCAATGATCGCTTAACCACTCTGATCATGATTGTGCTGTTAGAGTAGTAGTAACCATAGTAAATCAGACAATTAACTAGAGATTTTTCAAAGCGGCGCGCTTTTGTATATATTCCTTTAATACGCTCTTTCTCTCTTTCTCTCTTTCTCTCTCTCTCTGCATATACTGCAGCGATGTAATAAATATGACTAGCCACGAAGACGGCCGCACACGATCACAATACAAAAGCAAGACCTAAGGGAATATTTAGCGATGGTGATGTAAATGTATGGCCCGTCACGTACAAAATTATCGAGTTTCGCAGATGGATGTCTTATTGTTTTCATCTAATTTCAAGGCATTCGGCCATGAGGAAAATCATCGAATTTCGTCAACGAATATTATTTAGTTGTCATGACACATCTTATCTGTATGTCAAGGTGTGCGTATGCACATACGTGTGCGAGAGTATACAAGAGTTTTGGGATATATTTATTGGTGCTGTTACTAGGCTGTTAAGGAGAATGCGACAAATATCAAAGGACATTGGTGAGCAATTTTCAGTCGTATGATTTGCAGTATCAAAAGAAGAGGCGATGCAACTAGATGGTGGGGGAAATCTGTATAAAACGGAGTATGAACACCACCGACGATTCATTCGAAAAGTGCCAGTCTACACGAAAGCAATAAAAATGGCAAATGACGGTGCTACGTCTCACACGATATCGCCATATATAGCGAACCCCGTTATGTACGGTTTAAATAAATCATTTCGTAAAATAATCGTCGCCGGGCTCGAGTTGAACTCTACGTGTCTTACACCAGTGATGAAAATATTGTCGAATACTTTTAGTGGAATTACACTCAGTGTGGACGAGTAGCGAGTGTTTAAAAGTGATTTTTCTCGCGTACAACGATATTTCAAAGCTCATGGGGCTGATGCCGAGAAAATGTATAATACCCGCATAGAGCGCACAGCACATTACACACTTTTAACCACGTGTGACCGGCACAGAGCTGTCTCATTTGGTAAAATAAGCGGTAGTGCTAATGAGCAATTCGAGAATCAAGAGGAATCTGGAGAATCGAAACGTAAACACTTCCGCAAATGCTCTCCAAACATTGTTCTTCAGCGGCTGACATTTGATATGCTCGTCGAAATAAGTAGAAGAATTGATATTCATATGCAGGCTCTAGAGAGCAAAAGTAAAACGATTCAGCGGTGTATGAACGAGGTGGTATCATATGCCCGTGAAAAGATAGTTGTCAGTGAAGCGCCTCGTGTAGCAACGTATGAGATCATCGGTTCCAAGGAATTCTTTCAAGAAGCGCTCGAGCACATCACGACCTTGCTAGCGCCGAAGGATACGGAGCTTATGAAAATTATTTTGTCCGAAATAATTGTGCTGTATCGTGGTCATATAGCTGATCATGCATCGGATTTTGCGTTGCGAACGCAATAATTCTCCGTACGTGTAGCTATTTGTGATAAAGACACAGTTGTAAATTATTGTATATAGTGTACATTTGTATAATGAGATAATGCATATCAGGTAGGACAGTATCGATTATTCTGTGTACGTTGTTTTTATTGACCAGTGCGTTCAATAAAATACTTGTTTCATTCTTTTTTCAGAAGTACGCTTGATGACAACACCCACAGCGAAAAATAATTTAAAACCAATATTACGAGTGATAATACACATTAATTCCTTATAGCAATAAAAATAAAATTAACGATGACAGAATCTCCGAGCGCGGGTTACTGTGTTTGCAGGGCTGTTGCATACGACGGTAAATGTGTAAAGTACTTTCCATAAAATATTGATTAATTTTTTAGATTTATCTAATCTTACTGTGTCTCTTGATTTTACAGCGTAATAATTACAGGGTTATAATTGAAGTCTCTTTCTCTCACTCTCGGTGAGGGATCATATTCTGTCTTTTACTGCAAAGCAAGCCTTTGACGAGGAGCACAGCGCACGGCTATAGTGTGTGCGCGCGCGTGTGTGTGTGTTTTTTCAAGGGAAGGTGGAAATCTTCAAAAAGACTCCAAGTAACCTGTGTTACCTGGGAGTGTGGGATTTTTACCCACTAAAACCACCTCCCGTCGTCCCTGCCTTGTGTTATTCCCCGCTGGACCGCCTTCCGGCATTACTTCGTGGGGCAAGGGATCGCCTACGGCCGCGTCACAGTTTTATTGTGGCTCATGTCTTTGCCGTTCTTCAATGCGCAGCTTCTTCAGGACTACCGTTGCAAAGTCCTCGATAGTGCTCCATGCGTCTGCTGAATCGAGCATGAGTTTTACCATGTTATCCGGGGTAATCCGTTCGCTGAGACTCTCTTGAAGCTGGTCTCGCTCGTTCTTGAAACGTGGGCATATAAAGAATACATGCTCTGCGTTTTCGGCCACGTTGCAGGCTGGGCAGTTTTCACTATTGTCCAGCTTAAATCGGTGGAGATATGTCCGGAAGCAGCCATGCTCCGTCAACAGCTGCGTTAGGTAGAAGCCTACCTCGCCATGCTTGCGATTCACCCACTGCTCAAGCGATGGATTCAATTGATAAGTCCACCTCCCTTTACACGAGTCGTCCCAGCGCTGTTGCCAGAGCCGTAATAACACTGCTTTTTCCTTCTTGGCAATATTCTCCTTCCCGTCTGGAGTCTGCCGACTGCGGTTGTACACCGTGCGTCACTCGTCTGCAAGGATTTCTAGTGGTGGCATGCCAGCCACTACGTATACTGCTTCGTACGATATGGTGCGGTATCCGGCAGCAACTCTCGAAAGAGTTCCGCGGTATACCGACACTATTCTTCTTCGGTATGAGGCAACATTTAGCGCCTCTTGCCAGATCGGTGCCGCGTACAACAGTATTGATGTTATAACTGTTGCCAGCAGCTTTCTCCTCGACTGCTTCGGCCCTCCAATATTTGGCATAAGTCGCGCCAGTGCTGCGCCTACTTTTTCACCCTTAGCAACCTCGGTCTCAATATGCTGCTTGAAGCTAAGCCTTGTACCCAGCATCACTCCGAGGTACCTGATATAGGGTTGCGACGTGATTTCGCAATCACCGACATTCAGGGTGATGGTTTCGACCATCTTCCGCCTCGTAAACAGCACGGCCTCAGTTTTGTCGTGCGCAAGCTCCAGACCAACCGAGTGCATCCACTGTCTCACGTTGGCATATGCCTCTCCGAAGTTGCAATTGACCTCTTCGAGGGTCTTGGCCGTAATGATCAGCCCTGCGTCGTCTGCAAACGCCACCATTTCGGTTCCCTGCGGTAGCTGGATCTTCAGCAAGGCGTCGTACAATACGTTCCACAGTAGTGGCCCGAGAACTGAACCTTGGGGAACTCCTCCAGAGACTTCAAAGTACCTGGGACCTTTTTCTGTATTGTACATCAAGCGCCTGCCGCTAAAATAGCTCTTGGTCATCGTTCTGAGATAAGCAGGCGTTCCCAGATGATCTAGTGCCTTGCATATATTGTCCCATCTGGCTAACATCCAACCCCGCCAGCAGGCAGTATTTCTGGGCTCCTCGGCTCCCGCGCGTTCTGGAGATTGCCTCCTTGGCGATAGTTGTCACGCGGCCAATAGCCTCGATAGTCGACCTGCTTTTCCGAAAGCCATACTGGTTTTCTGCGAGGCGATGTCCCACAGAGGTCTCGATTCGATTGGAAATAATCCTTTGCAAGATTTTTCCTGCTGTGTCAAGCATACATAAGGGCCGATACGACGAGGCTTCTTCTGGCGGTTCGTTGCCTTTAGGGAGCATCACCAGTCGCTGTCGCTTCCACCGTCCCGGGAATGTTCCCTCTGAGAGGCAAGTGTTATACGTCTCCAGGAACAGTTCCGAAGCAGCTTCAATTGCTGCTTTAAGCGCATTGTTGGGGATGTTGTCCAGCCCTGGCGCCTTTGTATTGCCTACTCTCCTGGCGGCTCGGACTAGTTCTTCTTGTGTAATCGGAAGGATTACTTCATTTCCATCCTGCGGCACTTGGTAGTCGTATGCATGTTGCTGGGGAAACAGCACGGCGACAATCTCCCTCAGTTGCTTTGGGCAAGTTGGCTGTTGCCTGGACTGCGCCTTTATCGTTGACATGACAACCCTGTATGGTCTCCCAAAAAGGTCGTTGTTAACTTCCGCTATCAGCCTGGTCCATCCCTCCCTCTTGCTGATCTTAATAGCTTTCGAGAGTTGGGATTGTACCTCCCTGAAGACCCGCTCCAGTTGTGCAAAAGTTGGTCTTTTCCGGGCTCTCTGAGCGAGTCTTCTAGCATGTTTACACTCAGCCCGAAGCTCTGCAATTGTGTCGCTCCACCAATACACCGGGGCGTGCCGGTTTCCATTGCCACGCCGTGGCATGGCGGCGTCGCATGCTCTCACGACAGCCTCGCCCCCGCTCTGTCGTCCGTTTGCTGCCTCATTACACGGCCCAGGCGTTGAAGTCCCCGGTGATGACGACTGGGTATCGGTCATTGGCATCGTTGACCAATTGGTCCAAGGCCTCCTCGTACTCTTGTTGCGTCAGTCGAGTTGGCATATAACAACTGTATACATATACACCGTTGACTTTCGCTCGCACGAAGTATTCTATGGATGTTTTCATGGTCTTTTGGATAGGGCGGTTTCCACAAGCCCAGATAGCAGCTGAGCCCGTTGCATCCGCTCTCCAAGAAGACTCTATCCTGTTCCGATATTGCTCCGAAATTATCACCACATTAATGTCCTTCTCCCGCACCGTCTGCATAAGCATGTCTTGTGCTATTTTTATTGTCTTCAATGAGGAGTATTTTGGTTTTTTTTTCATTAAAATCGGTTGAGGCCTTCTGGGTGAAACTGCATAATCACCCATCGACATGCCTAACTTTGAAGGGCGATTTCAACCCTTAGAAATGTTTTTTCGCCGATAAAAAAAAATACGCGGCTTTTAGTTTTCGATGCTCTACAACATACGTGAGTTTTATCAAAATCGGAGGGGGACACCAAACTGACGTTCCTTGTTAGTCCTACTGCACAACGAACGCAGATTCACGAAACTAGCCTTTGAATCGTTTGGACCATACTCTGTAACTGAGATGCATAACAATAATGTCACGATATCTTACAATAACACTAAACGTGCCAAAGTCCATATGGACAGAATAAAGCCATTCATCAAACTGTTGCTGAAGATGGTACACTTCTAGTAGTAGCACTGATACTGCAATCAGTCCAGGGAATTCTCCAGGTTACACCACTGGATAAGACCACCATATATGCGGAACATCTCGGAACAGCTAAAGTTTTCATGAACAATGGAAACTGTTCATCTCCATAGATACCAGCGAGCTAGAGCCACGATATCAGCTAATATGGGACTTTCTCATAGATGCTGAAAAACTCTGCGACTCTAAATGCGGAGAGCTTATCGAACTCAGGATGCTGAGAACGCGAGTGAAGTGAGTGTACGGGCTAATCCAGACTCTCCGACATCTGACGTGCGACAGCACTAGTACGAGAAAACGACGCGGATTGATGAACGCAATCGCATCTCCAAAACCCTGTTTGGAACGTTATACGCGAGCGATCTGTATTATATCAACGAAGAACTCGATGAACTCTATAAAGACCAAAATATCATGGCAAGTACCTTTGTCGACCCCGGCGTGATGGGGCCAGGCGACAAAGGGAGTGTGGGTGACGCTCCTTATCGGGTGGCGCACAGTGGGGCCGATTCCCGAAAAGCTGGTCAAAAGTCGAAAAATGAAGTTTCATTTTATAGGATTTAGAGTACATAGGTGGATAGAGTAATGTTTAAAGAATATAATGGAACATTTTGTAAGGGCTAGTTAAGTATACCTGGCAAGTATAAGTCAGTACAAAAGAGACCTTGGCGCAAGTAATAACTCGATCGTTCGAGCTCATATTCAAGCGTCATATTAAAAAATTCGTAGAAAATCGTAAAATTGGTGTTTCTTAATTCTGCAAAATGGAGGTTTCAGGTTCAAGAAAGTAGTTTATTATCATATGCGTCGAAAATTATAACAGATACATATAAATTAATAGCTAAACAATGTCTAAAGTACAAAAAAATGAAAAATTATGTGCAATCATTTTAGAAAAACAGGGAAAAAGTTAAAAGTTCCGCAGTGTTCCGTAACGAAACAAGTTTTAAATTAAAGTTTGTACTGTTATGTAACAAAATTAGTAAAAATCAGCTGCAGCTAGCTGCAACTTTATTTTTAGTGCACATTTGAATATAAAAAATTACAATTTCACATTAACCACTTGTTGCAGGTTTTTTCAAATGAATATAATTTTGTGAAACTTGTTACTCGAGGGTTTTTGGGGTCGCTGAATACGAATCCGGTGTCAAAAAAACAACATTCAAAATATCGGATCCAATATGGCGGACGCAATTTTCGAAATCGGTCGGATTCGCTTGAAACTTGTCACTCGGGGATTTTTGGGGTCGCTGAATACGAATCCGGTGTCAAAAAAACTAAATTCAAAGTGGCGGATCCAAAATGACGGACGCAATTTTCGAAATCGGTCGGATTCGCTTGAAACTTGTTACTCGGAGGTTTTGAGGGTCGCTGAATACGAATCCGGTGTCAAAAAACCAAAATTCAAAATGGCGGATGCAATTTTTGAAATCGGTTGGATTCGTTTGAAACTTGTTACTTGGGGATTTTTGGGGTCGCTGAATACGAATCCGGTATCAAAAAAAATAAATTCAAAATGGCGGATCCAAAATGACGGACGCAATTTTCGAAATCGGTCGGATTCGCTTGAAACTTGTTACTCGAAGGTTTTGAGGGTCGCTGAATACGAATCCGGTGTCAAAAAACCAAAATTCAAAATGGCGGGTCCAAAATGGCGGACGCAATTTTCGAAATCGGTCGGATTCGCTTGAAACTTGTTACTCGGGGGTTTTTGGGGTCGCTGAATACGAATCCGGTGTCAAAAAAACAAAATTCAAAATGGCGTATCCAATATGATGTGACGTAGTCACAATCTGAAAAGGATAAAAGAAAAACAGAATAAAATAAGAAAAAAGGAAAAAAACAAATCACTGAAAATAAAACCATTTATTACATTTATTTATTTATTACATACAAAGAGTAAGAAGAATAAAGTAAGAATAAGAAAAGATTAAATTGGCAGTAGAGTTAAGGCGAGACCACGAACAAGCTGGATCCTGTCACATTCCTTCGCTGCCGAAAAACAGCGGGTCAGCGACCGGCTGGCCTCGCTCGGGCAGTGAGGGGATGTAGGGGCAGGATGGCGGGGCTAGCTGAAACAAAAGAAATTACATGAGACAATAGAAAAGGAGAGTTAAAATAAGAGAGTGGGAAAGGAGAGAAAGGTATAAAAGCGAGCTGCAAACCAAGGAGGCTCTCTTATTCGATTCCAACTACCAACCAAGTTAGACCCGCGGGCGAAAAGTAATTAAAAATTAAAACAAAATTCAAGAATTTGATTTTTTAATTCGGAAATCAATTAGAAAGGGTGTGAGTGGGGCCCTATAAATTAATTCAAATATTGCAAAATAGGAAAACAACACAAGTGAGTGCAAAGAATCATATAAAGATTAAGAGCGGACAGTATCGGACCGTGTGAATAAAACAGGAAATATTCTAAAAAGCCAGGTTAAGAAGAGAAAGTTGGTGCATTTAAATAAATAATTAGGGTTTAGTTTAGGAGAATTAAGCGAATAGTATAAGAAAGTTTAGGTAGAATAATTAGCAAATAAGTCCGGATAGTTTCTAAGAAGTATTGTGAACGCAGCGCATCGATACATTTAAAAGACCCGGTTGTGGCACCTAGAGGTCTCCAAATTAGAAACTTTGAGAAAGTAAAAAGTGGAATAACACAGAAAAAGAAAGGAGAAAAACAAATAACATTTAAAAAAATTATAACATAGAGACTTGATACGGGAAATTTGAGACTCTCGGTAAATCAGTTACCGCATCAAAAAGCAACAGGGCTTTGGAGTCAAAAGTTGAAAGGAGGTTAGGAAAAATATTTAATAGATAGAATTAGGAAGGCATTAGTCAGCCCGACCAATAGAAACTAGATTAAGAATTTTTAGATAATTAGAAAAATAATTAGGAGTGAAACAATTTTAAGAGTTCTGTCAAGCGCGTCGCAGGAAAACGACACTACTCAACAGACATAAAAGAGAAGAGAACGATAAATTAAAAGATCAACTCACCAAGAGAGAAGAACAACAGGAACGTCCACGTCCAACATCGAAGATCCCTTGATAGATCCGATAACTAATTGATAAACAATTAAGGGACACTGAAAAATCGCGAGACGGAAACTGTCATCGTTAGACACACAAAGTAGATTATTCGCGAACTGGGATCACTATCACAACTATAAAAACACACTGAAATCACGTGGGGACGCCACGACTATAATAAACGAAGAGCCCGAACGCGGAACAACACGGAAAACAACGTTTTTTGATTATTAAACAAAACGACGCGTACACGGACACAGACCCGACGTCCATAACGGCTGACCGACGCGCCAGCAACAACGACGCAAGCCCAGCAGACAGCACGTCAGCAGCCAGGCGGGAAAAAGATCAAGACGGCTGAGCTCGACACTGCCTAGTTGAGATATCCACCGCTCAGCGCAGAAGTCGAGAATCTGATAACCTCACGGGTAAAGAAGAGTGTGGAACCATCCGAGAAATTAAACGCCACTGATAAATTGCAAGGTTAAAGGCGCCAAAAAGCCTCACAACAAAAAATTCTATGCAACTTATTGAATAAACCTTACTTATACCTCCTATAGAAGTCTAAAATGAATTATCGTAGTGTTCGAGCCCGAATTCTTCCTCAGAAGAATAAAATTTAATGTTAACGTAAAAATACCGTTACAACGGCGAACATAATTTTCGAAATAAAACTACCATTTTTTATTTTGTTTTTTCTTGGCTATGCAACGTGAATAGTTCCGTAGCGTAGTGGCTTACACGCTGGACTCGTACATTATTGTTCTTGGTTCAAATCTCGTGTAGGTGATTTTTTTTAATTTTGCATAATAATTATTTAATAAAATTGTAGTTAAATTAATTCAGCAATTTTCATAATTTTAATAATAATTTAAACGTTATAAATAATTTATTTCGTCTTAGAGTATATATTGTTGGATTCTAACATTTATAGAGGATAACGAAACATTTGAAAAGAGTCGACTGTATACATAGATCTACCTGCAATATATAGGTCTACCTATACATAGTGGAACAGATAGACTTTTTGCGAGGGTAATGGAATATTTGAAAAGGGTCGATCACGTCACAAAGGGTCGATAGGCCTACCTGTGGGCCTGTGGCAGTTACGAGCAGAGTTGCCTGATCCGTATCTTTTTCGCGCATGCCCATTCAGTTTGGCATCCACGTGTTCATCAGTGAAGTACTTAGTTCAACTATTTAAAGGTATACCAGGTGTATGCATAAGTTTTTTCCGGTTTAACTAAGAGATGCGCCAGCGAAAAGTACGCAGCGTATTAATTTGACACATACGTCATTTTGTTCATCTGACATTAACCTACAAACACACACAAGTTGAGCCCGCCAAAAACTAGCGTCTTTGTTTTATCGTTCAGTGATCATGTCGAGCTTTGTGCCTTAAAATGAACATTTGCGGCACGCATTGCTTTTCTTATTTAATCAAAAGAAAAAGGCTGCTGAAAGTCAACGTTTGCTGGTAGAAACATATAGTGAACGCGCTCCATCGATTAGAACATGTGAGACATGGTTTCGACAATTTAAAAGTGGTGATTTCAATGTGAAATACAGTGAGCGCTCTGGTAGGCCACAAAAATGCGAAGACGAGCAATTGCAGGAGTTATTGGATGATGACCCAACTCAAACTCAACGGCAATTAGCAGAAGCATTACATGTGTCACAAGAAACAATCAGCGGACGTTTACGAGTAATGGGGAAGATCAATAAACTCGGTGAATGGGTCCCACACGATTTGAATGAACGTCAAATAGAAAATCGCAAAGTCACTTGTGAAGTGCTGCTTCAACGCCACGGAAGGAAATCATTTTTGCATCGAATTGTGACGGGTGACGAAAAATGGATTTATTTTGAAAACCCGAAGCGGAAAAAATCGTGGCTTTCACCTGGCGAATCCGGTCCTTCAACACCAAGGCCAAATCGCTTCGGCAAGAAGACCATGCTCTATGTCTGGTGGGACCAGAACGGTATTGTGTATTATGAACTCTTGAAGCCCGGCGACACCGTTAATACACAACGCTATCGCCAACAAATTATTAATTTAAACCACGCATTAATCGAAAGACGACTGGAATGGGCCAGAAGATATGGCAAAGTGATTTTGTTACACGACAATGCGCCGTCTCACACAGCAAAAGCAGTGAAAGACACCTTGAAATCGCTTGGATGGGACATCCTTCCGCACCCGCTGTATTCGCCAGACCTGGCGCCATCTGACTATCACCTCTTCGCATCAATGGGGCACGCGCTCCCAGAGCAGCACTTCAGCAATTTCGAGGAAGTTGGAAAATGGCTCGACGAATGGTTTGCCGCAAAAGACAAGCAGTTTTTCTGGCATAGTATTCATAAGTTACCTGAAAGATGGGCGAAATGTGTACAAGCCGATAGCCAATATTTTGAATAAAACAAAAATGAATTTCCCTTGAAAATTACGTGTTTTTTTTTACCAAAAAACCGGAAAAAACTTATGCATACACCTGGTATATAGCCCTTATTTTGAAAGAGAGATGTTATTTTTATAGAAATTTAATACCGGCTATGATAAATCAACTAATAATAAATTACTGTCGCTTAATAATATATTACTGCTTAATTTATCACAAGTTGCGTTAAATTTTTATAAGGGTAGTTATTTGTTGGAAAATATATGGGTTCCTTATTGCTATATACATGCCTGGAAATTCTTTCGCATGCACTGCGCATGCCTGAAAAGGGCACGCATCTGGCAAGGGGATATACTTGATGCAACTCTGGTTATGAGTTACGAGGTGGTGGCGAAGTGATCTTTCTTGGAGTAGCAGCTGTTGTGTTGGATCGTACAAAGTAAAAGAATATTCAAAAATTTGCCAAACATCGTGAAGTGGATCGTTTTGCAAAATAGACGCTTCAAGTGCAAGTAAGTGCATTATTTTTATATGTTTAACAAATAATAATAAAGATATATTGTTATTATTTATTTCATTCATATTTACACAATGCTTAAAGATTACAAGTGAAAAATAACGTGTAAACGTTTCAGTTAACATACAAAAAAAGTCATGTTTTGTAAACTTTTATTTACAAAATTATTGTAAACTATAGTTTATATAAATTTTTAGCAAAAGTTTTTGCTTTCACTTCAACGTGTTATAAATTTAAAACTTCCTTTTTTGTTTCAGGTGCTGCTAGTACCAAACAAATTTCTGGTTTGTCAAGGGAAGAAATTTTTAGATTACTGAAAGACAACTTAAATGACAGTGCTACAATAGCTTTTGAAAAAATGGAAAATAATTTGTCTACAAAATTACAGCGATCTTTTACGTTATCAGACAATGCGAAATCTGTCGTTCGTATACTATTACATAAATTAAAAGCAAAGTGGCAGGAAGTTTGGCGGATGGAACAAAAATTTCTGGAGAAGAATCAGCAATGACTAAATGGTATCGTTTATTTCGATGAAAAGAAAGAAGATGGATCCCCACCACAAACCACGTCAGATGAAACACATATGGGCCGCCCAAAACAGCAATTTGCACAATCCAGTGAAAGAACGAAGCGAAGGAGAACCGATGACATTCGATCGGGATCAAGTACTGAAGAGATCTCCTACGCAACACAGATGAATTTACGAATCGAAGGAAACGTGGAAGCTGCTAAAATTGTTAAAGATATAACTTCGAGTAGTCCATCTAAAGCTCGAAAGTATAGAAAATCTTTGGAGTTTACTCCTGAAGTCACTCTTTCTGCTAATGAAGCTGTTTCACTTGTAATCGAGCGAAAACTATCGCGAAGTCAATACCAGGGATTAAGGAGTATAAGTAAAAAAAAGAAACGTATATTATATCCATCTTATAAATTAGTACAGAAAGCTAAGTGTAAATGTTATCCTGAAAAAGGTAGTATTAGTATATGTGAAACCAATGCAGAAGTTAAACTACAAGCTTTATTAGACCATGAAATCAGCCGACTGTTGACGACTCAAATGGATGTCGTAAAAAGTTTGCCAGATGAACAATTTTCTAATTTTAATTTAATTTGTAAGTGGGGTTGTGATGGCAGTTCTGGCCAAAGTATGTACAAGCAAAAATTTAGTGATGATGATTGAAGTAAATCAGATGCTAGTATCTTTTTCACTTCGCTTGTTCCAGTGCAACTAATATCGATCGATAAAAATACATCTGCAAAAATCATTGTATGGAAAAATCCGAGACCATCATCACCACGCTTTTGTAGACCAATAAAAATTGAATTTTTGCATGAAACTACTGAGGCCACTGTTAAACAAACAGAGTATATAAAAGAACAAGCGGACAAACTTATGCCTTTTAAAACTGTAATAAATGGAAAAGAGATCATTGTTACTTATGAACTTGCTTTAACTATGATTGATGGTAAAGTTTGTAACGCAATTACTGCAACTGCTTCTACTCAACGTTGCTATTTATGTAATGCTACTAGTAAAGATTTCAATAAGTTCGATGTACATTTGAAAAAAGAAATTAATAGAGATAATTTAATTTTTGGCTTAACTACATTACATATGTGGATTCGATTATTTGAATGTTGTTTGCATGTTTCGTATAAATTGGATATTAAAAAATGGCAAGCGCGAACAAGTGAAGATAAGAAAGCGACAGAAAATAGAAAAAAAAAATATTCAAAAAGGTTTTCGCCAACAGTTAGGACTTATTGTGGATCAACCGAAGCCTGGATATGGTAGTACGAATGATGGGAACACTGCTCGACGATTTTTCGAAAATGCATCACGTTCCGCTACTATAACGGGCGTTCACGAAGATGTTATTAAAAGGTTCCATGTTATTTTACAAGCTATTTTAAGTGGTCATGAAATTAATGTACCACATTTCCAAGAATACACAATAGAAACAGCTCGAAAATTCGTCGACTTATATCCCTGGTTCTACATGCCTACTTCTGTTCACAAACTTTTAATTCACGGCTCTGAAATAATACAATCTGCTTAATTGCCAGTCGGACAAATGTCTGAAGATGCACAGGAGTCTTGTAATAAATATATTGAAAGATACCGTGAAGATTTTGCACGAAAATGCAGCAGAACAAAATCGATGGAAGATCTTTTCTTGCGCTTGCTAGTGGCATCAGATCCGTATATATCAAGATTAAAGAAATTGCCACATAAGAAATTAAAATCCTTATTTCTGGAAACAATTCCTTTGCTTACTTCACCAACTGTTTATGCGTTTACTGATGATTCTATCTCTTCTTTTTCGATGTCGTCAGATTCTTCAGATTTTGATTTTTCAGCATCTCTCACCGGTGCTTTACCAGGTAGCATGTTTCTATACACAGATATCTGCGAGAGCTACTATATATTACAGGCGATGTACAAACTTCCCCCTTACGAGTTGTCCCCATTGATACTGATGACTGTCAGTAAGGTTAGATAAAAATTAAATCCTTTTCAACGCCACGATATATACCTCTCTTGCGCAATAATTTACACACTATCGATATCGATATAAGAGACGAATTTGTGGATCCTATACCATTCGAGCAGGGAACGTTGACTGTGACACTACATTTCAAAAGGTCCCACGATTAATTACATCGCTATGGATGATATTGACAGTGTGCAGTACGGATGGGGCCGTCGCGGGTACGGCGGTATTAGCCATGTTTATATCGGAACACCTGATCAACGAGGACACGGTATCGGCAGCTTTCTCGGGGGCCTGTTTCGTCGAGTGTTACCACTTTTAAAGAAGGGCGCTAAAGCAGTTGGTATACAGGCATTGCGCGCTGGTGTAAACGTAGCCGGTGATATCCTCGATAGAAATATAGCTGTGAAAGATGCTATTCGCGAGAGAGCGAGAGAATCAGGCAGTGATCTCAAACGCAAGGCCTCTGAAAAAATTGACACTCTCATGCGGGGGTCTGGTTATAAAAAGCGCAAAATTTCGCGAACTCCTCATTCATCGGACGAACGTAAACCACGACGTATCTCCCGTAAAAATAAAAGTGTAATAAAGAGAAAAGTAATAAAGAAGAAGAAGAATAATAAGAACAATAAGAAGAAGAAGAAAACTCGTCAACGAACAGTTGCAGATATTTTTGGATAGCTGAAACAAGATGGCTTTTCTACATGCGCACTCGTGCGAGTGTCTTAAATCGGAACTTGAATTATTTTCACTCCCACCGACGCAAACTACTATCGAAGGCTCCAATTAGATGTATTACAAACCAATATCTTCGCTAACAGATGATTCACCGATTGAATTTGTTATTCTTGGACAGGGTGATGAGTATATCGATCTCGCGCATACTATGCTTAGTCTGAGAGTGAAAATAACATCTCCTACTGCGGAAAATGCCGCGGGTACAGCATCGAAAGTAAGTGCCGGCCCTGTAAACAATCTCTTGCCTTCTATGTTTAATCAGGTGGATGTATACCTGAATCAAAAATTAGTTTCACCTCCAAATAATGCGTACGCTTATCGAGCGTACATAGAAACACTTTTGAATTACGGTCCAGCAGCAAAAAATTCGCATCTCACGAGTGTTCTCTGGTACGACGATACCCGTGAAAAAATAGATGATATAACATCGGAAAATACGGGTCTTGTGAAGAGAAAACAATTTTTAAATGTCGAAAAAACTGTACACTTGCTCGGTCATCTGCATTGCGATGTATTCAATCAGGAGCGGTTCCTATTAAACGGCGTCGAGATGCGACTACGGTTGGTGCGGTCTAGAGATTCATTTTGTCCTGTGGGAGATACAACGAATGGTCAATGCGGCTTAAAGATTCTCGAGGCATCGCTTCTCGTTCGTAGAACAAAAATAGCTCTTGGTGTGCTGCTCTCGCATGCTAGAACTCTGGCAAAATCTACGGCTAAATATCCTCTTACAAGAGTCGAGGTGAAAGCCGTTTCAATACACTCTGGTGTTCATGGAGAGACTATCAATAATATCGTGTTAGGTCAATTGCCGAAGCGTATAATTATCGGTTTTGTCGATAACAAAGCGTTTAACGGCGACTTCAGTATGAATCCATTCAATTTCCAAAATTACAAGATAAATTATCTCTCGTTGTATGTAGATGGTGCTCAAATACCTTCGAAACCGTTACAACCTGATTTGATGAAAAATCATTTATATGTGGATGCTTTTCAAACGTTGTTTTCGGGAACTGGTATACATTTGTTGAACGACGGTAATTCGATCGATCGCGATAATTATCGCGATGGATACTGTCTGTTTGCTTTTAATATTTAATAAAGCACGGTAGTGTGAAAATAGAGGTACGATTTGAGGATGCGCTTGCTTCAACGATAAATTGTGTAGTCTACGCGGAATATGATAATGTCCTTGAAATTGATGCCTCTCGGCAAGTAATGGTGGATTTTACCGGATAAGCGAAAAATGTGCTGCTGTCGGCATAAAATTATTTCGTGTTAAGAGACGTAGAAGCGTGTCTGTGAGTAACTAATCAATCGAACTCGAGCATCTGTACGGATTAGACATGAAAATGGATATCGCCGTGGATATACAGGGAATGCGTGGTAAAGACTCGGAATTTATTCCGAAAGAAATTGCTGTGGTAGCAGTGGATAGACCGTACTCTGCTCATTGGATCGTCGCACCGCCATGTCACTTTGCCGAATTACCACAGCATTCGAGAAGCCAGAATAATTTTCTCTCGAAATATTTCCACGGTCTGGAATGGTACGAGGGCGATGGGAGCTGTAAACAGGCATACGCTAACTTGCGTGAAATTTCACGAAAATCAAGACGTATCTATACTCGCGGTCACGAGAAGGCTATACTTCTTTGCGATATCACGAGTCGTGAAATTTCTAACCTGGAGGATGAGGAGGGCGCCCCATCGTACACATTTATGCCGAAATCTTTGCGAAAATGCTTCAGACACGCTATGAGAAACGATACAGCGTCTTCGCATTGTGCAATGCGCCAGGCTTTCCAAATAAAAAATTGGCTTCGCGAGCACCTGTTTAAAGGAGAATCATACATGGATGTTTGGTCAGCAGACGAAGAAGAAGAGAATAAGAAAGAGGAGAAATCTTCATCATGTGGTCGTGACACGATCGACGATGCTGTGAAATAAATTGTACATATATATACGTCTTTCAGATCGTATCGGTCATCATTTAATCATTGACTATGTGTTCAGCATGAACACTAGACAAATCTACGAGAGTCTGCAGTATCTACCACTTTCAACCGTTGGCGTATTCCTGGCTGACAGAATTCCTCGTGTATGGTCGTTACCTGCTGGACACGTAGTTAACACTGATAACCACGACGGACCTGGAGAGCATTGAATCGCCATGTACGTTAACCATCATGGAAAAGGAATGTACTTTGATAGTTACGGGCTACCACCGGTTATACCGCAACATCTCGCACGACTACGAAGAAACTGCAAGTTCTATCGGTACGGCCTCAAGCAGCTACAGAGTAATACGTCGGATGTGTGTGGACAATTTTGCATCGTATTCCTACATCTTATGTCGTGCGGCTTCACCATGTCGCGATTTAATAATCTCTTTAGCAATAATGTAATGAAAAACGACAGATTCGTGCGTGAATATTACAATGCGTTTGCCTCTCGACGATCAGACAGTGATAAAAATAAATTTAACGGCGGAGGAGTCTCCGAGCGAAGATTACCGTGTTTGCAAGTATGTTGCATACGACGGTAAATATGTGTAAAGTGATTTAAATGAAATATTGATCAATTAAAAAGAAATACATCGTCTTACTGTGCCTCTTATTTTATAATTATATATAAATTATAATCGAGGTCCCTCGCGGTACGGTATCATATTCTGCGCCTTTTACTGCAGAGCAAGCGCTTCGCGAGGAGCACAGCGCAAAGCGGTACGCACGTGCAAAACCGCTGTCGCTGCATTCAGAGCGCTGGACACCTTAGTTATGATTCAGAGGGCGGTTTGTTATCCTCAAACCCCGTGATACCAGCCAGCAGCATCCTGAGCATTCAGTCTGTCTTCAACTTCGTGATCGCGCTGTCAAAAACGTATTTTTTGCAATGTATCCTCGTTACGACGCTAGCGGGTTTTCGGAGTCCTCAGTGCCGAAATAGACATCGCGTACGATGGCGGCGACGTGGACGAGGGCTTCGAGGACCCCGAGCTTCCTGAAGCAGACGATGCTCGGTTATGAAAGTGTCGACGCACGCGCGAGCGTGTGGGTGTGTGTTTGTGTGAGTGAGATAGTGAGAGATAGGAGTTTAAAATCGCCGTCAAAGGAAGGTAGACGTCAACAACAACAGAGGTAAGTACCTAATTTTTTTCCTTTTTTCAAGTATGTGTACACCTTTGCTCCATCCTGCTCTTATCTCTAGTCTTTCTTGTTCACCAGAGTTCCCACACCACCTCACGTTACCGACACTGGTTAAGCAGAGTGGGTAGCGCGACGGTGGAAAAGTGGGGTGGTGGGGGTAGCCGCGTGGTGGGGGAAGGAGTGGGGATAGGAGTGGGGTGGAGCAAAGGTGTACACATACTACTATTAAGTACGCTCCTAGCTCCTGCCACGATGGATCGTAATGCGTTATAATTTTCGTGACGGCCATTCCCAAAGTTTAGCGAGATACCCTTTACTTCATATTTTTCAATAATCTTACCGTCGGGTTCACGAAGAAGGTATGCGTAAAATTTTGGTCGTCCCGAAACGACCGAAGTCATATAACTACCAGGCCCGTATTCGCTTAATTCTATCGTGAGAAATTTACCGATTGGCGGCTCATACTCGTTGCCACAGGGGCGACGCACGTAAATACAGGAGTCCGTATCGCAGTACAATATTCGGGGCCCGAGCCCCTCAAGATAACTGTATAGTTTTAGGGGTGCCTGTGCCGTCGTGTATGCTGCAATCACGGCGTTACATGTCGCCGATGGTTGGATAGTATTCCGGTTGCTCACATAGTTCACATACATGATCTTGTGATTAACCGGTAGCGTTCCGTCACCTCAATTCCCGAACTCGTCAGTAAATTCATTAGCTCCGAGCGCGTGAAAACGATAACGGTTTTCGTGAGATTTTCTCGTTGACCAAACTTTCCCCAGAATAAATTGAGAGCCAATTTTGCGAGCGAACGTAAACCCGGATTTGACTGCAAAGCACTTCGCTCGAGATATACACTGGCAGACTACTTGTACAACGCTATAAAATGCGCTATTGCTTCCCCGTCATTGTTACACTCTGTTGACGGTCCATCCGCCGCCTGTTTTAGTTTTAGTAATGTATCGATGTACTCGGCTAAATAACCCCCTCATCGCGTTGTCGAGTCATACTGCGTAACAACGTATTGCCAAATTTCATCGATATGCGTCACTTTATATCCGAGCGACACAGCTTTTTCCAGCTCGTTCACGATCCATGTGCCGTCGGGCGCTCGCTCAGTCGTGTTATCGTGTGTGCAGCCCGCGAATGTGTCTATGTCTGTACAGTACGTTCTGCACAGGGCGAACAGTAGGTTCCCATGCATGCGAACTCGCAGTACGGGGATATACGGTACACTTCACGAGACCTTCGACGACATTTAGATCATTTTCAAGTCCTACGAGTTCTGGACACTCGTCACCTACGTACAATTTCGGATGCCCAACGGGATATTTTCCATTCTTATACACCCACGGATACAGCGAGCATACATTGACATAGCGTATCTGCTCCCCATTCGCGACGTTGTACAAGCTTACAAAATTAGGAGTTTTGGAATAAATATATTAAAAGATACCGTGAAGATTTTGCACGAAAATACAGCAGAACAAAATCGATGGAAGATCTTTTCTTGCGCTTGCTAGTGGCATCAGATCCGTATATTTCAAGATTAAAGAAATTGCCATATAAGAAATTAAAATCCTTATTTCCGGAAACAATTGCTTTGCTTACTTCACCAACTGTTTATGCGTCTACTGATGATTCTATCTCTTCTTTTTCGATGTCGTCAGATTCTTCAGATTTTTATACAGACAATTCGACTGATGATGAAGACTAATTTTTATGTTGATATTACAACAATATTGTTGTTAATATAAATTTATTTTTTGAATTTGGCTTTGTACTGTATTTCTCAAATAAATATGTTAGTATTTTAAAAATCGTGTTCATTATTACACTTTCTTATATATTTGAATTATACATTTTTCAATATTTTTATAAATGATTAAAAATGTAATTACTTATCTAAAATATGTACAAAATATTTCTTTTAAACAAGAAAATCATTACTCTGTAATCCAAATACATTTATTTTAAAACTGTAAATCAAATTATTATACAGTAATCTTAAAAAATGTTTACTTAAACTAAAATAATTATAAATTAACTGTTTGAACATGTTAATTTTATTTCGCAAAATCTATTTTGTTTCAGAAATGATTTTAAGAAATATGTGCTTCATAGAAAAAATTACTTGCATGTAACTGAAGTACATTCACTTCAATAAAAAAAGGAAATGTAACTTGTAAACAGTATAAAATAAGTCTTTCAAAAGTGATTTTAATCATTACAATTACAGATGTAAAAGTATCAGGAGTACAAATTGAAAATGCGGGATTTTTTTCTATTTTTGAACGTTTATTCTGAAAAAATAGTAACAAATGAATTATTCAAAGTATTGTCCATCGCTAGCCACAACTTTTTCCCATCTTTCTGGCAATTTACGGATACCGTCGCGAAAAAATTCGGCCGGCTTGGCTGCTATCCAGTCATCGACCCATTTTTGGGCTTCTTCGTAAGAATGGAAGCGCTGGTCAGCTAGGCCATGTGTCATCGATCGGAAAAGGTGGTAATCGGAAGGAGCAATATCTGGGCTATACGGCGGGTGGGGTAAGACTTCCCATTTCAGCGTTTGTAGGTATGTTTTGACCGGCGCTGCAACATGTGGCCGAGCGTTGTCATGTTGCAAAATTACTTTGTCGTGTCTTTGCTCGTATTGTGGCCGTTTTTCTTTGAGTGCGCGGCTCAAACGCATCAATTGAGTTCGGTATAGTGCTCCTGTGATGGTTTCGTTCGATTTCAATAGCTCATAATACACCACACCCAGCTGGTCCCACCAAATACAGAGCATGAGCTTGGCGCCGTGAATATTTGGTTTGGCCGTCGATGATGATGCATGGCCGGGGTAACCATATGATTTTTTGCGCTTCGGGTTATCGTAATGGATCCACTTTTCATCACCAGTGACAATGCGATGCAAAAAACCCTTCCGTTTTTACCGTTCGAGCAGCAGTTCGCATGCAAAAAAACGGCGCTCGACGTCTCTCGGCTTCAGCTCATACAGCACCCAATGTCCTTGCTTTTGGATCATTCCGAGGGCTTTTATACGATGGGAAATGGCTTGTTGTGTCACTCCCAATGAATCTGCGAGCTCTTGTTGAGTTTGACACGAGTCTTCATTGAGTATTGCCTCCAATTCAGCATTCTCAAACTTTTTCACTTGGCCCGGCCGCTCTTTGTCCTCAACGTCAAAATCACCACTTCTAAACCGCACAAACCATCTCTCGCACGTTGAAACCGATGGAACATGACTCGGATAAGCCTCGGAGACCAATCGATGTGCTTCAGCAGCACTTTTCTTCAAATTAAAGAAGTAAATTAAAACTTCCCGCAAATGCTGTTTTGTTGGCACGAAACTCGACATATTGAGAGCTCAAAAAAACTATGAATTTGACACTGCGACAAATTGACACATACTGAAAATTAAAGCTATAAGACGTAGCTTTGACATGAACATAGTCACAGTACTGCCTGATGCGTATAGCGTTAGTAACGCCATCTGTTATCAAACCCGCATTTTCAATTTGTACCCCTGATAGATGTTTTATTACTTTGTATCAAATATATAATTTACTTACCGATTTATAAAAAGTTAATAAATTTTTATAATCGCTATTTTGGATCTGACATTCCGAATTTTGTCTTTTTCACATCGGATTCATGTTCAGCGACCTCAAAAGCTCCCGAGTAACAAGTTTCAAGCGAATCCGGTTGATTTCGAAAATTGCGTCCGCCATATTGAATCCACCATTTTGAATTTTGTTTGTTTTACACCGGATTCGTATTCAGCGACCTCGAAAACCCCCAAATAACAAGTTTCAAGCGAATCCGGCCGATTACAAAAATCGTGTCCGCCATATTGGATCCGCTATTCTGAATTTTGGTTTTTTCACACCGGATTTGTATTCAGCGATCTCAAAAACCCTCAAATAACAAGTTTCAAGCGAATCCGGCCGATTACAAAAATTGCGTCCGCTATATTGGATCCGCCATATTGAATTTTGTTTTTTTCACACCGGATTCGTATTGAGCGACCTCGAAAACTTACAGAAACCAAGTTTCATACAAATTCGACAAACATTCCGTATATAACTGAGTATTTTCCGTTTACTATCGCTATTTTGAACCCGCCATTTTATTTTTTTACAATTTTAACTTCAGATTCGTAATCAGCGACCCCAAAAACCCGTATATACTAAATCTCAAACAGAATGAACTACGTTTTCGACTTTTGACCAGCTTTTCGGGAATCGGCCCCACTGTGCGACGTCCCACCGACGTATCAATGGCTCACGGGCTCAGTCGCAGGTGGAGCGGTTTGGTGGGGGTTTCCGCATACTTATCAAACCACCTCCGGTCAGTCGTTTCTCGGACGCGGTCGAGCGAGCGTCTGCAGAGCGAGCCAGCCAGTCCCAATTTCCCGCCGTCGCACCAATGGCCCGCGAGCTCGGTTGCAGTTGGACCGGGGTGGTGGGAGTTTCCGTGTACTTGCTAAACCACCCCCGATCAGTGCTTTCTCGGAGGCGGTAGAGCAAGGGTCTCTGGAGCGAGCATGCTAGCCCCGACTACTCACCGACGCACCGAAAGCGCGAATAGGGATCTCTGTTATACTGTGATTTTACATGTCATTTCTTACATTCTAAGTCTAAATCTAAGCACAGTAATGACGCGATTCCATAAGCGAAGGTAGGGGGATAACGGGGTTTAAACGTTATTGGATATGCACAAATGTGCGGATAACACCTTGACTAATCAGATTTAAATGATTGAAGTCGTTCCGAATACAGTTTAACAAGATTGATCAATATTATTCAAACAGGGAAGAGCAAATATATTAGCAAATTACAAATTAATTAACGAAGTAAACCATAAATCTCAAAAGAGTGATAAATCTTAAGCGACAATGTTATTGACCAAATTTCTATGATGGAATATTTTTGGCAGTTCGCAACCCGGTTAGAGTCAGCGTCGCCTGGATCCCTGTATTATCGATCTCAGAAAGATCTCTAACAATCGAATCTTTAATTATTTGTCAGCTCTAATTGCCTCACTCATTCATTAAGAATTAATGAAGCAACCAGACCTGACGATTTTTAAATTCTAAAGAAATCGTGAAAAAATATTGCCACAATTAGAGCTGACAAATAATTAAAGATTCGATTGTTAGAGATCTTTCTGAGATCGGTAACACAGGGATCCAGGCGGCGCTGACTCTAACCGGGTTGCGAACTGCCAAAAATATTCCATCATAGAAATTTGGTCAATAACACTGTCGCTTAAGATTTATCACTCTGAAGAAACATATGACCGCATATTGATTAATTAATTAATCTGAATAAAGTTTAACACTTGACATTAAAGATAGAGATCGTGAATTGATGTTGCTAAAGCCGCGGTGGCGTAATTGGTAACGTACCAGGCTAGAATTCTGGAGTTCCCGGTTCGAACCCGGGCTGTGGCAATATTTTTTCACGATTTCTTTAGAATTTAAAAATCGTCAGGTCTGGTTGCTTCATTAATTCTTAATGAATGAGTGAGGCAATTAGAGCTGACAAATAATTAAAGATTCGATTGTTAGAGATCTTTCTGAGATCGATAACACAGGGATCCAGGTGGCGCTGACGCTAACCGGGTTGCGAACTGCCAAAAATATTCCATCATAGAAATTTGGTCAATAACATTGTCGCTTCAGATTTATTACTCTAAAGAAACATATGACCGCATATTGATTAATTAATTAATCTGAATAAAACATAAATCTCAAAGCATTTATATTTTGAACCCTATATCAATATATTCTATAACGCTCATTGAATTCAATGAGGATATAAACACGGTATTAAATGCAATCGGTGAAGGAAGGCGTGGAACAATCCACCACCAAGTACTAGCTCCAGAGAATGGTTCGAGAATTCCTTCCTTGTATTGTTAGAACGACCCTGTAATACATTGAAAATGATGAGTTTTCACTCACGGCAGGATGATAAATAACCAGACTGACAGATGTTGGTAGAGAAAGTAGTTTATTCTACCTTCGGCACTATACAATATAGAAAATATGTAGAAAAATAATACAAATAAATATAAACATTGAATTTAATTAATAATCAGGAGAAGCACACAAAATATTACAAAATAAAATAAAAGTGAATTTAACGTGAATTTAAACTAGAAAGCACAAAATTGTATTAATTGTATGCTGACAGGTGAAGAGGTTAGTGTGATGCAGCCAGCGCTGCAGAGCACGACACAGAATGAGAGCTGGGAATGCACAAGTAGGTAGAATGAGTTAACAGCACTTTTCCAGATTGCTTAATTGTGGAAATGTGCTGGGAATAAGAGCGTGCATATACAGTTATACCAGTTGAGCAAAAGCCAGTATGAAATATAATGAGAAATAACGTGATGCAGTCAGTGATGCAGAGCACGGCAAGTGAAAGTATGAGGATGCACAAACGAGTGGAATATACTCACTGTACTTTCCCAGCAAGCATAGTTGAGGGAAAGCATAATGAATAGTAAGTACACGCGCAATTGTATTAATCGAGCAGGTAAATTATATTGAGGAAGACGTGGTACAGCGCGCGCTCCAGAGTGAGTCACAAAGTGAGACCTTTATGTTGATGTACCGCTGAGATTTACCCTCCTCACCGTCATTAAATTGCGATGAATTGTAACGGTGTACCTTACCTTGTGTTTGAGTCCTGGTGAGCACGAAAATGCTGAGAAGATCCGGTGAGATGGTGAAAAGTCTGAGCGAGTGTACCGGGGATGTGTGCGCTGTCCAGGCGGTTTTTCACGACAGTGTCTAATTTTTCCAACATGGCTGCGTGATACGAAATCGATGTTGAGCGCTGGAGTCAAGTAAGTGAGATAGCCGGTGAGCGAAGCCAAAGTCAAGCGAGAGAGATAACCTCTCACTTAACGCGGCATGCATGCGAGCTACAGCCTCGGCTCTGCGAGGCCCGGCCTCGGCTATCTCCGGTGTAGACGAATGCAGCGTGTTACACCGCAGCAACAGGTCGACGCACGGTGAATATCGATCGCCGTGCGCCAGCTGATTATCCAACAGACACTCATGAGAGGAATCAGACATTTCGAAAAATATTTTAAAGTCCAGTACACTATTCCTCTAGAGATCGAAAACTATCAAAAGATCCTTGATATTAGCGGAAAATCAATTTACTTCATGAACAACAAATTAGTTTACGTCTTACAAATTCCTTTACATGTATCCGATGAATACGATATCCAGCGATTGATACTCATACCATTCAAAGTCGGAATTAATTTTGCTGCCATTATACAGGGTGCGTCATCGCAATCTGGTCGATGGAAGTATTAAATAACTTAGAGAATTTTCAACAGATTTCACAAAGTCGTATTTTTTTATTAAATTTGATTCATTACAATTTATTTTGATTAGTTTCCAAAAACCACATCGATCAAATGTCCGCCTTTATTACTGAGACAAAAATGAGCTCTTTTTTCGGCATTTTCCATTGTATTTGCCAGCGTCTCGGGCGATATCGCTGCGATTTCGGCTCGAATGTTGTTTCTTAGCTCCTCTATGGTCTTCGGCTTGTTGGCATAGACTTTACTTTTCAAAAATCCCCACAAGAAGAAGTCCGGTGCAGTCAAATCCGGCGATCTTGGTGGCCAGTCAATATCACCTTTCTTTGATATCACACGTCCTGGGAACTTCTGACGCAAATAGTCCATTGTTGAGCGCGCAGTGTGACATATCGCACCATCTTGTTGGAACCAAAATTCCTTAAGACCTTTTTCACGCATTTGTGGTAAAACAAAGTGTGCCAACATCCACCGATATCGATCCCCATTGACAGTTTCACCAGCTCTGAAGAAAAATGGTCCAATGGTGGTTTTTGAGCAAACACCGGCCCAAACTGTCACTTTCTCATCGTGCAATGGAGTTTCGTGAATAATATGAGGATTATCGGTGCCCCACATGCGACAGTTTTGTTTGTTGACAGCGCCAGAGAGGGTGAAATGAGCCTCGTCGGTCATCACAATTCGCTCCCAAAAATCCGGCTCAGCTTCCTTCATTCGACTAACGTTATTAGCGTAAGCCAAGCGTCGCGGCTTGTCAGTTTCCAATAATTTTTGAGTCAACTGCACTTTGTACGGAAACATGTGAAGATCTTGCTTTAAAATCCTTCTCAAAGTGGTTCCACTGATCTTTAATTGTTGAGACCGGCGGCGGTATGAGACATTTGGATTTTCTGCAACACTCTGTCGAACAGCTTCGATATTTTCATTTAAACGACCTGGACGCGGTCGAGCTTGATGTTGGAGATTCGCTACAGACCCGTGCTCCATGAAATTTGAAGCTAAATGACGGATAGTGTCGCCTTTGGGCGCAGAACGTCTGCGATATTTTTTACGATACGCACGCTGAGTTGACACAACTGAACGATTATTTTCAATGTAAAGCGAAACTATTTCGGCGCGTTCTTTCGGCGTATAGCGATACATGGTTGAAATTGTACTGAAATAACCTATACGAAACGTGTTGTACGACGCTGGTCGGTTAAAATCTGTCAGAGTTATTCAATACTTCCATCGACCAGATTGAGATGGCGCCCCCTGTACCTGAATCGGAGATTTTATTGATCAATACTAATTACTTGTCAGCTGACAAAAATACATTAACGGTTGTAAGAGGACAGACGCAGTGCATACATGCAAACGCACACAACCAATAACACTTATAGCAGAAACAGACTCTTGAGACAATCAGATTTTGCACCAACGCACTAACTTGGTTTATCACCCTACGTGTCAAATGTCCGTATTTACAGTTCGAGAAATAGCTTATCTAGCGTTAACTAATGAAAGGGGGTATATAGCTATCCCTGAATACGAAATTACATTCAACACAATTTGTTCTAACGAAGGAGGAGAATGGTATTAAAAGTGTACGCCGAACACACACATGGTCAGAAATCACTGTCAGCGTCTTTACTTATTTAGGCTATGCGTTTATAGGCTTACTAGCTGATTTACCCGGCGTTTCCCGGGTACACAAACAAATAGATAAGACCTAAGCAAGGTCACTCGATATAACTCACACCTTAAAACCACCCTGACAAAATACCCTTTATCATACCACTAAAAATAATGTGGCTTTTAATAACATTTTTTAAATCCAATTTAGCTGTTATTCCCCGTATGATGTGGCACTCGGGCAGCGCCGGGTAAATCAGCTAGTAAATAAATAAATAAAGAAGGTTGCCGTCGCTACCGCAGACTTCGAATTATGTTTAGATCAGTGACAAATAAGACGACGCTGACAAGGACTACGACTATAGATACGATGACGATGATGGAGTCGATGACGACGACGACGATGAATTAAATTTTGAATTTTATTAAACTCCTTCTACGACACTACTAGATGTCTGTATCATTTTGGTTTGCTGTCTATGATCAGCGTCGTCTTTTTTGTCATCGTCTCCATCATCGTCATCAGGACACAAAAATATTATTTAATTTTTTACTTACAATAACTTCTCTTCAAATATATCCCTTGGAAACACTATTTTCTTTAAAATGATTCTTTCTCTCGCTTGCTCGCTCTTTTGCTCGGACTCTCTGTTGCTTGTTTGGTCAGGAATTGCCGTTTGACAGATTAATGCTGTCGACACGAATGTAGTCACAACGGACAAAAACATATCACCGTGAAAAAGAGATATATAGATACTCTAATTATAAACATAAACAACCTTCAAAAGCAAAAACCAAGATTCTAGCAACAGAGGTTTGAGCTGGACATGGTATTTTTAAAATTTTTTAATTTTTCAACCGAATCTGAATTTGGCCTTTTAAGGACTATTTAGGACAAAATACTGAATTATATTTTGCAGTAAGAGCGTAAACAACATTCGTAAGCGAAAATAAATTCAGAATCTTATCATGCTTGACAGAATTTGAGAGAACGCAAATTTGTATTGGTAACCTTTGCAAGGAAAATTGAGAAATATGCGAAAAACAACCCTGTACACTCCCTTAGGGATAGAATTTTAAAAAACCGTTAAAACACTTTCTACAGTTTCTAACCCTTTTACACCCCCTTAGGGGTGGAATTTCTAAAAATCCTGAATTTGGTTTTGAAACATTTGTATGAGTAACATTTGCAAACAAAAACCAAGGCGATATCTCATCGTGCCTAAGAGATATTGAGAAATACGTAAAAACATATTTAACCCTTTTACACCCCCTTAAGGGTGGAATTTCTAAAAATCCTGGAATTTGTTTTTAGACATTTATATGAGTAACATTTGCAAGCGAAAACCAAGGCGATATCTCATCGTGCATAAGAGATATTAAGAAATACGTAAAAACATATTTAACCTTTTTACACCCCCTTAGGGGTGGAATTTCTAAAAATCCTGAATTTGGTTTTTAAACATTTGTATGAGTAACATTTGCAAACAAAAACCAAGGCGATATCTCATCGTGCCTAAGAGATATTGAGAAATACGTAAAAACATATTTAGCCTTTTTACACCCCCTTAAGGGTAGAATTTCTGAAAATCCTGAAATTTGTTTTTAGACATTTGTATGAGTAACATTTGCAAGCAAAAACCAAGGCGATATTTCATCGTGCCTAAGAGATATTGAGAAATACGTAAAAACATATTTAACCTTTTTACACCCCCTTAGGGGTGGAATTTCTAAAAATCCTGAATTTATTTTTTAAACATTTGTTCGAGTAACATTTGCAAACAAAAACCAAGGCGATATCTCATCGTGCCTAAGAGATATATAGGGGAAATACGTAAAAACATATTTAACCCTTTTACACCCCCTTAGGGGTGGAATTCCTAAAAATCCTGGATTTAGTTTTTAAACATTTGTTCGAGTAACATTTGCAAATAAAAACCAAGGCGATATCTCATCGTGCCTAAGAGATATATAGGAGAAATACGTAAAAACATATTTAACCCTTTTACACCCTCTTAGGGGTGGAATTTTCAAAAATCCTGAAATTGGTTTTTAAACATTTGTATGAGTAACATTTGCAAGCAAAAATCAAGGCGATATCTCGTCGTGCCTAAGAGATATTGAGAAATACGTAAAAACATATTTAACCCTTTTACACCCCCCTAGGGGTGGAATATCTAAAAAATCTTGAAATTCGTTTTTAAACATTTGTATGAGTAACATTTGCAAACAAAAACCAAGGCGATATCTCATCGTGCCTAAGAGATATTGGTAAATACGTAAAAACATATTTAACCCTTTCACACCCCCTTAGAAGTGGAATTTTTAAAAATCCTGAAATTGCTTTTTAAACATTTGTATGAGTAAGATTTGCAAGTGAAAACCAAGGCGATATCCCATCGTGCCGAAGAGATATTGAGAAATACGTGAAAAACATATTTCAACCTTTTACACCCCCTTAGGGGTGGAATTTCTAAAATTCCCTTCTTAGTGAGCGTCTACGACACGAAGGGAATATATCCCTAGAATTTCAAGTTTCTAGGCCCAGGGGTTTGGGCTGGGCGTTGATGAGTCAGTCAGGACAAAGCCTTTTACCAGGTGTATGCATAAGTTTTTTCCGGTTTAACTAAGAGATGGCGCCAGCGAAAAGTACGCAGCGTATTAATTTGACACATACGTCATTTTGTTCGTCTCGCATTAACCTACAAACACACAAAAGTTGAGTCCGCCAAAAACTAGCGTCTTTGTTTTATCGTTCAGTGATCATGTCGAGTTTTGTGCCTGAAAAAGAACATTTGCGGCACGCATTGCTTTTCTTATTTAATCAAAAGAAAAAGGCTGCTGAAAGTCAACGTTTGCTGGTAAAAACATATGGTGAACACGCTCCATCGATTAGAACATGTGAGACATGGTTTCGACAATTTAAAAGTTGTGATTTCAATGTGAAAGACAGTGAGCGCTCTGGTAGACCACAAAAATGCGAAGACGAGCAATTGCAGGAGTTATTGGATGATGACCCAACTCAAACTCAACGGCAATTAGCAGAAGCATTACATGTGTCACAAGAAACAATCAGCAGACGTTTACGAGTAATGGGGAAGGTCAATAAACTCGGTAAATGGGTCCCACACGATTTGAATGAACGTCAAATAGAAAATCGCAACGTCACTTGTGAAGTGCTGCTTCAACGCCACGGAAGGAAATCATTTTTGCATCGAATTGTGACGGGTGACGAAAAATGGATTTATTTTGAAAACCCGAAGCGGAAAAAATCGTGGCTTTCACCTGGCGAAGCCGGTCCTTCAACACCAAGGCCAAATCGCTTCGGCAAGAAGACCATGCTCTGTGTCTGGTGGGACCAGAGCGGTATTGTGTATTATGAACTCTTGAAGCCCGGCGAAACCGTTAATACACAACGCTATCGCCAACCAATTATTAATTTAAACCACGCATTAATCGAAAGACGACCGGAATGGGCCAGAAGACATGGCAAAGTGATTTTGTTACACGACAATGCGCCGTCTCACACAGCAAAAGCAGTGAAAGACACCTTGAAATCGCTTGGATGGGACATCCTTCCGCACCCGCCGTATTCGCCAGACCTGGCGCCATCTGACTATCACCTCTTCGCATCAATGGGGCACGCGCTCCCAGAGCAGCACTTCAGCAATTTCGAGGAAGTTGGAAAATGGCTCGACGAATGGTTTGCCGCAAAAGACAAGCAGTTTTTCTGGCATGGTATTCATGAGTTACCTGAAAGATGGGCGAAATGTGTAGAAGCCGATGGCCAATATTTTGAATAAAACAAAAATGAATTTCCCTTGAAAATTACGTGTTTTTTTTACCAAAAAATCGGAAAAAAATTATGCATACACCTGGTATATATATAGATTAACTCTTTGGTCCTAAAATAAAGTTGGACTATTCGATCTGATTGAAAAATGTATGCCAAAACTCTGTTTTAAAATTTGCTGTAACAAACAAATTAATGTCAGCAAGAACATTAACGAAACTCATCGATGTGATCATCAGACCGATGACCTTGAATAAAAAATATCAGCACCATTGGTCAAACCGATCAAACGTATCCACCCTCGTCTTCCAGGAGTAATACCAGTCTAACTAGGGGTGTATGATGCCGTAAGGTAATTCTTCTGATTACGTCGCACTACCGTGGACTCGGGGACTGCAGCATCCTGCAGGCCTAAGTCGCCGCTAATCAGTTAGATAAATACTCTCGAGCAAGACACCAAAGTCAATCTGCTTGCCCACGGTCCGTAGACTGCAAATGTATATCAATCTCATTGTTAAAAGAGAATAAATAACAGCAAATTAACTACGGAAATTCATGAACCCTTTAAAAAAAACTATTATCGTGGAACTTTTCCCATGACAATAGCTTGCTCATAATTCGAATTCCTTATTCTCGTTCTCGGACTATAAAACATTTTCCAATAATTGTAAAAGATCCTACACAGAAGACTACCTTGAGCTAGGCTTGTGGTGGCTATCTGACACCTGATACTCGAACATTATCTGTTCTGCCACACGCCGTCCATTGCAATTTTCGGGCAAGATACTCGCTTCCAATTGTTGAAAATAATCAGGATATCTCGTTTTGCTTTTATTGTAATTATTTATAGCTAGATATTCGTATTTATGTGTTACTATTATTATTAACAATCCTTACATTCGTGCAGTCTGAATAGATTAACCCTGCGCCTCGATCTCCTGGTCGATATCAGCCCGGGAATACGATAATAAATCCTATGGATTCCCGAAGCTTCGCGTTATTGTCACTTATTCTGTTATTCCCAGCTCCTCTACCATATACCAGCTCACCGAGCCTCAGCCAACCGTTGGTCTTATCGCTTTTCACCGCGTTCTCGCTCTATTCAGCAGTAGTAGGTTCGTGAACGGCGGGGTAGATAAATTAAAGTCGATCTAATATCGACAGTACCTAGGTCTCTGATCCCCAACCTCTCACCAAGATGAATCGTCGAAGCTATGATATATTTTATTAAATTGTTATTTCCATTCGCGACGAGCGCTCTCTTTCTCTCTTGCACTCGGATATTACCTATCACGCTGTTTCATTCTAATGAAACGTCATCTACTACATTCGCTACCTTTATCGTTCGGATAATTTTAGTTTCGGGCTCAAGTATTGAAAATTACTGGATAGTAGTCGGGAAAGATAAGTCAGGGTTGTGGGGATTTTCCATTAAAGGAATTCCTCTCACAAAGCGTATCGATTACATCGCGATGTTATTGGTTATACGACTCTTGTACGATGTCCTACGATGGCAATCGGTCACAAATTTTGGCGCCGAAAGTGGGGCCGTGATATCTCAAAAAAAAATTAAATTTTTTGTCCGAGTAAATGCTTACCACGGTACTAACTTCCACCCTATTGCTTAAGCTTTAGCACTGCCCTCTCGTAACCCTACCTACTCCCCCTCCTTCTTTTGAGCTCGAGAATTTGATTTGCTATTACGAGAATTTATTTATTGAGTAATTTTAGTTTATTTTATTTTTCCTTGTCGTTTTGCTATTTTACACGACTGACCGTGCTGAATTAATCCATAAATCGTTTTTTTTTCTTGTTCCCTACTGAGGGAGAAATTATAAAGATTACATGGTTGAACTCAAGTTTAATAACCAGGGAACATCGCTACCGTATTTACCCACCCTCCAATTTATCATACCTATTGTTTTCACAGGATTGCGTTTTTGAGAATCACCACCACCCGTGCGATTTCGATTTTTCCTCTTTTGGCTTTATTTTTGCTTTGTTTTATCTGCTTACTTTGTTGTTTTTTTTTAAATATTTCCTAATAACACTGCTACTTGATTTTCACCCACTATGGCATTTATTCCCTATCTCCGCTATACCTACGCATCCGTGAAAACCCTAAACGTCCCCCTTTATATTTTGGAGTATGTTAATTGTTGCTGTATTTTTAAAAATAAAACCTCAAGCTGTGCGACTAATTCGTTTCGATTTTTTCCAATTTAAAAAAATTACGAGGGTCGATCAATAAATAGTCGACTTGTTAAAGAAAATCGCGTTTTTTTGGAAAAAAATCTTTTCATTTCTCAACATAATCTCCTTTTAGCTCGATACACTTATTCCAACGATTTTCCAATTTTTTGATGCCCTCCGAATAATACGATTTCGGAAGGTCCTCAAAATAGGTCTCTGTTTCGGCGATGAGGTCATCTCTGGAACCAAATCTCTTTCCGCCAAGCCATTTTTTCAGGTTTGGAAACAGAAAGTAGTCGGAGGGTGCCAAATCTGGAGAATACGGTAGATGCGAAAGCAATTCGTATTTAAATTCATGAATTTTGGCCATCAGCTACACGTTCTCTTTTATGGTCGACAGTGAGCAAACGCGGCACCCATCTTGCGGATAACTTTTTCATACCCAACTGAAATCAGGATTAAAATCACATCTTGCGGATAACTTTATCATACCCAACTGATCACTCAGGATTGAAATCATGGAGCCATATGATATGCCTGTGGCCTCAGCAATCTCAGGCACTTTAAGTCTCCGATCATTTAACACCATATCGTGGACTTTTTCAATTGTTTCTGGTATGACGACCTCATTTGGACGACCTGGACGTTCATCGTCAACAATGCTCGTACAACCGTGTTTAAATTCAGCTGTCCAATATTTAATGGTTGATAACGAAGGTGCAAGGTCCATATAAACTTCGTCTAGCTCCGCCTTGATTTCATTGTTGGTTTTATTTTTCAAAAACAAAAATCGAATCACTGCATGTTTGAGAATCGGCTGGATGACGTTGACAGATCTGTGAATGTATTGAATACCCATGAAAACTCACTCTCGACAAGGTGATATAAAAACCAGACACATTGATGTTTAATTAGAGAAAGTGGTTTATTCTACCTTCCAAAAATATTGTAGAAATACAATCTAAATACACAAGTGCGTAGACATTACAAGTGAAAATTACCATCCAAAACAATTCAATTTAGAAAATCACCTTAAAACATCAATTTAGAAAAAAGTACAAATTATAAATAAATAAACAATTTGAATTTTGAATATTATTGAGCAGCACACAATTATATTAATAATGTTGCAAGTGACTCACTGCACGCTCTCAGCAAATTGTTGAAGAGAGATTGCAGTGAATCAATGAGAGAATTGCAATTAAAATTGCTTGAGTGCTATGATTGAATGTGAGACAGCCACGCAGTCAGCACTGCGTAGCACAATACAACATATACTGAGGATGCACGAGTGAGCAGTGTATAGTCACTGTACTTTCCCAGCAGATTTTCTGGAGGAAAGTACAGTGAATATAAAACACCTGCATAATTATATTAATTATACCGGCAAAATACAGTGAGGAGAACGTGGTGCAGCATGTGCTGCAGCGCACGCCACAGATTGAGACACGAATAATAATGTACCGCTATTTTCTACGCCTTACCGACATTGAATTGCACTGAATTGTGACGGTGTACTCTTACCGTGTATTTGAGTCCTGTTGAGCGAGAAATTGAGTGAGTCCGATGTATGGTGCCAATGAAAACGGTCCGAGAGTCCTTTTGTGCGTGCTGTTCTGTCGGTGTTTAGCCAAAAAGTGTCAAAATTCCAATATGGCTGCGGGTATGAAAGCGTCGTTGGGCGCTGAAGTCAGTTGAGCGAGATAGCCGGTGAGCGAAACCGAAGTCAAGCGAGAGAGACATTCTCTCGCTCGGCGCGGCATGCCAACGAGGCACATCCTCGGCTTCGCGAAGCCCTGCCTCGGCTATCTTCGACTCAACCGAACGAAGTGTGCTAGAGCACCGCAACAAGTAGGCGCACGACGAATATCGATCGCCGTGCGCCAGCTGATTCTCCAACACTGCACGATATTCAATTTTTTCCATTTTTGTAAAAACACAAAAGTTGTTTGTCTTTCGATGCTGTCAAACACAAACTAAACATCGCAGCGAGCTGAAACTTTGACAACAGTCATGTGAAGGATTGCACTACTAAACGTCGCTATTGATTTCTTTCCTCGACCAACAGATGACGCAAGGCCGACTATTTATTGATCGACCCTTGTAATAAGTAAAATCTTTCTCTTTTTTGTGATAGTTTGAAATAAAACTATGACCCCTCACCCCCTCGTAACATTTCCAGTCTTGATTATCCTTAGACTTTTTTTTTAGGAATCGCTGAGAACTCTTTGAATTTATTACAGTTTTGGACACTTTTGGAATCAGTCCTTATCACTTTGGGAAACCCTTTGAATTTATTTCTTTTTCTTTTTCATACATTCGATGAAAACCCTTGGCATTTGTTTCGTTTCATATATTATTGAATTTTCGAACCCCCGTTTTTAATTTCGCTGCTTTTGTAATTTGTGTTTGTACCCCTTCGTGATCTTTCTGAAATTTCACCCTTGAAATTTGATAATCTTTATTTTGACTTTTTGATTGATGATTTTTGATATTCTCGACAGTCTTGCTTCTCATTCATCGTTTTTGAGAACCGACAGCTGTAGATACCTTCATTTTTTAATGTTGAATTGTAACATAGTTACACTCTCTAGCCCTTTTTATTATTTCAAAAGGCGATAAGAGCCTACTATATTATTCCGAATGTACCGAAGTTTGCGGACACTAGGCCACCGAACCCGGAGATGTGACAAAAACGAGCTACGTCACGACTCCGGAATTCCCTCGCTGTCGTAAACAGCAGGTCAGCGACCACCTGACCTCGCTTAATGGCGAGGGAAAGGCGGTGAGCGCGGTAGCGGCAAGCTACAAAATTAAGAAATGCGTTAGATTTTGAAACAAAAACGGATGATGACGTAGAGCAGAACGGGGCGAGGAGAAGGCTATAAAAGAGCCGGAAGCTCTGCGCGGAAGGAGGAGCTCTCTATGCGCTGATAGCCCAAGTGTCTTATTGTTAGTACAAGTCTTCTCCGAACTGATACATTTTTTTACAAGTCTCTGCAGTTAACAACGAAGTAATTATGCTTGAAAGAGAAAAGTTCGGAAATCAAGTAAAATTACATTTCATTAAAATCCGTGGTTCCGGAATTAGGAAAAGAAATTGAGTCAGTGTTAACAAAGACTGGAGAAGTAGAATTGGACAGGCGAGACATTTAAATAAACTAAAGAAGGATAATTACTAGATAGGTTTAAAGTGAGATCGATTTAGGAGTAGATTTAAGACGAATAGGATAAGTGGATAGAATAATGTGCAGAAAATTGATCAAAGAGAATTAAGCAATTAGTGTTTAAGAAAATTAAAATTAGGTCGTGTGGCTTTTAAACTGGCATATAAACAAGAGTTGTACAGGCGTGCGAGTGGAAAAGAGACAGCGAGGAGGTGTAATGGGTGTGAGAGAGAGAGTGCTATAAGAATGAGTGAGATATCATTTCGAGGAGGGAGTTCGACGCGTTTAGCTGTATGTGAGTGTAGAGTCACTGGGTCAATACCAACAAAGAAAATCACAACAAATATTCAAGCCTGGAATACCAGGAATCCGTGTAAGCGTGAAATGAAATAAGAATTATAAAATAATCATCGAAATTACCGAAGTTAAATGCATTGTACGGGGTATCAGCGGCCCGAAACGGAATATTGACATTTTTATGAACTTGTTCTTTTTGTTAATAAACCGTATTCTCACTCACCTCGAAATCTAACATTAATTAGTCCTGTGTTCGAGCCCGAAGTCCCACGAAAAATAAAAATAATTGATAACGATAAAAATTATCGTTACTGTTCGAGAATTCAGTCGATGGAAAGAAGTGGACTGCAAAGAGTTGCAGGTAAAATTAGTAACAAGTACCAAGATGTTATTTTACAGTAGCATTTATTGCTCCATCTGTCAAAAGACAGTGGACACACAAATATACATAAACAAACACCGCAAAATATAGAAAATAATATGTTGAAAAAGCGTATAGAGGAGAGAGTAACTGTAGGTGAGCTAATTACCACACACGATTGTATTAATCGTGTACAAGTGATGAGAAGATCTGTTACGACCGGGCCTTGCGGTGAAGCTGACACTGGGTGCGTGATAAGATGAGTCCAATGATGATGTACCGGTGTGCCGACGTCGATATATCACTGCTGATATGATGGCTGTGTTGTGGAGACTATAGGTCGGCTGAGTAGATCGGTGAGTCTAATTTCGATGCACTTAATAATTGTCAGAACGCACGAAACACGGTGACGGTGTAAACCGTGCAAGAGCAAAACAGAAGATGGTTGCGTTATACGAAGCAACCGTTGTCAAAACCAAGCGGTCGTAGAGCGCTTGCGCGCAGCGACCTGTTGCTCGGCACGCAGACCTAGTGTGAGATTTACAGCTTCTGCGTGGTGCTGCCGCCGAGTGACAGCAGAAAGCAGTTGCCCATGGTAGCCTGCAGTGCGCAGTCTAGTTACGCGTAGCAGAATGCTCGAGCATTCTCAAACAGTTACATAATATATACTTCCCGCTTTATGTATCATTTCGTTGAATATTTTAGATAATTCAACCGCCATTTACATTGTGGAAAAATTATAACCCTTTGTAAATTTTAATGAAATCCCTACCCTTCTACCCCTTTGCAAGATCTTCATAATCCTATTTATTTGTCTGATTTTGTGATAAGCTGTTGATTTATTTACATTTTGGTAAGTGTTAACCCCTCTTATCTTTCGATAAATTGATATCTTATCCTTGATTTTGTAGAAGCTTCTTGACCCTTTTGAGCTCTGGAAAAATCTTAATTCCCTTAAATTTTGAAGAATCATTACCTTCCACCCTTAATACTATTTCTAAAAGTTCTTAAAATCACTTCGCAACCCTTGACATTTGACAGACTTTGTAACATACCTTACAATCAAAAAGTACCCGGAACTTGTCAATAAAACGAAAATACAATAGTTCAATTATTCATTGGTATTATCTGTATTCCCTACAAAGTAATTTCCATCGTAAGCAATACATACATTCCAACGCTTCTTCGAATCTTCAAAACACTTTTCATAGGCCGATTTTGGATTCGCCTTTAGGTCTTTCTGCGAATTCTCGTTTATCGCCTCAATCGTCTCAAAACGCTTTCCGCGAAGTGGTAACTTGAGTCGTGAGAACAGGAAAAAGTCACACGGGGCCATGTCAGTTAAATACGGAGCTTGCGGAACGGTATTAACGTTGTTTTTGGTCAAATAGTCGCGTACAAGATGAGATGTGTGAGCTGGTGCAATGTCGTGGTGAAGAAACCACGAGTTGTTTCTCCACAATTCCGGCCTCTTGCGACGTACATTCTCCCTCAAGCGCATCAGTACGCTCACGTAATACTCCTTACTTACTGTTAGACCTTTTGGAAGGAATTCGGAATGGACCACACCACGGCAATCAAAGAAAACAGTCAACAAAACCTTGATTTTGGATTGACTTTGTCGTGGTATTTTTGGTTTTGGCTCGTCTAGGAAGCGACATTCCGATGATTGTTGGTTCGTTTCGATGTCAGATTCATAGACCCATGTCCCTTTACCGGTAATACCATAAAGGCCCAAAGAAAAAATTTCTCTAGCGACTGCAATTTGATGCTGTTTCTGCAAAAAATTCAGCACTCTCGGCACGATCCGAACGAGACACCAAGATCGGCTGCTATCTCCCTGATGCTCACACGACGATCTTCGAGCACATTTTTCTGAACTTGTCCGATGTTTTCGTCATTCACAGAGGTAGATGGACGACCAGAATAAGGCAAATTATCAACCACAGTACGGCCCGCTTTAAACTCGTTGTACCACTCGTATGCTTGTATTTTCGACATTGTCGAGTCCCCGTAGGCTACCGTTAACATTTTCAACGCTTCCGCGCATGATATTTTGTTAGAAATACAAAATTTCAGGCCCATTCTTTGCTCAACTAAATTCGATATAACGAAATTCGCAGAGTACACCAAACAATGATTTGTTTACAAAGCTAGAAAAAAATGGTTTTGACAATATCTCAAGGGTGGCTCATTTAAATGAGAAATTTCGAGTACTTTTCGATTGTAAGGTATATGTCCTTTTTATATTGGGTCTGGGAAAGAGTTCGTGGCGTTTTCCCGATAGATGGCATCAATTGAAAATAAGTCAGGAAACACAGATCGCAGCAACACCACTAAACGCTCGTTCGAAAGGCGACACTTCGAGCGTTACTTTGAGTATATAAACATCAAAATTGGTGCAGTGGTTGGAAAGCTGTTGCGTTTGAAAATGGAGAAAAGTAATGAAAAATTGCTCTATATTTTGCAATATTATTACGACAAAGGGAAGAACGCTGCGTGAGCTTATGACAAAATTTGTGCCTTGTACGGTGAAGGTACTTTATCAAAATCTGCTGCGCGGACATGGTTCGCTCGTTTTCGTTCTGGCAATTTTTATGTGAAATATGAGTCATGCTCTGGTCGTCCAATCACTGAAAAAAACTGATGAAATTCTTGAAAAAATCCAGCAAGATAAGCATATCAGCAGTGTCCATATTGGTATGGAGCTAGGCGTTGACCACAAAACTATTTTGAATCATTTACACAAAGCTGACTACAAAGAGAAGCTCGATGTATTGGCTCCTCATGTGTTGAGCGCGAAAAATATGATAGACCGAATTTACGTCTGCGATGCGCTGCTGAAACGCAATGAAATCGAGCCATTCCTGAAACGTGTCATAACCGGTGATGAAAAATGGATCACCTACGATAATCGGAAGCATCAAAGATCGTGGATAAGGGATGGTGAGCCGTCACAAGCGTTCGCGAAGCCAGGATTGACGGCGAAGAAGGTGACGCTGTGTGTGTGGTGGGATTGGAAGGGAATCGTCCACCATGATCTACTTCCTGTTGGTCAGACGATTGATTCTCAACTCTACTGTGGACAACTAGAGAGATTACGCCAAGCAATTGAAAGAAAACGGCCCGAATTGATTAATAGGAAGGGTGCTGTCTTACATCATGACAACGTCCGACCACAAACTTCTTTGATGACCCGTCAAAAATTGCGAGAGCTTGCTTTCGAAGTTTTGATCCATCCACCGTATAGTCCACATATAGCACCCTCTGACTATCACTTATTCCGATCTCTGCAGAATTCTCTCAATGGAATTAAGCTGCTTTGAAAAGAAGCCTGAGGGAACCACTTGATTCAGTTCTTCAACCAGAAACCACAGAAGTTCTTCACCGATGGCATCATGGCTCAACCCGAAAAATGGTGAAACATTGTCGATAATAATGGAGCATATTTGGTTTAAATAAATTGATTTTCACACTATACGAAAACCTGTTGAATTTTACTTAAAAAACGCCACGAACTTTTTCCCAGACCCACTACATTGTAAATCTTTCAACCCTTATTTTTTTCTGCTTGTTCATTTCCTTACTTTGAGTTTTTTTTTTTACTTACTTTGAATCTATTTTTTCCGCTTGTTCATTTACTTACTTTCAGTTTATATTCCTACGCTGACATAGTATAACAACACTTTTCACCATATTTGATTCTGATCTTACCCCCATTGATTTGTTCCTTTCTAGACTGATTTCATTTTTTATTTTACTGCTTTTTATTTTTTTTGTATTTACGATGGCCTCCCTCATCCTTGATATACAAACTATGTCAGCTCCCCCGACCTCGATTCCTGCGGTGTATTCGCAAGCCCCCGCGTCCGCCGTGGCCACTCCATCACCCCTTCCTACACGCATGGGCCTTGCAAACAAAAATTGATCGAATCTTGTGCGTGCTTCGAGCCCTCCCTAAGTTGGTAGATATAATTTATTTATGCGACCAAGCCGGACTCAGCACATACGGTACAACGGAAGATGTGATTTACCGATATTGGCGCTAGGACGTTTGCAGCAAGTTCCCGGACGTATCCATGTGTTATGCAGGTAAACGCGTAGTACGGTTAATGGTATAATATTTAAAAGTTCTTAATGGGATGGTTTGCCGATAAGGAGTTGGAACTAACGTGAACAAATAAAACGCAAGAGCTTGTGAAAACGAAATTATTGAACTTTATTATAACTAACAGATAATCTTTCTTTCGATTAATACAACCTCAAAATAAATGCAATAAGTGATTAATAATGCATTTTCGTAAATGCAGTTGCTAACTGCATTTACCGAAAATCATTTGTTTGCAATTTTTTGCATTAGCCTATCGTACTTCGCCAGAAGAGTCGCCTATACCAACTTAGTGAGAATTTTTTGGTAGGCTCGGTGGCGATCGAGCAACAGAGCATTGAATTTCAGTTCCGGTCTTAAACGAACTCCAATGAAATGGAAAATTTCATGGCTTAACAGATAAGATGGGACTCCGCCGTCGATGAGCGAGGCCAAGACGAACACCCTTTCATATTCGTTGTAGAGCTGACAGAATTTGGTCAGAAGAACCCCAGTTTCGAGTCTACTCCGGGTGTAATAGAAATAACATCCCCTCCCCCCTCGATGGTAGAATCACTTCCCACAATTTTGAGTATACTCAAATAAAATCCAAGTATACAAAAATCCTTGGCTTACAAATAATAAAAAAGACACCCCTTGAGTATTGGGACAAGATTATATCAAAAGTAACTGGCAATAATCCTGAAGAGAGAAGGAAACTTTTCGCAAGGCTAATGAGAATTTCGCGATTTCAAGAAGCCAAATAGCTGGAAGTGGCTACATTAAAGAAAAGTTTGAGCCCATGGACTCACAAGCGGGGTGCTTATAAGTAGAGCCAAACCCCACAAAGATTAAACCCCTCCCTTACCAGTTCGCTCTCTTTAATCAGGCTCTTCCTACGAGACAAATCTCTCCGATACATTCGGAATTGACAAGTCCATTCAACCGAATCCATTCATCAACCCTCAGTTCCCTCTCCCACCAGAGGCCCCGTGGGTACCAATAATAGTAGTTTGAGGCCGCATGAATTCGTCGAAACGGTACACATTCCGTAGACTCGGTATAGGTCACGCACCTCCTCCTTCACGAAATCACCTGTTTACTTCTAGGTTCAGAAGTTTCAATACTATTCAATACTAATAACTATTCAATTCAATACTATGGCGTGGCCAGTGCCCTGCCCCACACCCTGCCCGAAAGCCGCAGCTTTGAATAAGTTTTTGCATCTGTACGCTCCCCCATCACGTACCCCGGTGAGCAACAGTTTCCGTTATCGCGACGAAAACCATAGTCTGAATAATAGAACATACCGAGTCGGTCTGCCAAAGTCCAGGGATTGGTCAGAACGTTACCAAAGACCCCTAGCTCATCAGAAACCCTTCCGTTATCCCTACCCCTATCGCAATACCCCTGACCCCTTGAACACGGCTTAGTATTCACCCGCGAGATCCCTTCAGGTTCCCTTCAAGACATTCCCAAAGTTCCTTGAGTGCTTATAGCTTCCAGAGTTCCAACAGTCGACGTATAGATTTATTCGAATGCAGCTACTAAAGTTCTTCCCAGCATACACGTTTTGCGTTCCTGATGGCTTCCTTATATTCCCTCTGACCTCATTGAAGAATATCACGGGGGTCCTGGGATGTCGGGAGTCCTTAGATTTGCTGGCCTTGTTGTAGGCCTGCCTGACTTTCGACCTAAGTCTTTCCAGGGTCCCGCTCTACCAACACATTTTCCCACTGCCCGCCGTCCTGATTGGACAGTTATCTTCACAGGCTTTTCACATACATCTTTGCAGCACTTCCACCACAGAGTTCAACTTTATATTGGATTGCCATAACTTGGAAGGAAAAACTCCATTCTTTCCTTTACATCCTCGCCGTCTAGTCGCCCGCTTTCGGGTTCCTAAATGGTTTCAGTTCTGATCCGAGCACACCGCCCCAAATGGTGAAGCAGCTGTGTCGGTGATCCAACATCGACGGCTTATCCTCCGTGTCTCCAAAGTTAGGTCACTCACCGACTTCCTATTAATAGTTAGATCACTTACCGACTTCCTATTAATAGTTAAGGAAGTCAGCTCCTTACCTTATTGAGGTTGTCCAAATCCGCGTCCGAAGGTATTCGAGAAGAGCCTGGCTTCAGCCATTGACCTCCGAACTCCTCCACATCGTGTGGTCTGAGTAAGCATTACAGCCGAGTAACAACTCCCATCCCCTATCCCTGCAAGTCCTCACCAGCTCCCTGCATTCCTCCGATGGTGGTGATTCCTGGGAGTCGTGCATATAAACCGACGCCACCACGACCTCCATTCGCACTCCTCCTAGGGATACATGCAGCAAATTGGTATATAATTACTAACAGAAAATTGATCACCAGCGTTAAATACAGGACAAACTCTTGCCATCTTCCACAGCCTTAGAAATTTACCCGTCGACAGAGTTGGATTTAAAATGGCCTAAAGTGGTGCGGCAAATAAGTACGCATACTCTTTTACATTAAAACACAGGAGACCACACGGGCAGGCAGTCATCGCAGAGGGAAGCGTTCTTTTTGCTTAAAGAATATCAGTATTAGAAAGATTACTCGAATCACTGAGCCAAGCAAATAATCTTGAATTCAACTTGAGATATCGAACTTGAGATAGTTTCAATTTCATCGACTTCTTCCTATAACAGTGTTGAGAAGTCAACTGGTACGCAGCTACTATGGTCGTTGTGCGATAACTCGATGCTTCTGGTGCCTCGCTGTGCTCGGCTGCCGTGCGTGTAGCCGGGGGCACCTCGTGTACACTCAACTCAAGTGAGAGACAAAGATATATCTCTCGCTTGGTAGTAGCGTCGCTCAACGACGCTTTCGAATAGCTCAGCCACCTTCATAATTTTCGCTGTTCTCGTGAAAACCGCCAAGAACGCTTTACCTGCCTCTACTCAGCTTTGACCTTTTTCACTGCAATTTCGGATATTCTCAATCTAAAACATACTCAACTGGACTCAAATTCAACGGTAAGGTGGCACCTTAACAATTTACACAAATTTAATCAAGGTGAAGTAAGAAGAAATCATTTTGTGCATCCTCAAATGTCTCACCTTGTGACATGCTTTGCAGCACGGGCTGCTTCACGTTTTCTCTCACGTTATTTATTGGCACGCAATTAATAAAATTGTATGTGCGGCTCACCAAACACTTCAAAATCAGTTCTCATTTATTTATATATATTTTTTGTAGTTTAAGTGGAATATATACACCATTTTATCTGTCTACATTGTACTTCTGGTTATTTCACCCCTGTCATGAGTGAGAACTCATTACTTTTCAATATCTTTCTGCTCACAAACACATCAGACCAAAGGAATCTCAAACAGAAAGTCTGTCGGATTTTTTAAAGCAGGGTCATGACCCTCCTCACTTTTTATAATGATCGTGTAAGAAATTGAATAATTATTGAAGCGATATTGTTGCTACAACTCCAACAAAAGTAATGAGCTTTAAAAAGATATTGCGACATGCATCTTATATAATAAAAATAAATTTGAACGTTTTGAAATTCAAAAAATATTTTGTTATACAAAATGCGCACGCAGAAACCTACTGTAATTTCAATCGTCATGTAGACGATTATTTGAAAAAGTAGTGAACGTTTTGATGCAACCGACCAATTTTGCCGCAACTTCATTTTTTAAAGTACTTTTATGAGGATTTTGAAATGATTTCCAAATCCTAATATTTACTATATATGTATTCAATGATGTGTGCCGATATCCTTAGATTAATATTTGCAATAGTAATAAATGTTTGTTTTCTATAGAGTGCCGCTTCAAGCGCCGCCGAGACGAAAGCCCAGAATCGTTTTGTCATCCGGTGGTGAAAAGCATGGAAAAGATATATCGGATATACCAGATATGCAGAGTCCAAATTCAACAATAACAAGTGTAAACAGTATCAGTAGCCTTTTAAAAGAAAAACTACAGCTGTCCATACCTCAAGCCCTTCGAAGCAATAAAAAACGCCAAAATTCCGATTATAAGTGAGTTAAGTTGTTTATTTTATAACATATCTTCAAATGCAGTGAAATGTATCGGCTTATATTCGAAAATAAATAAATAATGAAATATCTAAAATTCAATTTGTTTATTTGCAGACTCAGAGCTTTTGTGGGTATTCTGTTCCTTTCCGTCGTTTTTCTCGTCGGATTTGCACACGTGTACTACACTCAGCATGTATTGCAGCGTGCATACTTTGAAAAATTCAGGTAGGTATTGTAAAACTGAATAATTGACGTATGGTGTGTGAAACGTAATTGAAATCCCTCATATTCTTACACAGTAATCTACAAATTGTCTACAAAGTAATCTTATGTGATTAAATTTCATCACTTTCGTGTTTTTGAATAAATCCTGGGTCCGTTGTTTTAATTTTCAAATGGTTGATTCTGCATTTTGCTCTCTCTCTGTCTCTCTCTCTGTCTCTCTCTCTCTCGCTCTCTCTCTCTCTCTCTCTCTCTCTCTCTCTCTCTCTGCAGAAATTTAGCAGCTTCGACAAAAATAAAAATCGTACGATTGTAGGACAGAACAATTCAGCAGCGATGACATCTAATGCGAATCACAATATTCCTAACATTAATTTAGTGACCTTAAAATCGCAACAATTTAGAGAATATATCATCGGCAAAAAGCGAGCCAAAAAAAAATGAAGTTTTTGATACAGACCAATGTGGTTCAATATATGTAAATGAGTATCTTCCTGCAGCGCTCTATAATCTATTACGCCTTACAAAAACACGAGCGGCTGAAAGAAAATACAAATTTGTGTGGACACGCTCGGGAGTAATTTATGTTAGAAAAAGTGGGGGCCAACCATCGATCAGCATTGTTACGCCTGCAGATTTAGAAAAACTAATTTGACTACCTACATGTCGATCGGTTGCATCTCCTTTATTGTCGTATCCATGTTTAAAGATAGCTCAATTCAATGCTAATTCACTGCGAGCACATATGGAACTCATGCAATCGACTATTGCTGAGCCCGCTTTCCACATTATTTCTGTATGTGAAACGTGGCTTCATTCATATGTTTCAGATGACTTAGTACGAATGAATGATTACTTTCTTATACGCAACGATCGTGAAGGTAGAGAAGGAGGTGGTGTCGCATGCTATGTTCATTCGTCCCTAAAAGCTAAAGTTTTAACATCTTCGCCGATAGAGTTTTCGAATGGGCCAGAATATTTAATTATCGAAATTACAGGGTCAAATTCAGAGAAACTGTTGTTCGCATCTGTGTATAGACGACCGAAAGGTCGAATGCTTGGGGATTTCATGCAATCTTTATCTTGTTTTTCTGATGCTTATAACAATATTATTATTGCTGGCGATCTCAACTGTGATCTAACTAGTAATAATTATGAGTCGAAATATCTACGTCATTTAGCTTTCTCACAGTCATTTCACATTGTTGATTCACTACCGACTCATGATACTGCGACCTCAGACTCGTGGATTGATGTGTTAATTATCGATAGCGAAGATAAGATGCAATCGTTTTTTAAGTAAAAATCACCGTACATAGCAGGTCACGTCCTGTTAGAACTGCGTTACAAGTTTGATACTAAACCCATAATCAATCAGTGGTATGTGTACACCTTTGCTCCATCCCACTCCTATCCCCACTCCTTCCCCCACCACGCGGCTACCCCCACCACCTCACTTTTCCACCGCCGCGCTACCCACTCTGCTTGATCAGTGTCGGTAACGTGGAGATGGTAAAGTGAGGTGGTGTGGGTACCTTGGTGAACAAGAAAGAGTAGAGATAAGAGTAGGATGGAGCAAAGGTGTACACATACTTGGAAAAATGAATAAAATTATGTACTCACCACCACCGCAGCTGTTGTAGGCATCTACCCTCCTGCCAAAGCGATTTTAAACTCCTGTCTCTCGAATGTACTCTCTCACACACGCACACACACACACATACACATGCACAGCGTCTTTAATTCATTACTATGTCCTCGTCAAAGCCCTCGTCCACGGCATCGATATCGTAGCCGATATCTATCTCATCACCGAGGGCTTCTATAATAAACGCCGCCACATCCACGCGTTCACCGTTCGATTAACGAACCCGCGGAACGCTATCGCCGGCAAGAGGTCGCATCATGACAGCGATCAAGTCATCTCCACCGCACGCTTCTTCGACGAGCTGCTCGATACCTGCAACATCCAGCGCGTTCGAGTCCGTATATGGAAAACTCCATGACAAGAACCGGCAGCATACTTGCTAGAGGCTCTGGATGAAATAGGTGAGACCAGTCGATGTAAATAGTTTCGCCGAAATCGACTAGCAACACCTCGCAGTACCCATCAAAGTCCGGGTAAACCACTTCGCCGCGGACAACGTTATTGAAACGAGGCACAATACAGGACATGCTGATATGCAACTCCCCAGGTTCAATGGGTCTTCCACGACGTTCCACTAAATACACACTACGTAGGAGCTCTTCCAGCTCGTCGTATGCATCGCACATTTCCTGCGTACGCAGAAACAAACTCATTACACTCTCGACAAACATTAATCGGCACCAAAATGCGTCGCTTAAAATCTCCTTGCCGTATCGTGGATACATATTGCTTTTTATTGTTTCCAAACAGGATGCCAAAGATAGACTAAATGCTCGAGACGCTACTAGAGAGTATCACGGGCATAAAGATAACAGCCTCCTATGAATCATAACTAGGTATCCATCACTTTGAATGCAACGAAAGAGGTTTTCGAGCATGCATAGCCCTGCGCTATGCTCCTCGCAAAGTGCTTGCTCTGCAGTAAAAGATATAGAATATGATCCCTCACAGAGAGAGAGAGAGAGAGAGAGAGAGAAAGACTTCAATTATTATGCTATAAAAATAAGAGACACAGTAAGATCAGATATTTTTAAATTAACCAATATTTTATGGAAAGCACTTTATACATTTACCGTCGTATGCAACAGCCCTGCAAACACGGTCATCCACGCTCGGAGATTCCTTCACCGTTAATTTTATTTTTATCGCTATATGGAATTAATTTGTATTATCACTCGTAATATTGCTTTTAAATTATTTTTCGCTGTGGACGTTGTCATCATAGTGTACTTCTGAAAAAAGAACGAAACAACTATTTAATTGAGCGCACTGATCAATAAAAAACATCGTGTACGGAATAATCGATATTGTCTTACCTGATATGCCACGCCTCATTATACAAAGTTGGCAGCGTCGATGATCTTCTGCCACCGACGACAACTGTGGATGAGGATGTCGGGTGGCACTTTTCTTTCCCGAAGTTAGCTCTATCTGTACAGTATATGTATCTTCCTCTCGCTCTCCATGACACGAATAACGAACCCTCGGTGTCGGCTCATATGCAGGGGCTGCTCGCTCTGCAAAACATTATTTTTTTAATTAAAAATAAATATCACATGATTTGAAATTATTTTATATTTTTTACTTACCAAGCTCTGCTGCTTTGCTGCTAATCGACATTGGCACGTATTCTATGATCTGCTGTGTTAATGAAACAGAGACGAGCGATCCGTCTTCTTTCTAGCGCAGACCTTTGCTGATGCTTCGGTTCTACGACTGTCTCTCTCTCTCTCACTGTGACTGACATCGGTGTATACTTTATAATATTTCGAGCGAAATGTACACTAATTACAATTATTTACAACAGTTTCTTTATCACAAATAGCTGCACATACGTAGAATTATTGCGTTCGCAACGCAACACCCGATGCATGATCAGCGATATGACCACGAAACAGCACAATTATTTCGGACAAAATAATTTTCATAAACTCCGTATCCTCTGGCGTTAGCAAGATCGCGATGTGTTCGAGCGCTTCTTCAAAGAAGTCCTTGGAACCGATGATCTCATACGCTACTGCACGAGTCATTTCACTGGCAACTATCTTTTCACGGACATATGATACCACCTCGTTCATACACCTCTGAATCGTTTCACTTTTGCTCTCTAGAGCCTGCATATGGATATCAATTCTTCTACTTATTTCGACGAGCATATCAAATGTAGACCGCTGAAGAACAATGTTTGGAGAGTATTTTCGGAAGCGTTTCCGTTTCGATTCTCCAGATTCCTCTTGATTCTCGTATTCCTCATCAGCGCTACCGCTTATTTTACCAAATGACACAGCTCTGTGCCAGTAACACGAGGTTAAAAGTGTGTAATGCGTTGTGTGCTCTATGCGGGTATTACACATTTTTTCGGCATCAGTCCCATGAGCTTCGAAATATTGTTGTACGCGAGAAAAATCACTTTTAAACACTCGCCACTCGTCCGCACCGAGTGTAATTCCGGTAAAAGTATTCGACAATATTTTCACCACCGGTGTAAGCGTACACGTAGAGTTCAACTCGAACCCGGCTACGATTATTTTACCAAATGATTTATTTGAACCGTACATAACGGGGTTCGCTATATACAGGGTGTCCCAGCTACATACACCTCATTACGACGGGTTGCATACTCCTAGGAGCGCGCCCAAGCGCGCATCGAGCCGGTAATACAGAGCGTGTCAGTATAATCACTCGCGTATCTTTACAAAAGTTTCAGTATAGCGAGTCATCACGCTGTAAACCGCTTCGCATAATAACCCGAAAAAACGTCATATTTATAAAATATTTTAATTTTTAAATGTATGTTTAAATGCTTGAAGTTTTAAATGTTTATTTGGGCGTTTAAATGTTACAGAACGTTTGAATCTTTAAATATTTTTATGTGTTTAAATTATTGAAGGTTTAAATGTTGAAACGTTGCAGAAATGCAGTACGGGTACTTTCTTTTAGTTGTTCTTTCTATCAAAATTATGAATCGACTGCAAACTGTAGTCTGCTATGTTTAAATTCATTACATTAATTATGCAAATTCGAACTTCAAGATTCAATTTAGACTCGTGCGCACGTCGGGATTATGTGCGTTTCGCCGAAACTGAATTTTAAACATAGCAAACTACAATTTGCAGTCGATTCATAATTTTGATAGATAGGACAACTAAAAGAACGTATCCGTACTGCGTTTCTGCAACGTTTCACCATTTAAACCTTCAATAATTTAAACACATTTAAATATTCAAAGATTTAAACGTTCTGTAACATTTAAACACCCAAATAAACATTTTAATCTTCAAGCATTTAAACACACATTTAAAAATTAAAATATTTTATAAATATGACGTTTTTTCGGGTTATTATGCGAAGCGGTTGACAGCGTGACGACTCGCTGTACTGAAACTCTTGTAAAGATACGCGAGTGATTATACCGTCACGCTCTGTATTACCGGCTCGATGCGCGCTTGGGCGCGCTCCTAGGAGTATGCAACCCGTCGTAATGAGGTGTATGTAGCTGGGACACCCTGTACAGCGATATCGCATGAGGCTTAGCACCGTTATTTGCCATTTTTATTGCTTTCGTGTAGACTGTAACTTTTCGAATGAATCGTCGGTGGTGTTCATACTCCGTTTTATAAAGATTTCCCCCACCACCTAACTGCATTGCCTCTTCTTTTGATACTGCAAATCATACGCCTGAAAATTGCTAGCCAATATCCTTTGATATTTGTCGCATTCTCCTCAACAGCCTAGTAACAGCAGCAGATATATCCCAAAACTCTTGCATACTCTCGCACACTTATGCGCACACGCACACATTGACATACAGATAATATGTACCATGAAAACTAAATAATATTCGTCGGTGAAATTTGATGATTTTCCTCATGGCCGAGTGCCCTGAATTTAGATGAAAACAATATGACTTTCATCAGCGAAACTCGATAACTAAGTACATCATCATCACCATCGCTCAATATTTCCCTAGGTCTTGCTTTTGTAAAGCGATCGCGTGCGGCCATCTTCTTGGTTAGTCGTATTCATTACATCGTTGCAGTTTATGCAGAGAGAGAGAGAGAGAGAGAGAGAGAGAGCTTGTTAAAGGAATATATATAAAAGTGAGCCGCTTTGAAAATTCTCTAGTTAATTGTCTGATTTACTGTGGTTACTACTACTACTACTACTACTACTACTCTAACAGCACAATCATGGTCAGAGTGGTAAAGCGCTCATTGATAAGAAAATTGATAGAGTTTATATTGAAGCGTAGACCGTCGTTGCGTTCGCGCTGGGGTAGAAGAAATTTACAGATCACCCTATGGGAACTTCCGACACAGGCGGTTGTTCGTAAAATTCGCGGTATGTTGTGAGAGTGTCATCAACGCGATTTAGTTGACGCGTATAATATTGGATTGTTTGATAATCAAATAATTATTGATTCGGTGGTGCCTGTTATTCGTCGACGAGGTTGGCTGAATGAGACTGCTCTGCAACCCATACTCAATGAAAGACGTAAGTAATATACAGCGCTAATTACTTTTATTTTATTTCCTTTATTTCATAAGATTTTTATATAGTTCGACGGTATGAGGACGCAGAAATGGGATCCGACACCTATGATTTCGATGAGGAGGGTAGAACCGATTCAGATGATCATAGCAGGGACAACGATGGCGACAGCACCGTAGGGAATCGCTGGATAAATTTTACCCAGCCATTATGCGGTTATAAACCTACAAACGGTATTTTCATGGCAGGCCCCTCGAGAGAACCAGATGAATCCGTCGCAGGCCCATCGCGACAATACAGTTCAAACGATGATGCCAACAGCAATACAGACAGCGAGGAAGAAGAAGAAGAAGAAGAAGAAGAAGAAGAGGAAGAGGAAGAAGAAGAAGAAGAAGAAGAAGAAGAAGAAGAAGAAGAAGAAGAAGAGGAAGAGGAAGAAGAAGAAGAAGAAGAAGAAGAGGAAGAAGAAGAAGAAGAAGAAGAAGAGGAGGAGGAGGCGGAGGAGCAAGACGTAGACGATGACGACGAGGAGGAGGAGGAAGAGGAGGAGGACCCTGTAGATTCAGGTAAGCTTCTAATAATACAACTACGCTGACAAAAATAAAAAAATTACGCGGATAATAATAGTAAAATGAAAAAGCAGGGTACGAGACGGACCCAAACATTTTCGCTTTGCACGATTCACTGTGCCGAGACCGCCGACCATCGAGTTGGTTTACGAAATGCGTCGGCGGTTCCCGGGTGCAGTCGACGGATTCGAGGACTAGAAGCAAATATAAGTTTGTAATTCTTACGTTACACGAATTATATGCATAGTATATAGCCAGCGACAAACAAAAATTTTAAGTAAATTTAATAAAAATTCTAATAAATGGTTTAATTATGCCTGCAGGTGGACAGACTGGCGATGGAAGGACTGCTGCACGGGGTGGTGATATTTTGCCTCCTGGTGAACGTTTCGGTATTGACAACGAGCAGAGACGTTATTTTTCACGCTTTAGGATGCAGGGTCGAGAGACAGATTTTTATTTTCGTCAGCCACCGGTCGGTATCGATCATCTGACATGGTTCGAGGGAGGTGTACGAGATGTTCTCACACGTCTTAAAGAATCGTGCGAAGGACATGATTATGTGGGTATGACTCTGAGCGTACCGTCTTTTGCGCAAGGACCTGTATGGTTATCATTTCGACCAGCTCGTGACATCGTTCCCGACGATATATGGCGGATAATTAATAGTGTAGCTCAGAGCGCGCGCGAATTTCGAATAGACGCTGGTACATGTAGAATGACGACATGTATAGTACGAGGCGTCGAAGGAGCTGGTGTGGGCACTAGGCTTACACACGAGTCTATAGCAAAAAAGTCAATTTTACGCATAAGTAATCGCGATAATTTGTGTCTACAACGATCCCTTGTCACTGCCCGAGCGCATGCCGGACGCGGTCAAATACGTGCGGGTGTGCTACACAGACGATGGTGTCAAATTCGGAACGGGCTTCGAGGTGCGCAATATACAGCAGCGATAGAGCTCACACGTAATGCAGGGGTAACGACACCGTCTAGGGGATGTGGTGCGCGCGAAATTCAGCTCTTTCAGGAGTACTTGGTTCACGAGGGTATAGCGATTGTTGTTTATTCATTTCTCACGTTCGGAAAACGCGTTCCGGCTCTGTACGATGGGCGAAAATACGTACTCACTGCAACAGGTAAAATTAATCATACACTCTTTATTCTCTATTACGAGCGTTCTCATCACTATCAACCGATATTAAATCTCGCCGGTGCGCTAGGTAGTCGGGGGTTCTGCACACAATGTAATTCCAAGTATATTCGAGTACTCGAGCATCGATGTAGCTATCAATGTGCTCGATGTAAATCCACTTATTGCAACGGTAATAGACACTCTCAGCCTGAGTATTGCGCAGACTGTAATCGTTCGTTCTTTGGTGCTTTTTGCCTCGCTCATCACAAGAGTGAGGGCTCCGCGGGTATCACGTCTCGTAAATATAGATGGTACATCGTCTGTAACGCATTGAAAATCTGTAGAGGCTGCTCGCGTATGATTAAAACCACAGATAAAAAGATGCATGTATGTGGTATATCGTTTTGTACTACATGCAAACAAACGCGGCCGACTACGCATGCATGTTTTATAGCACCTCTTAAGAAATCAGATGCGCAAAAGGAGAAGAAAAAAGACAAGTCTTCCACGAGATTTTTATTTTATGATTTTGAGACCGGCAACACGAGCAATTGCATGATGATAAATCGACACGAATTCACGAGCCTAATTTATGTGTCGCACAATACGTATGTATGGCATATCTGGATATCACAGATATAGAGACCGATTGTGCTAACTGTGGTAAACGTGAATTCGTGTTCATCGATGATCCTGTTGGGGATCTCGTAAAATTGGCATTATCGCAAAAATTTAAAAAGACCATCTGCATCGCCCATAATGCTAGAGGTTTCGACGCACAATTTATTCTACGGTATTTAATCGAGGTGCAAAAAACACAGCTGCCCTCTCTGATTATGAATGGTACGAAGATTGTCTCGATGAAAATTGGCGATGTCGTTTTTCTCGATAGTCTAAACTATTTACCCATGGCTCTTAGCGCTTTACCTAAGGCCTTTGGTTTCGCTAATGAGGTGTCAAAAGGTACATTTCCCCATTTATTCAACACACCGGAGAATCAGAATTACTCAGGTCCTCTGCCGGCTTTGCATTTTTACTCACCCGATACCATGTTCTCAACGGATCGCGAGCGCTTTTTAAAATGGTATGAGGAAGAATCGAGTCGCTTAGATTATAAATTTGATTTTGCGACGCAATTTGTGCAATATAGTCGTACAGATGTTACGGTTTTGAGACAAGCGTGTTCAGCTTTTCGAGAGTTACTTATACGTTGTGGGAGCGTGTGCCCCTTTACAGAAGCATGCACGATAGCATCAGCATGTATGAGAGTATTTCGAAAGAATTTTCTACAGAAAGATCGCATTGCGGTGTTACCACCAGGAGGATATCGCTGGGGCGATAAGCAATCGCGCAAGGCCGTCGTATGACTCGTATGGCTCGAGCGTGAGCTCAACTGCGTTATCGCTCATGCTGGACGCACGAGAGAGTATCGCCCTCCGGCCGGCCTACCGTCTGTGGACGGTTACTACGTGGATGCGGGGGTCCATCACGTTCTTCAATTTCACGGCTACTTTTGGCACGGTTGTCCGCGATGTTATCGCGTGAATAGAGATGCTCGAACTAAATTCGGCGATACAATGGATGAGCGATACGAGCGTACCGTTCTTATTTCCGGGCGAATCAGATCGAAAGGGTACACTCTAACCGAAATATGGGAATGCGATTTTGACAGATTACTCGAGAATAACGAGGAAATGTCGATATACGTGAAAAATCACGCCATAGTCAAGCAGGCGCCTCTCGAACCACGCGATGCATTCTTTGGCGGTCGAACGGAAAATTTTGTAAGCTTGTACGACGTCGCGAATGGGGAGCAGATACGCTATGTGGATGTTTGCTCGCTGTATCCGTGGGTATGTAAGAATGGAAAATATCCCGTTGGACACCCGAAATTGTACGTAGGTGACGAGTGTCGAGAACTCGTAGGACTTGAAAACGATCTAAGTGTCGTCGAGGGTCTCGTGAAGTTTACCGTGCTGGCACCGCGCGATTTGTATATACCCGTACTACCTGTTCGCATGCATGGGAAACTACTGTTCCCCCTGTGTAGAACGTGCTGTACAGATATGGACACATCCGAGGTTTGTACACACGATGACACGACTGAGCGAGCGTTTGACGGCACATGGGTCGTGGACGAACTGAGAAAAGCTGTGTCGCTCGGATATAAAGTGACGCGTATCTATGAAATTTGGCAATACGTTGCTACGCAGTATGACTCGACAACGCGACGAGGCGGTCATTTTGCCGAGTACATCGATACATTCCTAAAAATAAAACAGGAGGCGAGTGGTCCGCCAACAGAGTGTAACGATGACGAGGAAGCAATAGAGCGTTTTATAGCATTGTACAAGGAGTCTGAGGGTGTATATCTCGAGCGAAGTGCTTTGCAGCCAAATCCGGGTTTACGTTCACTAGCGAAATTGGCTCTTAATTCATTCTGGGGAAAGTTTGGTCAACGAGAGAATCTCACGAAAACCGTTATCGTTTTCACGCGACGGAGCTAATGAATTTACTAACGAGTCCAGAGATTGAGGTGACGGGGATGCTACCGGTTAATCACAAGATTATGTATGTAAACTATGTGAGCAACCGCGATGCTATCCAACCATCACCGACATCAAACGCCGTGATTGCAGCATACACGACGGCACAGGCACGCCTAAAATTATACAGTTATCCTGAGGGGCTCGGGCGACGAATATTGTACTGCGATACGGACTCCTGTATTTACGTGAGCCACCCCGGTGGTAAAGAGTATGAGCCGCCAATCGGTCAATTTCTAGGAGATCTTACGGATGAATTAAGTGAATACGGGCCTGGTAGTTATATAACTTCGCTCGTTTCGGGTGGACCAAAATTTTACGCATTCCTTGTTCGTAAACCCGACGGTACGATTATTGAAAAATGTAAAGTGAAGGGTATCACGCTAAACTTTGCGAATAGCCGTCACGTAAATTATAACGCATTACGATCTTTCGTGACAGGAGCAAGGAGCGTACCTATTATTTTAAAATTCGACGCTCTTCGACGTACGGAATTTTATCATGTAGTAACGCGTAAAGAAACGAAATCATGCGAACCTGTTAACACGAAGCGAAAACGGCACGGGCTGTACTCTACTGTACCGTATGGCTATTGTGAAATACGCTAATTAGTATAACGCAAAAAAGTATATAGTTTTACGGTTGAATTCGCGATATTTAAAAATAATCTTTTTGTCTAATTTCATGTAACATATTTACTGTGTACAATACATTGAAAAAAATTGATTTATTATGTATAAAACCGTTATCGGATCGTTCTTTTTGTGCTGCTATTCGTAGCAGTAGCTGCTATCTCTCTACCGTTCCCTTTTGTTCTGACTTTCTCATCGTTGATTCCTTTTGTCCCGTCTTTCTTATCGAGTGTTTCCTTTTGTTCTGACTTTCTCGTGCTACATCCGTGGATATAATATTGCTGTTTAGAATTTGATGATTCGTAAAATTTGTATATAGAGATGTATGCATAGTGAAATAAAAATATTGCTTTATTTGTGAGAAATATAAAAATTATCGTTATTTAATTTACATACAGCGTAAACACCAGCTTATACCGCGGGCCCGCGCCTCATCAGCGAGTGCAGGCGTGCCGCGTCTTATCAGCTCTTTAAGGCTGCGAAAATAGCTGATGCCGCGGGGTCGCCGCCGCCGCAGCCGCAGCCGCGGTATAAACTTATTTAAGAGTCTGCTGATTGATTTTGATAGACACTCGTCGATATGAATACACGTTGGAAACATCCGTGGACAGCTGTGATAAGCGGTCCTACGGGATGTGGTAAAACATATTTTGTAAAAAAATTCTTTAAATACATGCGCGAAATGACGGATGTCCCGTTCGAGCGTATACTTTTTTATTACTCAGAGTGGCAGTCCGGGTATTCAGAGTACGGTGATAAAATCGAATTTCGCGAGGGTTTACCGCAAGCACTAGACTACTCGAATGACGCATGACCTAAACTTGTGGTCATTGACGATCTAATGCGCGAGGCATCCAACAATACTGTGGTCGATCTTTTCACCAAGGGTAGCCATCATAAAAATCTTAGTGTCATTTTCATCACGCAAAATCTTTTCCATCAGGGTGACGGGCAGCGCGATATCTCCTTAAACGCTAATTATATCGTTGTCTTCAAAAATCCGCGAGATCGCGCGCAAATTCAGCACCTAGCCCGCCAGGTATGTCCCGAGAATCCGCGATTTTTGCAGGAAGTATATTTCGATGCATCAGCCGCACCGCACGGCTATCTATTATTCGACTTAAAACAATCGACGCCTGATAATTGTCGATTTCGCGCCTGTATATTTCCCGATGACCAATACCATTACGTTTACGTGCCTCAAAAAGCAATAAAAGTTCGCGATGCGTCGCCCGATGTACCAGTAATGCGCTTGTAATGGTGTTGCGCGGACCTCTTGATAAAAAGCAGATAATTATATTGCAAGCGTTGTGTTAACTGAAGCAAGAGCAACGACGTGCAATTTTGCGCAAAGCAGATGTAGCGCTTGTACGCTGTATATGCGAGTGTGCTCTAAACGTTTTACAGGGAAACGTGAGTCTGAACAACGTGCAAAAGAATCATCTTCGGAGGCACGCGACAATTCTTCGACGACTAGCCGCCAAAAGGGGAAATTGGAGTGGTAAGAGGAAGATCATCGTCGAGCACTGTGTCGAATTTCTCATGTTGCTTCTTGCGCCTGTTTTGGCCTACGCGAGACATGGAATATGCCAGAAAGATGGTACTTATTCCTCATGATAACATACATCGTCTCGCTGGACTCGCCACTACTGCTGCTGCTGCTGCTACTACTACTACTACTACTAGTGCAGACCCGCTGCCTTCCATACAGACTACCGGTACGCCATTATCGCGCCTCGACTCTGAGCTGAGTGAAATTCTAAACTCTCACTCGTACAAGAGCGAGAGAGAGAAGTGGATAGCGTACCAACAGGTTTTACAGCGTTATCTTCACATGGTCGAGTACGATAATACCGTACCGAATATTTCATCAAAACGAAAAGTAGCAATACTCGATAGCCACGAGAATAAATCCGACGACGTTTTAATAAACAAAGTTAAATCTCGGCTCGATGACACACTTATTATCGATAGCGTACCAAAAAAATTTAAATCTAAAGCAATATCGTTGCTTCGCAATTTGCATCGCAGCGCCGTTGGTAAAAAAATGACATGGGATCGTAACGGCGTTGTTTCCATAGACGGCAGAAGAATTTCAAATTCCAATATCGTTGATTTTGTTAACGATGCTATGCGAGCTAGAAAACGCGAGAAACCCATCGGACGATCTCACTTTGCCAAACTCCTGCGAGCGATACAGATGCCGCGTGAATTTATCGGTAATCCCGCGTTACTACACGAGCCTACACCTACATCATCCTTGAAACCACAGCGGCGTCTTATTTTACCGCGCGAAAACGATAGTAGCAGCAGCAACAGCAGCAACGGTAGCAACAACAACAACGACGACGAGGCCGAGACCGCACACTCAAACAGAGATTTAATGCTCACGGCTGAAAACGACATCATCGAGAAGGAGGAGGGGAATGAAGAAGAGGACGAACAATTGCAAAACTTCGCACAAGTAGAATATCGACTACCCACACAGTTAGAAAAGAAAAAGAAAAAGAATCCATTTAACTGGTCATTGCTAAAAATATTAAAATTCTTCAAAAAATCTATTATGACACCGCTCATCCTGCTTCCTATTCTCGAGCAAAAAATTTGGCCCTGGTGGATCGAAGAGTAGCGCGAAAATATGTTTTACCATGGCTCGAGACACAGGATTCATATAACATGCATCGCCTCGTACGACGACGATTTCCCCGTCGTACGTACAGTGTGAGTAATATAGACGATGTATGGGAGGCTGATTCAGCTGATCTTCGCTCGATAGCCACGTACAACGATGGGTACGCGTATCTACTTGTTGTTATCGATGTGTTGAGCAAATACGCGTGGGTCGAGGCTTTGCGTGACAAAACGAGCGCAAACGTGGCCCGCGGTCTCACACGCATACTCACGCGCAGTAACAATCGTCGCCCGCAACAATTGCAAACTGATCGAGGCAAAGAATTTATCGGCGCACCGTTTCAGCAAATTCTCAAGAAAAAGAATATCGATTTTCGCGCTGCTCGTAACCCTGATATAAAAGCCTCGATTGCCGAACGCTTTAATCGAACAATAAAAGAGCGAATGTGGCGCTACTTTACATACACGCGAAATAAGCGTTACATCGATGTTTTACAAAATTTTTTATATGCTCATAATCACACTAGACACAGCGGAACGCGTATTCCTCCGAGCGAAGTAACCCTCAAAAATGCCTCTATAGCCCGAGACAATTTAGCACGGCGTTACGAGCGTAACGCGAAAAAAATTAAAAAGCCTAAATACAGCGTCGGTGACTTGATACGTATCAGTACAGCTAAAGCAGCTTTCGTGAAAGGATATGAGCGTGATTGGGGTAACGAATTATTCAAGATTCAACGAATATCGGTGAATCGAGAGCCATTCGTGTATATTTTACACGATCTGAATAACGAGACTATCGACGGTATTTTCTACGAGGCAGAATTATCACGAGTACGAGTGCCTCCGTCATCTGAGAAGACGAAAGAGGAGAAGAGGACAAAGAAGAAGAAGAAGAACGCTCGGGATCGTCGTCCGTGATAAATATGAGCTCCAAGGATAGCTCTTCCTTTGTCGTACTACCGAGCAACAGTAGTATGCAGTATTTTCCGGATAATACGACGACGAAATTTATTACAAAACTACCGCGTTAGATACGCCTGCACGGAGAATGGTCTGTTTCTCTTGTCGAAATTGCTTATCCGATGACTCTTTTACATGTTCCTACTGTAGAAAATCTCGTAACTTTTGAGGATGGTGAATGTGATTTATCGGGTTGAAATCTTTTAACACGGAGGAGCGCTGATAGAGACCAAGTAGCACCTGGTGTATATCGCTCTATAGACGCTCTTTTGGAGATTATAAATCAGTTACCTCACGTGGCCGATCATTTGCGCTTTAAATCGCTTCCGAGCGGGCAGGTCGAAGTGGCACGCGTATGCGACGATCTACGCTACCACGACTTTCGCGTATCGCCCGCTATCGCAAGGCTACTAGGATTCTCGGAAGAGGCTTGTAGGCCCGTAATGATAGAACCGCATTGCGAATACACAGGGTCAAGGCCTGCATCTCTCACCGGTGCTATACCGGGCAGCATGTTTTTATACACAGATATCTGCGAGAGCTATATTACAGGCGATGTACAAACACCCCTCTTACGAGTTGTTCCCATTGATACTGATGACTGTCCGTATAGTTCGATAAAAATTAAATCGTTTTCAGCGCCACGATATATACCTCTCTTGCGCAATAATTTACACACTATCGAGATCGATATAAGAGACGAATTTGGGGATCCTATACCATTCGAGCAGGGAACGTTGACTGTGACACTACATTTCAAAAGGTCCCACGATTGATTACACCACTATGGATGATATTGACAAAGTGCAGCACGGATGGGGTCGTCGCGGGTACGGTGGTATTAGCCATGTTTATATCGGAACACCTAATCAGCGAGGACACGGTATCGGTAGCTTTCTCGGGGGCCTGTTTCGTCGAGTGTTACCACTTTTAAAGAAGGGCGCTAAAGCAGTTGGAAAAGAGGCGTTGCGCGCTGGTGTAAACGTAGCTGGTGATATCCTCGATAGAAATATAGCTGTGAAAGATGCTATTCGCGAGAGAGCGCGAGAATCAGGCAGTAATCTCAAACGCAAAGCCTCTGAAAAAATTGACACTCTCATGCAGGGGTCTGGTTATAAAAAGCGCAAAATTTCACGTACTCCTCATTCATCGAACGAACGTAAACCACGACGTATCTCTCGTAAAAATAAAAGTGTAATAAAGAGAAAAACAATAAAGAAGAAGAAGAATAATAAGAACAATAAGAAGAAGAAGACTCGTCAACGAACAGTTGCAGATATTTTTGGATAGCTGAAACAAGATGGCTTTTCTACATGCGCACTCGTGCGTGTGTCTTAAATCGGAACTTGAATTATTTTCACTCCCACCGACGCAAACTACTATCGAAGGCTCCAATTGGGTGTATTACAAACCAATATCTTCGCTAACAGATGATTCATCGATTGAATTTGTTATTCCCGGACAGGGTGATGAGTATATCGATCTCGCGCATACTATGCTTAGTCTGAGAGTGAAAATAACATCTCCTACCATTACGGAAATTGCCGCGGGCACATGGTCGAAAGTAAGTGCAGGCCCTGTAAACAATCTCTTGCCTTCTATGTTTAATCAGGTGGATGTATACCTGAATCAAAATTTAGTTTCACCTCCAAATAATGCCTACGCTTATCGAGCGTACATAGAAACACTTTTGAATTACGGTCCAGCAGCAAAAAATTCGCATCTCACGAGCGTTCTCTGGTACGACGATACACCTGGAAAAATGGATGATATAACATCGGAAAATACGGGTCTTGTGAAGAGAAAACAATTTTTAAATGTCGAAAAAACTGTAGACTTGCTCGGTCATCTGCATTGCGATATATTCAATCAGGAGCGGTTCCTATTAAACGGTGTCGAGATGCGCCTACGGCTGGTTCGGTCTAGAGATTCATTTTGTCTTGTGGGGGATACAAAGAATGGTCAATGCGGCTTAGAGATTCTCGAGGCATCGCTTCTCGTTCGTAGAACAAAAATAGCTCCTGGTGTGCTGCTCTCACATGCTAGAACTCCGGCTAAATCTACGGCTAAATATCCTCTTAGGAGAGTCGAGGTAAAAGCCGTTTCAATACACTCTGGTGTTCATGGAGAGACTATCGATAATATCGTGTTAGGTCAGTTGCCGAAGCGTATAATTATCGGTTTTGTCGATAACAAAGCGTTTAACGGTGACTTCAGTATGAATCCGTTCAATTTCCAAAATTACAAGATAAATTATCTCTCGTTGTATCATATGTAGATGGTGCTCAAATACCTTCGAAACCGTTACAACCTGATTTTACGAAAAATTATCTATTGTAACGGTATTTTTCTCCCGTTCACATGAATTTTATTTTTCGTGGGGTTTTGGGCTCGACACTAAACTAATTAACGTAGACTTCAAAATGGTGAACAGTGATGTTTCATTTGTGACAAATAAATGATCGCCAAACTTTCTTTTTTTTTTATATTACAAACATTAATTTTTCGAGGATCCCCCCTTACACTTGGGATGCACGGATTATTTTCGCCATTTATTTATTTTATTGGTGATGCGCGGTTTCTCGGTATTATTCGGGAGTCTGTTGTGGTTCGTGGCGCAGTTCCACTATACCTATGTTCAATTCGCCGCTATATCTATATCGCACCGCTCGCTATCTTCACTCGCACTCACTCCTTCCTTGCTCGGTGTTACAAAGTATCATCCGATATTTTTCGCACTGAGATCTCACTTTCTGGTTACGCTAATTCGCATTTTCTCTTTTTATAGGGTGTATGAACCCTATTTACAATTCTTTGGCACTTACCCTTCTTTCACTCATTCATTCGTACTCAATTTTCCTAGGTGTCAATGCTACTTATCCTATCGAATTACAATCATCCTATCTTCTATGTTTCTTAATTCTATCTTTTCCGTCTTGAAAATAAGGGAATTCCCTCGATTTTAGTTATGATTATTTCGGCTTATTCGGGCGCAACTTCCCGGTATTTCAGAGCTCGAGCTATGGTTACGGGACGACGCCTCGGTATTGTCGCCTCACACACACGGACACACCGCACTACTTGTATAGAGTGTAGAAACTCTATGTACAATTCTTTTCGCTTTCTTTCTCGTCTCACTCGTACTCTGTCTCCTTTCCACTTAGGTGATTTCGTTTCGCAATTCTCTCACTGGTTTAAAGATCCGATTTATTTCTTTTCCGGAATCTTTTCACTGAATTCGGTGCAACTACACTATACGCTTAACTCTATCCTCTTATTCCTATTTCCTTAAATACTACTCGCAGTCGATGCACTTAATTCCCTATACCTAACTCTATTCACCTTATCAACTCGCTTAATTTTGATTATATGACCATTTTCCTACGATATCACTGGTTATTGTTAATTATATAGTTATTTCTTGCCTGTCTTTTCCTTTCTCGCGGGCTTCTGGGTGTCACTCACTTGTTTTACTTTCTGGAGTGAACACAGACTTTACAATATGTGATTTTTTAAATGACTCCGGAATTTCCACTTTTTAATTAGAATTTATCGTTATCGATTTGTTGTCCTCCAATGTTTAAGCTTTCACGCTAAGGCGACCAAAAGAACCAAGAGCCTCCGCACTCCCCGCACCGGCCTTTTATAGCCTTCCCCTCGTTCCCCTGAACCCTACGTCATCATATTCAAATCCTAACGCATCTTTTCGGCTTTCGCGATCTGCCGTTGCCGCGCTCACCGCCTTCCCCTCGCCTCCCAGCAAGGCCAGCCGGTCGCTGACCTGCTGTTTCCGTCAGCGAGGGAATTTCGGAGCGGCGACAGCTCTAGTTTTTTTCTATCCGGGGCGATGGCCTATTGCCCGCGAACCTCGGTACATTTGTACCGAGTCTGTCGCTCAGGTGTTTTTGCCCCTTTCACCGGTATTCGAGCTCTCTTCTGTTTGAAATAACGATCCATGCTCGAGAGTATCACTCTGTTATCCCAAATACGATTGTTATCGCATTTCTTTCCCTGCTCCTGCATGTAACCATATTACACTATATGTGGATGCTTTTCAAACGTTGTTTTCGGGAACTAGAATACATTTCTTGAACGACGGTAATTCGATCGATCGCGATAATTATCGCGATGGATACTGTCTGTTTGCTTTTGATTTGACACCCGATCTTTCGGCGAACAGCAATACACATTGGAATTTAATAAAGCACGGTAGTGTGAGAATAGAGGTACGATTTGAGGATGCGCTTGCTTCAACGATAAATTGTGTAGTCTACGCGGAATATGATAATGTCCTTGAAATTGATGCCTCTCGGCAGGTAATGGTGGATTTTACCGGATAAGCAAAAAATGTGCTGATGTCGGCATAAAATTATTTCGTGTTAAGACACGTAGAAGCGTGTCCGCGAGTAACTAATCAGTCGAACTCGGTCATCTGTACGGATTAGACGTGAAAATGGATATCGTCGTGGATATACAGGGAATGCGTGGTAAAGACTCAGAATTTATTCCGAAAGAAATTGCCGTGGTAGCAGTGGATAGACCGTACTCTGCTCATTGGATCGTTGCACCGCCGTGTCACTTTGCCGAATTACCACAGCAATCGAGAAGCCAGAATAATTTTCTCTCGAAATATTTTCACGGTCTGGAGTGGTACGAGGGCGATGTGAGCTGTAAACAGGTATACGCTAACTTGCGTGAAATTTCGCGAAAATCAAGACGCATCTATACGCGCGGTCACGAGAAGGCTATACTTCTTTGCTATATCACGAGTCGTGAAATTTCCAACCTGGAGGATGAGGAGGGCGCCCCATCGTACACATTTATGCCGAAATCTTTGCGAAAATGCTTCAGACACGCTATGATAAACGATACAGCGTTTTCGCATTGTGCAATGCGCCAGGCTTTCCAAATAAAAAATTGGCTTCGCGAGCATCCATTTAAAGGAGAATCATACATGGATGTTTGGTCAGCAGACGAAGAGGAAAAGAATAAAAAAGAGGAGAAATCTTCATCATGTGGTCGTGACACGATCGACGACGCTGTGAAATAATTTTTGCATATATATACGTCTTTCAAAGCGTATCGGTCATCATTTAACCATTGACTATGTGTTCAGCATGAACACTAGACAAATCTACGAGAGCTGCAGTATCTACCACTTTCAACCGTTGGCGTATACCCGGCTGACAGAATTCCTCGTGTATGGTCATTACCAGCCGGACTCGTAGTTAACACGGATAACCACGACGGACCTGGAGAGCATTGGATCGCCATGTACGTTAACCATCATGGAAAAGGAATGTACTTTGATAGCTACGGGCTACCACCAGTTATACCGCAACATCTCGCCCGACTACGAAGAAACTGCAAGTTCTATCGGTACGGCCTCAAGCAGCTACAAAGTAATACGTCGGATGTGTGTGGACAATTTTGCATCGTATTCCTACACCTTATGTCGTGCGGCTTCACCATGTGGCGATTTAATAATCTCTTTAGCGATAATGTAACGAAAAACGACAGATTAGTGCGTGAATATTACAATGCTTTTGCCTCTCGACGATCAGACAGTGATAAAAATAAATTTAACAGTAGAGGAGTCTCCGAGCGAAGATTACCGTGTTTGCAGGGATGTTGCATACGACGGTAAATATCTGTAAAGTGATTTGAATAAAATATTGATTAATTAAAAACAAATACATCGGTTTACTGTGTCTCTTCTTTTATAATTATATATAAATTATAATATAATATTATAATCGAGGTCTCTCGCGGCACGGTATCATATTCTGCGTCTTTTACTGCAGAGAATTCGCTTTACGAGAAGCACAGCGCAAAGCGGTACGCACGTGCAAAACCACTGACATTGCATTCAAAGCGCTGCACACCTAGTTATGATTCAGGGGGGCGTTTGTTATCTTCAAACGCTGTGATCACCGCCAGCATCATCCGGAGCATTCAGTCTGTCTTTAGCAGTGCACGACGAGAGTTTAATTCGAAAAAAAATGTATCCGGTAAATCTAGGCGACGACCTAGCGGCAGTTTTTGTGTGTCGGGTGATTTGTAGCACCAACAATAATACCGTGTGTCTGCGGTCGGACCTAATGTGCTCGGCATTGTGTGGACTGGAGGACAAACTATATAAATTATTTATCGAGGAGCGCTCTGAGAGGAGACGATTTTTAACAAGTGACTTGTGCGCTGGAGTGTCCTGTGTGGTTGTAAGGAATGAAAGGGCTATACGCGGGGCGATCATCGACATGGATGATGACGGGTACTGTGAGGTGCTGCTGGTCGATTTCGAGGAATCGATATACATCGATTGGCAGCACCTATTTTACCCCGAGCCATCGATTAGTGCGTTACCGGTGCTGCTCGTAAAGTGTGTAGTATTCGGCCTCGATCATTTAATTGACGAGGCCGGATATCTAGATCGGATCGAAGCAGCGCGTGGTAATGATACGCTGATCGGGATACGGATGCCCACGCCCGACGGTTCCCAAGCTCCATGGGTGCGGGTAATCCGCATTACCCGTACGCGTAGCTGTGGTTTTTGAGTGAGTGAGTGCGTAAGTGAGTGAGTGTGTGAGCAAGAGAGTGAGAGAGAGAGAGAGAGAATGTGTGTGTGTGTGTGTGCATATGTGTGTGTCCCCTCACTCTGGAGAGTCGTCACAGATGCCGCCAGCACAAGGGTGAGTCAAATATTTTATTCCAAGTATGTGTACACCTTTGCTCCATCCTACTCTTATCTCTACTCTTCCTTGTTCACCAAAGTACCCACACCACCTCACTTTACCCTCTCCACGTTACCGACACTGGCCAAGCAGAGTGGGTAGCGCGTCGGTGGAAAAGTGAGGTGGTGGGGGTAGCTGCGTGGTGGGGGAAGGAGTGGGGATAGGAGTGGGATGGAGCAAAGGTGTACACATACTACTTCAATCGCACTATCACTCGCCGTGCTTATAAAAATCTAGATGTCAGAGGTTTTTGCGACTCATTGTCAAATAGTTTCAATATTCCCATTCTTCGTGACTGCAATCCAAACTTAAATTTTATTTATAATTCAAGAGGACATACATCACCTAACAGTATTGATATGATTGTTGATACGTTCTCAGAGATATTTTTAAGATCTTCAGATAATTATGCACCGTTACAAACTCTTCGTGTACGTCGACCGCCTGCGCCTTGGCTCTCACAAAACTTGAGAGACCGCATATCTTAAAAAAATAAATTATATACTAGAGCACGAAGATCAAACAACCTTCTAGATCTATCTATTTTCAGAGAGCATAGAGACCAACTTAGGAATGATCTAAAACAAGCTAAAAATCAGTATTATATTCTGAAATTGACTGATATTACTGAACCGAATAAGGTATGGAAGACGCTAGCAACACTGGGTCTAGCTAAGTCTTGACGTCCATCTCCGCTCAACTTCTTTGAACCGGATGAACTTAATGCTTTCTATTCAACTGTGTCCAGTCAACTACCGCCATGTTCTTATAGTGAGTTTAGTACTCTGTGTTCAGTTGTTCAGTCACCACGAAATGTATTCCATTTTGCTGAAATTACTACAGACCAAATTTGCTCCGTTCTACATCTTGTACATTTTGCTCTAGTTCTAAGTCGTTTACGTTTGGTCCTGATAAAATTTCGCTATTCTCAGTAATCAAATCAATCCAGGCTTCATGCCCATTACTGACGAATATCTTTAATATATCACTACAATTGTCCGAGTTGCCGAAGTGCTGGAAGAAAGCTTATCTTCGCCTATTATCTTATTAAAACTCCCCTCTCTCCGTCTGATACGCGACCGATAGCGAATCTCAGTGAGCTGTCGAAAGTACTTGAGCGACTAGTGCACACGCAGATTACGGATTGGATTGAGGAGAATAAAATATTCCACCCACGTCAAACAGGGTATCGAAGCGGTCATAGTACACAATCTGCACTACTGCGCATATGTGAAGATGTTAGGCGAAATATAGATAAAAGGCATATTACCATCCTAATCGTATTTGATTTTAGTAAGGCGTTTAATACTGTCCCCCATCTGGCACTTCTTTTGAAACTCAAGAAAATAGGGTTTGCGGGACCAGTACTTAACTGGATTTTTTCTTAATTGACAGGGAGGACACAAACGGTGGTAGATGAGCATGGTAGTTGCTCTTCCTGGCTATCTACTACCTCGGGAGTACCTCAAGGTTCGGTCCTTGGTCCGCTACTTTTCTCGCTTTTCATCAACGACATATGTAGGTCGTGTTCTTCATCATTCTCAACACATAATTTTCGCTGATGATACACAAATTTACCTCAGCTGCCTACCATTTCAACTAGCCGAAGGCCTGAAATTAATATCCGAAGATGTATATGCCATTGCTGACTTCGCAGCTAGTAACGGTTTAAAACTTAATATAGCCAAGTCGAAAGTTATTGTACTAGGTAGCAATTTCTATTCTCAGCAATTCGACTTCAGCACAGTATCACCCATCTCTTTAAATGATACGACTATCCCTTTTGTTAATGAGGTGCGAAACTTAGGAGTGATGCTACATCGCAACCTATCGTGGCGAACTCAAGTGAAGAATATCTCACAAAAAGTTCACTTTACCATCTACAGATTAAAATTCCATCGAACTGCGCTTTCGCATGAATTAAGAACATTGCTAATTACTTCTCTTGTTTTCCCTCTTTTAGATTATGGTCGTCTAGTCTATCATTGCCTAACTGAAGAACTGAACACGACACTCGAACGGCTCATAAATACTTGCATTCGCTTTATTTTTGATCACCGACTTGACACGCACATCCCACCTTATAGGCGTAGACTTGGCTGGCTTACTGTTAAATCATGACGCATCTATTTTCTCGGTATTCCTATGTACAATGTTATCGGTAAAAAAGCACCAGCCTATATTCTAGAGTTGTTCCGAAGTCAGGGTGGAATATCCCAGCGCTCTGAGAGGAGACCAAGGTCCATATTTATTACACCTTTGTATCGCACAACGACTTATCAACAAGCGTATTCCATCTCAGGAATCTCTCTGTAGAATTCTTTACCGATAACTATTACTTCGTCGTCTAGCTTAGGTATCTTCAAGATTCGTCTATATGCTCATCTGTTTGACCATGTAGACTTGGTCTAATATTTTTCGTTACATTGTTAATTCTAGTATTTTCGTTTACTATACTTAAATGGTACATATATTGATTTGACTAGTGATATTTTGTTATTCTGTTATTTCTCGATTAAATTAAGATTTCTTATGTTTCTTATATTTTGTCATTTTATTTTATTTTTTATTTTTATCTATAGTTATATATAATATATCTTATATATTTTTATATATTTTTATATTGTTATTTGATTTCATTTTGATTTTAATATTCTGTTACTTAGATTATAATTTGAATTTGGATACTTTGTTATTTCTTAATTATGTTTGATTTGTGATTTGGTTATTTTCTAATTTTACTATAATTAATAATATATGGTATATTAATTATATTTAATTATAATTTCATTGATATTATACACCTGTTGCCAAAGGTTTACCAAGGCATAAATAAACTATCAATCAATCTCTCTCTCTCTCTCACTCTTAGACGAGGCAGACGTGTTTGTCAGACGCTCCGTAATACTGATAATTATTGTTGCAAATGTGCAAGTAAATCCTGTACATACTGTGTATGGTTTTAGCATAATTTCGTTTTATTTCTAAGTTGAATTTCGTTGTTATTGTAAATTTCGCTGCTTGCCATGCTACTGGCATCGGATCCTTTTTTTATTGCATCCAGTGATGACCCATGCCCTCGCCATCTGGGAAACATCCGCAAAGGACTTACCTGGGTCGATGGTGTGCGTTGTCATTGGAAACATACTCTCGCCATATGTACTATATTGTTTTAACTGTTTATCATTTTATTTATTTATTATTGTTCGTGCTAAACTCACGATAATACAAGTAAGCCGGGTTCGGCGACGCAGCTTGCTTCTGCGAGGGTGTCCTGCTTAAAATCTTCGCCTATTTTTAATAATATTTAAGAAGGGATAGGACCGCCCTCGCAGGCTGCCTCCTCGATCCCGGAGCAAACGACGAGAGTTCGTTAGAAGTCATCCTAGCGAGTAGACCTAAAGAAAAACACCAGAGCGTACTGCTCCGCGACAACATCTAACACCTTACAACAAATCCAACACAAATAATATCCTTACATAAAAACATAAATAATACCTTACATAACGACATAAATAATACCTTACATAACGACATAAATAATACCTATAAATAAATATAGTACAAGTTGTTTACATAAGTTCTATTATTTCACCGACACTCTCCGATACCAACGACCTGCTTCTCAGTAAAACGAAAGGCAGGATCACTACGTTCCTACGAACGGCAGTGAACAATTATATAGTCGAATGAAGTGGTATAATAGTGTGAAAACTATATCAATGTGATCGGTTTTGTATGGTGAATATTTTGATCTAGCGAATGGCTTGGTAGCTATCGTATTAACGGTGCTAACAACATATTCGTGCAACATATATAAAGTTCTCACTCGACGAAGGTGGTGTGGGCGGTCATTATTGCTGCCACGGTGACACTTGATTAGTAATACGTGGAGTGTTCAGGCAATCACGGTGATTATGATATAGTTATCGGTTGGTATGTACAGGTGTACGCGTCGGTAACTTATCAGCTACTACAGCAAAACATGAACAATACGGGCGACTACGACGAGTATCGATGCTCCGCTTGCAAAAAAGCAATCAAAAGCCAGGTAGTACGATGCAAAATTTGTCCGAAACTTTTTTACCACCCAGGGTGTGTGAATAAGCATAAAACAATGGATAGGAATCGTGAACTAGTACAGTGCAAGGGTCCATTTGATACATTCAGTGCAGAAGATGAACTTCTGAAGACAGTGACGCCGACAACAGGTGGTAGCAGAGATCGATTGGCATCGACTAGAGCGATGGGAGGAACCAGAGGTATGAGTTCATCGATAACGGGTGACGCAAAAATAGAGTGGCTGATAAAAACAGTGAAAACAATGAAGGACGAAATCGCTTGCAAGAATGAAATAAAGAAGATGATCCAAGAGATAATTGGTGCAGAAATGGAAGGTGTGAAACAACAGATAGAGGAACTGAAAATAATGATACAGGGAGAAGGTTCGAGCACCGCAAGGGTAACCTACAGCGATGTAGTGAAAAAAAAAGGAAAAAGTGATCATCATCAAACCAAAAGTACAACAGGAAAGCGGAAAAACTAAAAGAGAGATAAAAGATAATGGTGGATATAAAGAGTATGGCGGTGGGAATAACAAAACTGAAAAAAGGCAGTAATGGCACTGTGATCCTGGGATATGAATCGGGAGAAGAAAGTGAAACACTGAAAGTTGCAGTACAGGATAGAATGGGTGAGGGTTTTAAAGTTACTGAGTCGACGCAGATGAATCCAAAGATAAAAATAGTAAATGTGGAAGAAGATGAATTTAAATTGACCGATGAAGAACTAGTTGACACAATTAAAAAGCAGAATGGGTTAGAGGAAACCGAAGGAAGAGAGATGAAGATCGTGAAAAGATTAATAAAGGGAAGGGAACAGGAGCGAAACAGAAGAGAAATCAACCATGGATCAATAATACTAGAAGTGGATGAAGTAAGTCACGAGGAGCTACTGAGAAAAGGTAAGCTCAGCGTGGGATGGAGAAAATGTCCGGTTTTCAATCACGTCAACGTAAAGCGATGCTTCAAGTGCTGGGGCTATTATCATATAGCGAAGAATTGTACAAGAGAAGAAACCTGCTACAAATGTGCAGGAAAACACAACGCAAGAGAGTGTACAATAAATAAGAGTAAGTGTGTAAACTGTACGTTTAAAAACCAAACGTACAATCTGAAGATAAATGTAGAACATAGTGCGCTGGACCGGGAATGTCCAATATACAAAAGAGCGTTGCAAGAGGAAAAGAAGAGAACGGGCTGGATTGAGTAGCAATTACAGAAGGTAGAGACGATATGGTTCACGAATGCGCAAAGTTTTTTAGCACATAACGAAGAGATACGACACCAGGTGGTTGACAGAATGAAACCTGCAATCATAGCGTTATCGGAGACGAGGGTGACTGCTGAAATCGGGGACAGTGAAGTATATATGCCGGGTTATAGTGCATTTAGGTGCGATGCAGAAAATAGAAACACAGGAGGGGCCATAGTATACGTAAGAGATGGCATTAAATATGAATTACTAAGGAAGAATAAAATTGAGTCAAACTACTGGAGTGTAGCAATCGAGGTCAATGATAAGATGTATAAAGGAGTTATAATAGTGGTGTACCATTCACCGAGTGCGTCAGATGCGGAATTTATAAGATTCATAGAGGATGTAACTGAAGAGTTAACAATAAAAGGAGATTGTTTAATAATATGAGATTTTAACATAGATATCAAGGGAAACTCGTTCTATAAAAAACAACTAATATTAGGAATGTTAAGCTTAGGGATGAAACAGTATATAAACGAGCCAACGAGAATAATGCAGGATAGTCGAACAATTATTGATCTTGTATTTGCAAATACAAGCGTGCAAGTGCATGTGGAACACGAACCAAAAATAACAGACCATTCGTGGGTAAAAGTAGTATTAGGAACGAGCAATACAGAGAGTAAACAGAGAGAATATAATACCAGGAACTGTAGTAAAATTGACGGGAAAGAGTTTACAACAGTGTTGAAAAACTCCGTGCGACAATGGACAGATGGAGATATAAATCGAAAGGCAAAGATGCTTGTCGATAGTATAGTAGATACTTTGGACATAGTAGCACCAAAAAAGGTAGTTAGGATTCCAAACGTATGGGAAGGTAAAAAATGGTACTCTGATGAGATAAGAAGGGCGGCAGGTAAAAGGGATAATGCTTATAGGGAAGCAATTCATGAGGGAAAGGATGATAACTGGGAACAGTTTAAAGTAGAAAGAAATGCAATGGTTAATTTGATAAGGAAAGAGAAAAAAAATATTACGAGAATATGATAGACTGCAACAAGAACGACGCTAAAAAAAAGTGGAAAACCTTAAAAGCACTTAGAGGAGGATTAACCAAAGAGAGAGAAATTGGAAATATACGTTTTGAAATATTGGACGATATGCCGGAGAGAAGGACGGTTGACAAATTTAATGTGTTTTACGTTGAAAGTATTAATAACATAGTAAGCTTAATAGAGAGAGAGAGAGATGCATCTGGAAGGCCAGGTAGCAGAAGAATCTTGATGAGTGGTGGTGTGAGAAACGAAAGAAGCATAGAAAATTTCGAGAATATCGGAATAGAGGAACTCGATAAAATAGTTAAAGGACTCCCGAAGAAGAAAGGTACAGAAGAAGGAATATCAAGTGAAATATTGCATTTGGCGTTCAGTGCAATTGAACAGGAGTTCAATTCCCTAAGGGAGGGCTGTTGTCCTAATAGTTGGAATACGTCCACGATCATACCGATACCAAAGATAGAGAAAGCCAATAGCGCGAAGGATTTCCGGCCAATTAATATGTTGCCACTGTACGAGAAGGTCCTAGAGTTGGTAGTAAAGAGTCAAATCGAAAAGTATTTGGAATCAAATGAGGTTATAACAGAGCATCAGTCGGGTTTTCGAAAACAATTTTCGTGTGAAACGGCGATTCAAACCATTAGCGAAGGAAAAATAGTAGGAGTAATGTTCATGGACTTAAAACGAGCATTTGAGACAGTGGATAGAGAATTGTTAATAGAAAAAATGTCTCAATATGGAATTAGAGGTAAAGTGCTAGATTGGTTTAGGTCATACTTAAACAATAGAACGCAAAGAGTAAGGTTTAATGAGGAATTTTCTGAAATTATTACAACGAAATACGGGGTACCACAAGGATCCGTATTAGGGCCTCTGCTGTTCATTATATATATATAAATGATATAATTGAAATATGTCCAGAAGACTGTGAAATAAAAATGTTTGCTGATGATAGACTAGTATATGTTACCGGAGACAGTAGTGCGGAGGTGGAAAGAAATATGGATGGGGCATTAAACATAGTGGAAAGATGGATGAACAGGAACAAACTGAAAATGATCCGGAAAACCCAATATATGATTGTGAGGAGTGTAAGAAAAGAATTGAGAGGGAATATTGTACTGAAATGCAGGGATGAAACCGAGTTAGAGCGAGTGGAGGTAATTAAATATTTAGGCGTAATGATAGATGATAAACTACGATTTAGAGACCACTGTGACTATATGTTGAAAAAAATAGGTAAAAAAACGAGTTTTCTGAATAGGATAGGGCAATATATATTGGCATACACCAGATGTGTCGTATATAAGGCAATCATAGCACCGCACTTTGAGTATTGCGCAACACTGCTAGTGGGTATGGGTGAGACAGAGTTGAATAAACTGCAGATAGCTCAGAATAGAGCGATGCGAGTCATATTGCAATGCAGCCGGTATACGAAGGTAGACGATATCTTACAAGCAGTTCAGTTTATGAGTGTGAGACAGAGACTGTATTATAATGTGTGTATATTTATTTTCAAGGCTGTTAAGAAATTATTGCCGAAAGAACTGACGAGTAAATTCCAAGTTGTTAAATCTAGAACGAGTCGGGAAACGCGTCAAGCGGAAAATATTGTAATTTAATTTAGAAGAACGAGAAGTGCGCAAAAGAGTATGATTTACGAAGGAATGAAAATGTATAATGCATTGCCAGCAGAGGTTAAAGGCTGTGTAAAACTAGTTCAATACAAGAGTATGTTAAAAGCATTTATTATAAGCGAAATTAAATAAGTTCAATATAAACGTAAGATAAACATATAAATTATGTACATCAAATAGTTGAGGAAGCTAATAAACATCAATCAATCAATATCTCTCTCTCTCTCATACAATTTAGGACTACGAGGTAATATCATCACTCCAGACCCCACGGTAAATGTCAATCGATGCCAACGATGAATTTGAGTGTAAGTCGTAATTACGGTGGCTGTAGGAAAAATATAAAAGGAGAGGCAATATATTGTCAGTGAACCCATAAAATCTACAACGAAAAAAGCAACTAGTAATATGTCAGGCATAAACAGAAAAAATGGGAGGATAGTGTAAATAAAACCGAACTGAGAAATAAAGTAAAAAGAACGGAATCACAAGAGTTAAATGATAACCAAGATAAAATATACGAGGAATAAATTTTTTTTTTTTTTTCTCTTTAATTTTCAACTATAATCTGTTATTATCAATAACAATAAATAGTTTTGAGTAATTGCAGTTAAAACAGAAATAGGTAGAGATCCATCGATTCTCTTTTTTTTATTTTCTAGTTATTAGTTGAATCTTCGGTGTAGATGTCCCGGTTTGAATCGCTGGAGTCTCGTACTTTCGGAGTTGTCTTCCACTATTCTTGCGGCTAGCTGGTTCAGGTGATTTTCGAGTCGATCCTGGTAGTTTTTACTCCACTTTTTTATTTCCTCATGGACGGTGTTGATTTTAAGGTCCTTATGTAATGATGTGTTCTTGACATACCAAGGTGCGTTCACTATCAGTCGTAGCGTTTTTGACTGGAATCTCTGAATTACTTCGAGGTTTGAGCTGCTGGCTGTTCCCCATAGTTGTATCCCGTATGTCCAGATTGGTTTTAGAATGGCCTTGTAGACGGTCAGTTTGTTGTGTAGTGATAGCTGGGAGCTTCGCCCAATGAGCAAGTACATTTTTTTCAGCTTTAGGTCCAGCTTCTGAGGAATACATAAGCATTCGGAACATCGAAGAGGATCGCTAGAGCGAAAAAATATATTTGGACAAAATCAAACGGTGTACTTAAAAAAAATTACTTGGTGATACACTGAAAATTGTAATAAAAAATATAATGCAAGAAGTCGTAGCAGAGAAAGTAGGAAAGGTAATGAAAGTACTCCGAGAAGAAATAGTTAGATTGAGAACAGAAATGAATAAAGGTTCAGAACAGTACGAGCTATGTAGAGTAAAAAAGAGAGGTACTGACGAAAATAAATTCAATAAAGGATGGGCGTATTCCTAAATTGTACAAAAGAATAATAAAGAACAGATAATAGTAGAACCAGTAAATGAACAAACAAGTGAAGCAACAGTGGGTATGATGAAAAATAATGTAGATATAATAAAACTTGGAATTGGAGTAGATAGTCTAATGAAAGCAAGAAAGGGAAAAATAATAGTAGGATGCGAAAAAATGAAAGTCCGAGATATATTAGAAGGGGCATTAAACGAAAAGTTGGGGCCACAGTATAAAATCTACGCACCAAACAAGAAACTACGGAAAATAAAAGTCGTAGAGATAAAAGAAGAGATTGTAAAGGAAGACAAGTTGAAATTCTAAAAAAAAGTAAGCGTACAAAACTAATAGAGAGTGAGAGAACTTCAAATGAAATTTAAGTAATTCAGAAAATCAAAGGGAGAGAACATAAATCAACTATAACATTAGAAGTTGATCAAAAAACGCACAAAAAGCTAGTACAAGAAGGGAAAATGAAAGTAGGTTGGAAATTTTGCCCAGTGTATGACTACGTAAGTGTGACCCGATGTTTGAATTGCTGGGGATATTATCATTTTGCAGACAAATGCCGAAATGAAACATGCTGCAGAAAATGGGGAGACAAGCACAATAATAGAGAATGTACATCGACCGTAAAAAAGTGCATAAATTGCACGAAGAGAATTGAAAAATAAAAATTAGAAAATATTAATAACAATCATGAAGCCACTGATGTTAAATGTGGATCGTATTGACGAATGGTAGTCAGAAATAGGAGAAATATATTGTACGAAGATATAATGAGTTCATTTCACTACTTAATTCATAAGGGTTCATACACAATAAAGGTGAAATAGAGCTTCTAATCGTAAAAAACAAACCAAAGGTCATATGCCTAACAGAAACGCATATTACAGAAAAAGAAATGATACGGAATTGAGTATTGACAATTACCAAATGATACAAAGTGATACCGAAAACAATAGAATTGGAGGTGTATTGACCTTTGTGAGAAATGAAATAATATATAAAGTTTTGACAACACATAACATAAGCCAAAATACATGGATCAATTCAATACAGCTTATGGGAAATTTTAAAGATATTGTCATATGTAATGTGTACCATTCAACGAACAAAAGTGATGAAGCATTTATCGACAAAATTTTTAATGAATGCGAAAATGTAATTGACATAGGTCATCTTATTGTACTGGGAGACTTTAATATTAACCTAAAGAAAGAAAATCAATACACCAACAGACTGACCCAAAATCTAAGAAATACAGGACTTAAGCAATATGTAAAATATTATACGAGGATAACAGAAACGTCAAGGACAATGATAGACTTATTTTTTTTTTAACTTTCATATACGAGCAGAAGTCTTACAAATGTCGAAAATGACAGACCATTTTATTATAAAAGTTAAGATAAACGAAATTGACGAACAGACAAATAGGATGACAGAATTTTATATGCGTTACTTAAAGAATTTTAACGTAAATATATTTAATGAATCATTGAGGAAGGACATGGAAGAAAAATATGATCCACTAGGAAGTGTCCACGTAATGGCAAATAATATAGTTTGGCGTATGGTAGAAAATATAAATAGAATACCACCTATAATAACGAAACAAATACCTATGAGGTAGAAAGAAAAACTGTGGACAACTGAGGAAGTTAGAAGAGTCTATGCAAAGAGGGATGGAGCGTACATAATAGCTACAAAAGTAGAGAAGGCCCTTTATAGAAAGAAAGACAGGGCGTGGCTCCCCCTGTTCCCATTGGCGCCAGGGCGTGTATAGACAAGCTCCGCTCCTCCCATCCCATGCTGCATTCTCATTGGTGAGTCCTTTAGTATAATGAAGGCGTGTCTGTCCCCAAAACCTTACCCCCGTTCCTGATTGGTCCCCCACAACCCCCACCAACCCTACCCCCAGCCCTGATTGGTCATCTAGCAGTCCCCACCCCCAGACCACCTATCCCAGTGTTCTAATTGGTGCTTGCTTTGCAACGCCATCTGGCGGATTTTTACTCATACTTAAGTGTCGATGCGCTATCTACTATTGATAACCGTGTTACCGATAGTCGGTAAAGTAGATAGATAGCTGGTAGACGGTCAAATAGAAAACGTATCCTCGATCGGTAAAGTAGATCGGTTGTCAACCGTAGGTATGCAACCGACTATCGCTAGAGCAAATTTAGGACTTACGGAAGATAAGTAGATTGGGTCTTACGGTAAATAATATTGAGTATCCATACACCGGTTAAACATGCCCCATTGTTGATAACCGAGCCTCCTCCATAGGTTTTTTTAAAATATCTTTTTTTAGCGAATATAAAATTATTTTTGAAAACTGTTCAACTGTTCATAATATTCATGGTAAGTGAAAACGTTCGTTATTTTTCAGCTCCATAAAAAACTGTTTTATTTTGATATTTTCGTATAAGAAACTGCAGTTACGGCGAAATGGGGGTGAACTGTTAATACGTGTTTTCATACCCGATTTGATGTAATGTAATAGTGCTCCGCTTTGGTGAGATTCCAGAGTTCCTTGCAGCATTCGATCACAAGTATACTGGCAATTCATTATGGTTGGAAAGAAAGTTGAAGATGCTTTCACCCGCCAGTTTTCTTTTTAACTAACCTTTCCGCAGGTGTAACGATTATATATACATCTGGCGTCTCTTTGATACCTGTCCTAGCTGAATATGAAAATGTGTGTGACATGGTGGGAAACTTTCGAATAATATCAAGACGGAAAATACAAGGCTCCGAATTTATTCATAGTAATTCCAAATCGTTCTGTACACTACTAATATATACGTGTTTTTATTATTATTTTACAAAATTATATAAATACATACAGTAGCGGACAAAAGTTTAAGACGGAGAGGAAAAAAAAAGTAATCGTTGATTTTTTTATGAAAAGAATTGACTCAGTGGATTTTTTTTTGTATTAGCTAATTAATCATTAATTCATATATTTATTACATAAATTCAATTTTGCGCATAACAACATTAGATACAATAAACAAAGAAAACATAAATTTGTTTGATATCTTCGGGGACAAAAGTTTAAGACTATACGTAAAAAAATATTTTTTGGTAGAAAATATACAGATATTTTCCTCCCTTCAATACTTTGTCCACAGTCCATTATTTTTTATCACATCAGCACATCTTTGAGGCATTGAATCAATTAATTTTTTGCAGTCGTCCACAGTTGTTTCATTCCACGTTTTTTCAACCAAAGAGTACAAATCGTCAAAAATTTTTGGTTTATTTCTTTGATCCCTTCTTTTTATGATACACCATAAGTTTTCAATTGGATTTAAATCCGGCGACTGCGACGGCCACGGTAATAAAGTGATTTTTCATCTTGAAAAAAACTTTTCACTACCCGAGCCGTATGCTTTGGGTCATTATCTTGTTGATAAATAAAATTATCACCCATATTTTCGTAGGCATACGGTAACATAGTATTTTTCAATATATCCAAGTATTGAAAACGGTCCATGATTCCATTAATTCGGCGTATTGGTCCAGGACCATTGCGAGAAAAACATGCCCACACCATTACGTTTCCACCTCCATGCTTAACTGTCGGTAAAACACATCGAGGATTTAAATCTTCGCCAATTCGACGTCTTACATACAGTATCCCGTCAGAACAAATTCGGTTGAATTTGGATTCGTCCAAAAATAGCACATTTTGCCAATCCTCACTTGTCCAATGCCGATGAGCCTTAGCAAATTGCAGTCGTAATTTTTTATTCTTTTTACTGAGCATCGGCTTCTTCCTCGGCTTTCGTGCTTTCAAATTGAATTCGTCTAATCGTCTTCGGACAGTTCTTACACTAATTTGTGCATTATTATTACTGGATATTTCAGCTCTGATATCGACTGCTGAACGAAAACGATCTCTCTCGCTTAATCGATGAATCCGACGATCCAGCGTTGTCGTGGTTTTCCGCGGTCTACCGTTTTTTGGTCGATCAAAATAGTCCCCAGTCTTCACAAACTTGTATCACGCTTGCTTACAAGAAGTTTCTGATCGATTCATTTGAGTTGCAATTGAAGAAAATGTCTCATTTTGCTTCCGTAGAGACACGATTAGTTTTCGTTCAGTTGATGACAAGGTACGGGCTTTACCCATACTCTTTTCGTACGTAATTAAACTTAAGACACTGGATGATACACCACAAACTATTTACAGTATTAATATATCAAATTATTGCGCGGATCGACTACGGGTATCTTGTTCGACAGATCGTCTTAAACTAATGTCCGCTGTTTACAGATGGTTGGAAGAAAAAAAAAATTGTATAATCTATATTGTTTACATTTGACGACCGAGACTTCTACATTATGAAGGTCAAACGTACACATGTATTGTAAAAAAACAACAAGCCGAAGGAAACGTTAGTACTTGTATGACAGATCTATGAACCAAATTGTAATTCATCGTCTTAAACTTTTGTCCGCTACTGTACATATATACAAACTACAATATTAATCATAAAGAATAAAAATAATTTACAAAACTGTATACATAAACGTACGCATTTACACACACTCACTGCAACTATATTTACATTACACACATACATATATATACAAAGTAACAAGTACAAAAACACTTGTGAAAAATGATCTACAAACTATATACATAAAAGTGCGCGCGCGCACACGCACACACGCACGCTCTATTTACATATTTACAAAGTTTATATTACATAGTTGTTTCTAGCCATCATCAGCATCGCTATCGTTAAATCTAAACGGTAGTGATAATTTGTGTGTAATATGGCGACGTTTACGGCATACGACACGACAAGTTTTGTACATTGTATGGATGATGACGTTGCGGCGGGGTGTTCTTTGAATTGATTACAATTTTCAATTAAGTGATGTATTACGAAACGATGGCATTTCTGATTTTATAAGTTGACGTATTGAGTTAAAATGAATTGTTTGTGAGTTTTTATAATTCAAACTTATCCCCTTCACTCTGCAAACAGTGTCCATCATCGTTTTTGGATCGTCGGTAAGCGTAACCATATAACCATAAAATTTCGGACCTCCGGAGACGAACGAGTTGATATAAGCGTTCGGAGCCACCGATATGAATTCATTGGTCATGTCACCGAGGAGATTACCTACCGAGGGCTCCCAAGCATCATCACCAGTACTCACGTAAATAACAGAGTCCGTGTCGTAATACAAAACCCGTCTGTCCAATAGCTCAAGGTAGCTATAAAATTTCCGACGGGCCAAGTCAGTTATAAATGCAGCGATAACTACATTAGTTAAGGGGTTAGGGACAATAACATCGTCGCGAGATTCCCAGTTCAAATATAACAAATCGTCGTTAACCGGTAGCAGGCGTTGAATTTATTTCTCATTGTCGTACAAATACAAAAATAATAGCTTCTCGCGAGTTTAAATTATTTCCGTGCGCGTCAGGTGATCCCGCTTACCGAACATACCCCGGAACAAATTTAAGCAAACCTTAGCAACTGAGCGTAATCCCTGATTACGCGTAATGTTGTTAGCGTTCAGCCGCATACCTTTCATGCGCTCGTAATAATTTATATATTCCTCGCGAGGCGCGTCGTCGATACAGTGTTCGGGCAAACCATTTGCCTCCTGTTTAATCTTCAAAAATTTATTTACATAAGCGGCAAACAGTCTACCCTTACGTGTATCGGGATTGTACATTGTTGTTTTGTACGCCAAAATCATCGAGATTTTTAAGATTTTATATCCCATATCTATTGCCTTCCACTCCTCATCCGTCACCCAGGTACCGGTGAAAGCCCTGTCATCACGGTTCTCATGAATGCACGAGTCTTGAACCATAGACTCTGTACACTTACGGCACAGAACAATTAGCAGTCTCTCGTGCATTCGAACAGGTAGCACGAGATAAAAGAGGTGGCGCGGAGACAATACGGTACACTCGACCAAGCCGTTAACCGTTACACTGGGAGCATCGAGTGAACCCCCCAACAAATCGTCGCACTTGGTACCGATATATATTTTCGGTTGCTCCACAGGGTAGCGACCTGTCTCACTTATATAAGAGTACAGCGAGCAAATATCGATGTACGATATCTTCTCCCCTGGTGCGACATCGTAGGAGGTGACGGTATTGCCTATGCGACCACCATAAAACGCTGCACGAGGGTTCAAACTCTCTCTGGTGCGCTGTGAATGATTTATTAAAAATTCGTTTACACGCGGCTCGACTTTGCGAAGTATATTAAAGTTACACTTCCACATCTCCACCAACTCGTAACCATATGAACGAATTTTTTAACTCATTGCCACAGTACGCTCATATCGAGTGTCCATACTATCGTTACCAGCGTGAGACTTTCTCGTGCGATCGTTTGGAAAACACTCACGGCATCCGTGCCAGTAACAACCATGGTATTGACAAACAATACGACGATTGTTTAGCTCTAAATAGCTGTCAACACGTGGCCCTTCGGGTAGTTTATATTCACGGGTCCGACTCGCGTGAAGAAGCGCATGACCGAGCTCATGCTCGACCCATAATAGCCAGTCAACGGCCTGCTGTGAGTGATTTTCTGAACGCATATAACCACCGGCAGGTATAAGACCAATTGTATTGGGTCTTAGAAAATGACGACGGTACACGACTGAGCAAGCCGATGCTACCGCATCGGCCTCGGTGAATGGGCATGTATTACCTACCGATAAAAATATTTTACGAAATTCGAAGCAAGCTCGAAGGAGTATGTCAACGTCCATCTTGTAATACTTCAAAATTTCTTTTTCGAAATCAAATGTTACGACTTTATCGAGTTGCTCAGCGTATCATTCATAAAATTCTGCGCGGTCTAGTTTACTCATTGTGTCCGGCGAGTTATACGCAGCTGCGGGGAGAACACCATTATATCCTTGCGCATCTTCAGTGTTGAAGAGGTGCGGAAAATAACCCTTGGTCAGTTGCTCGCTAAACCCAAAGGCTTTGGGTAGTGCACTGAGTCGCGTATGAAAATAGTTTATTCTATCTATAAGAGTCGTGCGGCCCACCCGCATTGAAACTATTGAATTACCAGTCAAGATTATACGGAGGTGGGCATATCAGTGGAACGTTCTACGATGCTTCACATCATTAATTAGCTGTCAAATGCCTTGGCGTTGTGTGCAATACACATTATATTACGAAATTTCGTAGAAGGTCGCACGGCCAAATCTACGAATTCATCTACGGGATTATTTTTGAATAAAAACTCTCGCACACCACACCACAAGTAATGTCCCAAGGGTAGATGCTCTCCCGCAGAGAAACAAAGATCACACAGCTGTTGCGCTACACAATATGTGACCACGTGTTCGAATGAGTCATCTCCCGTATTTGTAGTAATATACGGCTTATCCTAGCGAGTTTCGAAATCGTAAAATATAAATATCGTTTCAGGGTGTCCCGCGACAGGTTCCAATTCTTTCCGTGGTTTGACAATTTGCATATAACACCGATCATTGCAGCCATGCGAACTACGACACAAGCGACAAAAATAAACACCGCATTCGTGAATCTTCTGATTATCACTCATAACTTTATCGAAAGATTTACAAACGCGTAAGTCCCGCAAATAGATTTTCGTAACTGTTTCTCCTTATTGCGGTTTACCAAAGGTTTTAAATAGTTGGCGAAACACAAGCGGTTGTAGAACATTCATCCACTATCGTCATGCGACTTCTCACTATTCACAGCGGGGGGGAACTGTTTGACTAGTACCCACCACCGGGCCAGGCACGAGCTCTTTATCAACCGTTGGGACTAACTCTTTGATACAGGGCGGCACACCGAAGCATCGTGGATACTTAATCATGCAACGATGCTCGAATTCACGACGGTAAAATTTATTGCACGTTATACAATAATTCTTATCACCTGCTGCGCCCATTAGGTTGGTGATTGGCGAATAGTGTTTTAAAATAGCACTATACGCTATATTAACAACCTCAGATGGCCCCTCCATTATGAAAGACGTTTGTCCATTAAAAAGTGGGGGTACACATGTACCGAGTGAGTCCTAATCGTATACCACGATAGCAATCCTCAAAGGTATGAGGTATCTTTGGAAATATGTTATTTCCGGAATACCACAGCCTTCTAGAGGTATTTGCACACCAGCCAGCTGAACAAGAGATCGCGCTTTTTCACATTGGTCGAACGACACCCCTTGTCGTATACGAGTCCAAGCTATTTCTTGTCTTTGCTACGTTCACGTTTATGTACGTTGTTTGCAAGGGCTGCAACGATCGAGCGCGGAAAACACAAATTGTCACCGTTTTGTATTATACAAATCACGGATCGACTCTTCACCATTGACACACGGAGTCCCTGACCAGTCGGCACCGCTACATACGTAACGGTGAATCGCAACGTGTCAGAGGCAGCGAGAACCCTCGAGCTCTGATTCACGGCACACATCAAAGCCCATAGGGCTTCATCAGTAAACCGTGAAATAGGCCTCAATGATATACCCGCTCCACCGTCGGCCATCTCGCCTGTGACAAAACCCACACCTTCTAAATCTATGTCATCGCGATCCTTTACAAAATAATCGTGAATATCTCGAATAGAGTTACGGATCCACGTGACCAGATTTATAGATGCGTGGCTGTACTAACGGAAGATCCATTTGACTCGCTGAAACCTCAAAACGACGTAAATATTTATATCGCTCCGCGCCCGCGACAAGAAAACGATTTCCCGGTGGTAAAATATCGTCCGTATCATCGATGATAATCTCAGTGTCTCGGATCTCTGTACCCGGGCTATTATTCCTAGTATTATCGACGCCTTCTACCACGCGACTACCTCTATTAACCCCAGCATCTAAACTCCTACCTATTTGATTTTCGAGACATACCTCGTGCGATGACGATGCTGATGACGACACTATCGATGCTGATGCTGATGACGATTCGTCTTCATCCGACGATGACGATGATGACGACGACGAGGGCTCTGCGGAAGCCAGTGATGGTATCGGTGACAGCAGCAGAGGCCAGTGAGCTGTAAAATACCCAGATTTGAGGATTTTTTACGCTCACTCTTCAGGAGTTCCGCGCCACGCCTCGTACAGACGTGCGGCAACAAGGTCATTGTCCTCGTCGCATAAATCGGAATCATCCCCGACCGTACCATTCTCGTGATAGTGAGGTATCGCACGGATGAGAATCACCACCGCATCTTCGTCCAGGTCAAAACCTTGCTCGTGAGGCGGTGGTAACTCGGGGACATCGGTAATATTTCCGACCTCGTGCACGATAACCGGCACGACTTCTTGCTACTGATCATCTATCAGAAAGTGAATTTTATTAATTTACCTTCATTGAATAATCTAATACTAAATATTTTTAAATTATTTTTACTCGCCCTTATATGAGTCATCCTCGGATTTCGGCCGCAGTTGATTGTTATCATCGTCGTCGGCGTCGTCGTTATCATCGCGCACGATGAATAACATATCGTCGTCGTCACCGTCGTCTGCCGATAAACCCGACATTGAGGCGTTGTCGACGTCGTCGTCGGGGCTAGGCGATGTCGTGCATAACGACGGTAACGGCAAGCATGAGTCGACGCTGGAAGGTCCAGCGTCGTTCTCGCTCCTGCTTGATGCAAGTAGCGAGCGGATAGCTGTAAGGAAAAATTAAAAAAAAATGTTACCTTTTTAAAGAAAAACGTTCTATTTTTCACTTTTAAGATTTTTGTTTTTTAATTTCGCAAAAATATATTTATTATTTTTTCAAAAATTGAATAAAATACATTGCCGACACTAACGAGTCTACGAAGCAAGTTTAACTATGATTGATTGACGGAAACTGTATTAATTTTTGCGAGACAAAGTGAAAGTGGATTAAAACTTAATTCACTTTTCATCAACTAATTAAAGTAAAACTTGGTTCCTAGCCTCACTGGTGTTGACAATGCATTTTATAATTTTTTTTTTGAAAAATAATAAAAAAATTTTAATAAAAAAATATTTTTGCGGGTTTTAAAAAAAAGAACAAAATTAAACCACTTTCAGACAACCGATCAAAGTGAAATAATAATAAAATGTTTACATAATAAAAAATTATTTTTTGTAGATTAAAAAAGTAAAATACAAAAGAGCGAACAACAAATGACAATAAAAACCCCAATTTTCCGTACAAATACTCTATATCTAAACACTGAAGGGGTTTTGCATGTATGAGTATCTTAAAATTAATGAACGACTAAAAATAAAAATTTATCGTCTTTATATCAGGAGTACAAATTGAAAATGCGGGATTTTTTTTCTATTTTTGAACGTTTATTCTGAAAAAATGGTAACAAATGAATTATTCAAAGTATTGTCCATCGCTAGCCACAACTTTTTCCCATCTTTCTGGCAATTTACGGATACCGTCGCGAAAAAATTCGGCCGGCTTGGCTGCTATCCAGTCATCGACCCATTTTTGGGCTTCTTCGTAAGAATGGAAGCGCTGGTCAGCTAGGCCGTGTGTCATCGATCGGAAAAGGTGGTAATCGAAAGGAGCAATATCTGGGCTATACGGCGGGTGGGGTAAGACTTCCCATTTCAGCGTTTGTAGGTATGTTTTGACCGGCGCTGCAACATGTGGCCGAGCGTTGTCATGTTGCAAAATTACTTTGTCGTGTCTTTGCTCGTATTGTGGCCGTTTTTCTTTGAGTGCGCGGCTCAAACGCATCAATTGAGTTCGGTATAGTGCTCCTGTGATGGTTTCGTTCGATTTCAATAGCTCATAATACACCACACCCAGCTGGTCCCACCAAATACAGAGCATGAGCTTGGCGCCGTGAATATTTGGTTTGGCCGTCGATGATGATGCATGGCCGGGGTAACCATATGATTTTTTGCGCTTCGGGTTATCGTAATGGATCCACTTTTCATCACCAGTGACAATGCGATGCAAAAAACCCTTCCGTTTTTGCCGTTCGAGCAGCAGTTCGCATGCAAAAAAACGGCGCTCGACGTCTCTCGGCTTCAGCTCATACGGCACCCAATGTCCTTGCTTTTGGATCATTCCGAGGGCTTTTATACGATGGGAAATGGCTTGTTGTGTCACTCCCAATGAATCTGCGAGCTCTTGTTGAGTTTGACACGAGTCTTCATTGAGTATTGCCTCCAATTCAGCATTCTCAAACTTTTTCACTTGGCCCGGCCGCTCTTTGTCCTCAACGTCAAAATCACCACTTCTAAACCGCACAAACCATCTCTCGCACGTTGAAACCGATGGAACATGACTCGGATAAGCCTCGGAGACCAATCGATGTGCTTCAGCAGCACTTTTCTTCAAATTAAAGAAGTAAATTAAAACTTCCCGCAAATGCTGTTTTGTTGGCACGAAACTCGACATATTGAGAGCTCAAAAAAACTATGAATTTGACACTGCGACAAATTGACACATACTGAAAATTAAAGCTATAAGACGTAGCTTTGACATGAACATAGTCACAGTACTGCCTGATGCGTATAGCGTTAGTAACGCCATCTGTTATCAAACCCGCATTTTCAATTTGTACCCCTGATAGAAAAACGTTTTGTTTTTCGCTCTTTTATATTTTATATTAAAATTTGTTAATTTCGTGAAAATATTGTTTATATTTTTTTAAAAATTGAATAAAATACATTGCCGACACCGACGAGTTTATGAACCAAGTTTTACTTTGATTGATGAAAGTGTATTAATTTTTACGCGACAAAGTGAAAGTAGATAAAAAATTATTCCACTTTTCCTCAACCAATTAAAATAAAACTTGATTCATAGACTCATTGGCACCGACAATGTATTTAATTTATTTTTGATATTTTTAAATAATATTAAATTTTTTTAAACAAAAATAAAAATTGTTAAATCATAAAATTTATTTTTGCTAATTAAAAAAAATTAAAATAAAATACAAAAGACGATAAAATTTATATCTCCTAGTCGTTCAATCATTGTAAGATTGATAAATATTTGAATAATAAAAATAATTTTTGCTAAATTAAAAAAATGTTAATAAAATAAGAAGTACAAAATGAAATTTAAAAAAAAGAGCGGATAACAAAACTTTTTTCTTTAAAGACGACAAATTTTATATATAGTATTTGAACGCGAATTAAACATTTTTTAAAATTTTACTTACCATAGCGCTTTTCGACGGCCATAATTAAGTCATTTAGCGGCCTGTGTGAGAGGCCTCCATGGCTCGCAAGATGCACAACCACATGTTGTTGTATGAAGCTGGGTGCTCGCCGCAGCAGGCCACTCGTATAAGCCGCGGTAATCCCTTCTACACCACCACGTAGCAGCACTAAACTAAACTCCGCGAGGAGACGCTGGAACGTGAAATTCGCGATATTTACGAACCAGAGCTCTGTAAAGCGCCGCACCAATCGCGGTTCGCAACGTATGAATACGCGGGCCGTTGCGCGCACTACAGCCAGAAGAACACGTCTACGGGAATCCACTTTTAAAAATCGCGAAATAACGATGTTACACTGATAGGATGAGAGTTGTAGAACGTTTGAACGTGGAATAATACGAGAACTGCCGTTTCACGCAATTTTATACTTTAACTCGAATACCCTCACTACCTTCTATATATTTTAGCTTCCCTACAAACACAGAAATCGAGGAAAAATTTGAAAGATAGCAACCTTAAGCCTCCGTACAGTGTCAGAGTGTCTTCACAGGGGTTGTGGGGGTACACATAGGCGTGCACTATTTTTTAAGCATAATTTATTTCGTACTACCTCTTTGGAAAGGCTGTAAACATGAACCCACGCACGCCTGCAGTTTTCTCTAATAAGCTGCATTGTCTAAACAGACATTTTTATAACGATAACGCCGCTTGAGTGTAAACCAGCGTACTATTTCGTAAAGATGATTTATTCCGTACTATCACTTTGGGTAGAGTGTAAACATGAAGCGCTACACTTCTTCCGTTTTCTCTAAGAAAGCTGCATTCTCTAAACAGACATTCTTAATTTACTTTTATATATGCAATTTTGATATCTATTTACAATACGGTAAATACGAAACGTCTGCTGTTTTTTTTATACAAGACTGTATTGACAAAATAGGCAGTCTCCATTTACATTTATATATACATCTGTAACACGCGTATATAAGTCAATAAACTCTAACTCTATGACAGCTTTTCCATCAGGGGTTGTGTGTTCATAAAATACACAACATTTACATATTTAAATATACACTTGTGAACGTGGACTAGCTTTTTTTTACATAATTATATTCAGTATACTTTCTTATAACAAATTCATTTTCAAAAATATGTAACGAGATATTTTTTGTTCTCGCTACTCTTTTTACATATAATTATATTCATATTTACTTATTCAGACTGGTATTGTCGTCAAACGTCTCTGTGTCATTGTCAATCACCCTCTACTTCTACGACAACGATAGTTATCAGCCTTTGATGGAAAACTGAAAACCCTCGCGCGACGTAATATTATAAATTATGTTCAAATCTACCGACGCGTGCTATTGAGTTTGTATATGGTCAATACAATGCGGCGCCTGTTTATACCTACTTACAGCCGGCTGTACTGTCCGCGCTGACCCTCGAGTCATAGATACTCTGTCGCACAGGTAGACGCACAATATGAAAATTCGTATATTTATTTTTACCAGGTGTATGCATAAGTTTTTTCCGGTTTAACTAAGAGATGGCGCCAGCGAAAAGTACGCAGCGTATTAATTTGACACATACGTTATTTTGTTCGTCTGACATTAACCTACAAACACACAAAAGTTGAGTCCGCCAAAAACTAGCGTCTTTGTTTTATCGTTCAGTGATCATGTCGAGTTTTGTGCCTGAAAAAGAACATTTGCGGCACGCATTGCTTTTCTTATTTAATCAAAAGAAAAAGGCTGCTGAAAGTCAACGTTTGCTGGTAGAAACATATGGTGAACACGCTCCATCGATTAGAACAGGGGTCTCCAAACTACGGCCCGCGGGCCACATTCGGCCCGCGGACAGATTTTGGACTATTTCACTTTTTACCACCGGCAACAATGATAATATGGTTTTGGCCCTCGGAACTTACTGGAGTAATCAGTATGGCCCTAAGGCTGGAAAGTTTGGAGACCCCTGGATTAGAACATGTGAGACATGGTTTCGACAATTTAAAAGTGGTGATTTCAATGTGAAAAACAGTGAGCGCTCTGGTAGGCCACAAAAATGCGAAGACGAGCGATTGCAGGAGTTATTGGATGATGACCCAACTCAAACTCAACGGCAATTAGCAGAAGCATTATATGTGTCACAAGAAACAATCAGCAGACGTTTACAAGTAATGGGAAAGATCAATAAACTCGGTAAATGGGTCCCACACGATTTGAATGAACGTCAAATAGAAAATCGCAAAGTCACTTGTGAAGTGCTGCTTCAACGCCACGAAAGGAAATCATTTTTGCATCGAATTGTGACGGGTGACGAAAAATGGATTTATTTTGAAAACCCGAAGCGGAAAAAATCGTGGCTTTCACCTGGCGAAGCCGGTCCTTCAACACCAAGGCCAAATCGCTTCGGCAAGAAGACCATGCTCTGTGTCTGGTGGGACCAGAGCGGTATTGTGTATTATGAACTCTTGAAGCCCGGCGAAACCGTTAATACACAACGCTATCGCCAACAAATTATAAATTTAAACCACGCATTAATCGAAAGACGACCGGAATGGGCCAGAAGACATGGCAAAGTGATTTTGTTACACGACAATGCGCCGTCTTACACAGCAAAAGCAGTGAAAGACACCTTGAAATCGCTTGGATGGGACATCCTTCCGCACCCGCCGTATTCGCCAGACCTGGCGCCATCTGACTATCACCTCTTCGCATCAATGGGGCACGCGCTCCCAGAGCAGCACTTCAGCAATGCCGAGGAAGTTGGAAAATGGCTCGACGAATGGTTTGCCGCAAAAGACAAGCAGTTTTTCTGGCATGGTATTCATAAGTTACCTGAAAGATGGGCGAAATGTGTAGAAGCCGATGGCCAATATTTTTATTTATTTACTGTGTTATTAATTACATGTTTTTTTTTTTACCAAAAAACCGGAATAAACTTATGCATACACCTGGTATACGTATAACGTTCAAGTGTTTTCCATCTACTGTAGACTCATTAAAACGCAAAATTCCTTCGACCATCACTGAAACGTAACTAGATCAGGCCAGAAGTTGCTATAATGTTTCAAATTTTAAAACAATTTTTTACACTACAATAATTTGTAATATACAGAACTATAACTTCTGTATGTGCTTTACTAAGGTTACGTTGGTAGGGTAAACGGTTTCCCCCACCATTTCAGCATATGAGCCGATTCACACCTGTCTATATAAACGTTTGTACAGAGGATCGGGTATCAGTCCGGCCCGTGACAAGCTACGAAATACAGTTATCGTCGCTAGATTCCCGATCATTTATTCATTTTTCCGTGTCGCTCTATTGTATTTATATTAACCATGGAATGTTTTGAAGCACCGTTGTTGCTTGCTACAACATACCATTTGAACTAGTCGGAAACAAAGAGGATAACCGTGGGTCTTCAGGTACGCGCAAACGGTGACGTTACACCGGTCGTTAAGCTGCAGAATAATAACTCGTCGGGTGGCATCGCCTTTGAATCTACAAAGTGGAGTAAACTATAAGATGCTTTGACCGAAATAGCATAATATTTCGGGGCATGTACAAATTATGGCTGGAAAGCTGATGAACGCAACCGTAAACACTCAAATACGATGACTGCGAGATTCACTTCGCGTCCTTGTTTGGCTCAAAATCAATTGTTTTCGACCAAGGCAAGGACGAGGTGGTCGTCGAGGACGTCAACATTAACGATGAAAATACGCAGGTAGAAGCACCACCACAGAAGAAGAAGAAGAAAAACATCTATTCACCGACTATAGCGATGCAAAAGAAATCTTTTGACGGACTATGAATCGTAACGCCGTGTGTCGACGAGCGCTTCAGGCGACTTCAGCGCTACATCGTTTATGTGAAGAACTGTATCGATGTTCTGTGCTGAATTACTTACATATTCCCGCTAAAGAGCTAGTCGAGAGTGTGAACCAAGTGCGAATCAAAACTCTTTTAACACAGAATAGCTCTAATCTCTGTGAGGTTGTACGCCATCGAGTCGATCCCTCATTCCTTGAACATTTCTATATATTGTTCCTGGAGTTTAAAGTATTTTGTGTTCAGTTCATAACACAGAAGGTGAAAAAATTCATGACAGACATTTCTCTGGTGGCTTCAAAACCGTTTGAAGAATGATCCACATGATAACACATGATTAAGATGATAATAATTAATTTTACTATTTGTAAATGACAGACATTTCTCTGGTGGCTTCAAAACCGTTTGAAGAATGATCCACATGATAACACATGATTCAGATGATAATAATTAATCTTACTATTTGTAGATGTTAAGATAATTATTGCGTTACTTTTTTAAAATACCCACTGTCGTGTCTTGTTGTCGATAACCCCCATGTCTCGTCTCAGTATAAATTAAAATGATTAATATTTTTATATATAATGCTCTCTTTACAATAAAAACATGTATGCTATGTAATGTAACGGTAATTTTTATCGTTAACATGAATTTTTATTTATCGTGGGAATTTGGGCTCGAACACAGGACTAAATAATGTTAGATTTCGAGGTGAGTGAGAATAGGGTTTATTAACAAAAGAAATTATTTCATAACAAGTTATTCTACAGTTTCCAGCCTCTAATATCTAGTACGGTGCATCCAAATTTGGTAATTCCGGCGATTATTTTAACATTATTTCGTCTTATTCGTGTTCTAATTCTCGGTATTCTCGGGCTCAAAACTTTGTTACGTGTCAATGCGTTAGTATTGACCCAGTAACTGCAAACCTGCACACATACAGCCACTCGCTTCGGACTCACTCCTCGACAGAATGTATCAACTCTGTTTACAATGCTTTCTCTGTCACGCTCATTTCACGTTCTCTCTTTCTCTCTTCCACTCACACAAATGGGCAATTTCCGTTTATGCTGCCGGTTTAAAATCAACACTATTTAATTTTTATTTCTTAAACACTACTAGCTTAATTCGATGCACTGAATTTCCTATGCCTAAATTAATCCACTTAATCTTATTCGTCTTAGACCTACCTACTTCTAGATTGATTTCACTTCAAATCTATCGTCCGATTATTTCTCCCTAATTCATTAATATCTCTCCTGTCTGACTCTCCTTCTTCAGACCTTGTTAAAACCGACTAAATTTATTTTCCTAATTCCGGAACCACGGATTTCTGGGGACGGATTTTTAACTTGATCTCTTAACTTTTTTTTAATTCCTAAATCTATTCTTCGTATTTTCACTACAGTGACTTGTTCAAAATGTATTCGTTTGGAAAACTTGTTCTATCAAGAGAGCCTTCCCTGCGGTGCAGGCTCTTTTATAGACTCTTCCCCACCTTGGTCCCCTCTATGTCATTAGTGGCTTGGATTTTAAAATTTGCCAACTTCGAACGATTATGCGAGCTACCGTTGTCATGCCCCCCCTGTCTCCCACTCGTCGCCGAGCAAGGCCAGCTGGTCGCTGACCTGCTGTTTTCGTCGACGAGCGAATTCCAGAGGCGTGATGTCATTAGTTTTTACGCTAGGTCCGAGTTCGGTGGCCTAGCGTCCGCTGTACTTGTCGCTTCGCAATACACTATTGGGCTCTCATAGCCGTTCAATATAGAAAAATAGGATAATAGTCGTAATTATATTACAGTAAACGTTTTTTTTTACTCAGCATCATCATTAATAGTTGCTTTGAAAAATTTATTTAAAATGGACATCAAATAGTGAAAAACAAAAAAATCACAATCTTCTGAATACGCATGCGCTTTAAAAGCTAAATTGTGTGCTTGTGCCACGGCGACACACGCTCGCTCAGAAGCTTATGAGCAGGCGAGCGTGTATTTGTATAAGCTGAACAGCGCCCGCGCACACGTCTAATAAACTAATAACGACGTGTGGGTACGCGCTGCCGCCGCCGCCGGCGCCCGGCTGGGTAATACGCTTATTGTGTATTTGGTGTATGCGATTTTGCATCTCGTTGCTCTACGATGTTCACCGTCATCAACATTATCTATAATATCGTGGATTTGTCGCGCTTTATAAGTGAAAATAATGGATGTACGCTGGGAACAGCCAAAGACGTCGCTGATTTGTGGCCCCACCGGATATGGGAAAACAGTTTTCGTGAGAAAATGTCTCAAGTTTCTCAATTCAACGAGCAACGTTGAATTTTACCGAATTATATTTTATTATGGAGATACTCTCGATTGTGATATCGCTGCTCTGAATAACACATGTGAACAACAACCATCCTCATCGTTAATTACTAAGATCAGAAGTAATAAAAAATCCAAAATCCTAAATTTGAATTTAACGAGGATCTACCGCAACAGGAGGATTATTCAAGCGATAATAACTTGAAAAAAGTGGTTATCATCGATGATTTAATGCGCGAATCCTCAAATAATACAATTGTCGAACCTTTTCACAAAAGGTAGCCATCATAAAAATATTAGTGTGATTTTTATCACGCAAAATATTTGCCATCAGGGGCATGGACGACGTATATCATTAAACGAGACAACGTCTGAGGTAGATAATGCAGAAGCCACGAGCGATGCTGACATCGTTAATAGCGTTCCAAATATGTATAAACGCCGAGCTACTACGCTATTAAAGTTCTTACGTAAACCGACGAGTTATGAATCAAAAAGCATAAGATGGGACAAAAAAGGATGTGTAACAATAGACAGTATCCTCATTCCGAATTCTAATATTGTCGACCTTATAAACAACGCAGTACGAGCTAGAAAAAACTTTGAAGCAACAAGCAGACACGAGTTTTTCGTTAGACTACGAACAAAGAGTGTTCCGCGTGAATTTATAGGCAACAGTAGATTATGGGATTTAGGTATATCTAAAGGTACTAAACGAGCAAGAAAAGATAATCAGAAATTACAGCATAGCGACACGCATCCCATGAATGTAGATGCGGTTGGTGATTATTCCAATGACGACTACGACGACGGCGACGATATACACCCTGGGAATACTTCTTCAAAACGTCGGAAAACGAAAGTAATAAATTGTTTGAAAAGTGGATAAAGATTTAGAATGAGTTGTACAACAAGCAGTGAAAGATGACTTTCGAAAAAGTGTACTATGATCCTTCGCATCCAGCTGGATACGCTGGTGCGCGACGTTTAATCAGTAGCAAAAAGTATGCAGAAACCGTGTATGACAGGCTGACTCAGCAGGATAGTTATACGATTCATAGACCCGTGCACCGTGTTTTTCCACGACTGTATTACAATGTTACAAATATTGACGATGTCTGGGAAGCCGATATCGTGGATCTACGTTCATTGAGAAGCTATAACGATAACGTCCCCCACCTGTTTATGGTGATTGACGTTCTCAGCAAATACTCTTGGGTCGAACCCTTGCAGGACAAAACTGTGCGCGAGGTAACAAAGGCATTTAAACGTATTCTGGAGCGTAACGATGGTCGTACACCTGTTTCACTACAAACCGACCGTGGAAAAGATATCCTCGGTGGTCAACTCCAAAAATTTCTCAAAGATGAAAACATACAATTTTGCGTTGCTCGTAATCCGGATGTAAAAGCTTCGATTGTCGAGCGTTTTAATCGGACTCTCAAGGAGCGGATGTGGCGTTACTTCAGACATCGTAATACTCATCGTTACATCGATATACTACTTAAAGTGGTTTATGCGTACAATCATGCTGTACACTCGAGCATTAAAATGCAGCCGGCTGCCGTAACGCAGCAAATATGACAATTAGTGCCGTAAAACGACGTGAAAAGAGACGTTTCACAACTCATAAATACAAACCCGGATATTACGTTCGAATCAGTAGAACTAAAGGCACCTTCGAAAAAGGTTACGAGAAAAATTAGAGCGAAGAAATTTTCCGTATCAAAAAGTTTTACATCGGCAGGGATTGTATGTGTATGTGGTGTGTGATCTCGAAGACGAAACTATCGATGGTTTCTTTTACACCCAAGAATTGACGAGTGTTCATGAGAAGCGTGTGGAGAAGAATAAAGAATTCAAGATTGATCAAGTTTTACGGACAAAAGGACACCATGCAAAAAAACAAATTTTCGTGAGTTGGGTGGGATATCCGGCAAAATTTAACTCGCGGATACCAGCGTTAAATGTTCACGATCTCGAATAAACGAAATTTTGTCCAAATTGAATGACAAAGATAATTTTTTTTGTCCTACCGAGCAACAGCAGTATGAAGTATTTTTCCGAAAATACAACAACACATTTTATAACTCAATTGCCGCGCGAAATATCGTTAAAGGGTCGTTGGGTTGTGGGCTTATCGGGAATTCATATGCGCTGTACCATGACGCTTTTGCCAGAACCAGAGACGATAATCGCTTGGGTGGTTTGTGAGAATAAAGAAGTTACTACAAACCGAATACCTTGAGGTTTGTACCAAAATCATGAGGAAATTGTCGAAAATATCAAGGATTTACTGGGGCTGCGAGAAGCAGGCATAACATTGGTAAATGTTGAAAGGGTCAATGGGTACGTCGCCCTCGCGGCTGAGGTAACAGAGTCGTGCCCTGAACCTCTAGGCTACTCTGAGCTATTACGAATGAGTAGTAAAATAGCGCGCATACTGGGCTTCGAGGAACACGAAGAACTGCTGCTGGTTCGAGAAACCTCAGGGGGTCTTTACCTGCAGCTTATGCGAGGCGTTCCAAGCGTAGGACGAGTACCTGCCTGTATAAATAGGGCTTTACCCGATCAGCTTTTTGTCTACACCGATATTTGTGTATCGTATTCGGTAGGTGATACACAGACAGCGCTACTCAGGATTGAAATACTCAGGAAATTTAAATACAAAAAACTACACGTATGGTAAGACGTAAGTAACATGTTTCTCATCGTTAAATTACATAGGTTTACTCAACAATTGCTGCAGAACGATCGAGGTGGATATAAGAGATCATCTGGGTAATCCTATTGCATTCAAGTATGGGACTTTAACGCTCAAGCTTCATTTCAAACAACTCAATTAGACAATGTGTGTGCTCATTATACGACGTTTAATGAGAATCAAAACGGGAGTGGAAACGGTTATATAGGTAACGCGTTTGCGGGTTCCCCGCTTCAGCGCGGTCACGGTATCGGTAGTTTCCTCGGTGGTCTATTGCGGAGTGTTTTACCACTGCTGACTAGAGGTGCTAAAGCTATAGGGAAAGGAGTCATTCGCACCGGTTTACACATTATCGAGGATGTGAGTGGTCACAAAATACCATTCAAGGAGCCATTGCGTCGACGTGCAGCCGAATCTGGAGATAATTTACAACGAAAAGCCAATGAAAAAATCACGCTTCTCATGAATGGTTCAGGATATAACGTTCTAGGCACAGCGCGTATGATACAGTTGTTATCGGGATGCCTGCCTACGAGGACGAGGAAAAGGCGTACTGGTATTTCGAAAAAACCGCTCGGAATAAAGAAGAAAAAGAAGGAGAAGAAGAAGAAAAAGTCAACGAGACGTAGATGCATTGCAGCAAGGAAACATCGCGGTGTCGCGAAGATTAAAAAGAAAAAGATAATAAAGAGAGAAAGGTGTCGAAAGCAGTAGGCGCAAACGAGCAAAGACCAACGATATTTTTGGAGGTGTCTAACAATGTCGTTCTTACACTCACACTCTGAGTGTATGAAGTCGGAGTTTGACTTATTTACCATACCTCCAGCGCAGACGGCTATAGAAGCATTACAATAGATACACTACCTGTAACGTCCCTCACGGATAACGAACCCCTGGTATTTGTCATACCTGGCCACGGTGAACAATACCTGGACTTAGCTCATACAATGATTATTGTAAATATTAGGCTTATTTTAACAGCTGAATCACAATACAACGTAGCACCTGTTAATAATTTTCTGCATAGCCTTTTCAATCAGATGGACGTACTATATATTTCAACCAGAAACTCGAGGCACCGCCAAACAATGCACACCCCTACAGAGCATATTTTGAGACGTTACTCAATTATGGACCGGCTCCTAAAAATTATCACTTAACGACCGCACTATAGTACGCTGACACACCCGGTCCGTTTGACACTCTACCAGGTGCATCAAATAGCCCTAATATCGGTCTGAATAATCGTGAAAAGTACATACAGAACGGTCGGACTTTAGATATAATTGGGCATTTATACTGCGATGTTTTTAATCAGGGTAAATCTCTGCTGAACCATGTGGAAGTACGGTTTCGTCTTGGCTTGTCGAACCACCATATGACTTTGGTGAGCTACCAAAGAGCGTACGTCCGAGCAACAATAAACTAACGTGTTTTCATCATGGATTGGAATGGCTTGAAGGTGATACACCGTTGACAAAAATCTACGCCAATCTACGCTTACTGTGTTGTTATGCCTTGCGTATTTACACAAGAGGCTTGCAGAACGCCGATCTTTTACGCGACGTTCTGGAGCGCGAAATCATCAATCTAGAAAGATACGCGGGTCCATCGTTAAAAAATATGCCCATCAACAACATTTACTGTATTCATCATGGTATTTCAAAAGAAGATGATGTAAAGTGTGCTCTGAACAACGTGGCAAAAATACGTTCGTAGCTCCGGTTTAAGGAGCTCGACGCAGTTAGCCCCATTTACTCACAACCTATCGATAAATCAACACCTATTAAAAATCAGCAAAGCCAACCGAACAACGAATCATCAAATGAGGAAAATACTATCGATAAATCACAAAGCGTAGAGTATATATTTAACGATATTACACTATCGTGCAACAGTGATAAGTCGCCGTTGCACGGAGGAACTGTACCGACTATCGATGAAATAACTACTTTTCCGTGGCAGAGAAAAACAAGCAGTCTCACCGAGTGCTAAACAACCACTACGACCCCCGTGTATCACGCACGAAAACCCGCCAGAGCAATCACCGCGCGACCATTAACAGAGTCAATGTCAATCACACTCTAAACGTCACCAGCAGTTGTGTAAACAGCATGAACAGCCTGCAGATATTAGACACTCTACAACGAATATCTGCTCAGACGAAAGGAGTATTTCCGGCCTATCGCATCCCGATTTGCTGGTCTAGACCCGCAGCATTGGTTCTAAACACAGACGAGCATAATCTACCTGGGCGATACTGGGTTGCCACTTACGTTGATAAGAATGGACATCGAATCTTTTTCGATAGTTATGGATTGCCCCCACTCGTTAACCAACACCATAACCGTCTACGCAGAAACTGTCGAAGCTACGAGTGGAACACGCAGGCCCTTCAATCACTCAAGTCTAAAGTATGCGGTGAATACTGTATTATGTTTCTTGATTTTATGGCTCGTGGTCATACTCTGGATAATTTTCATAAAAATTTTACGACAAACAGAGTGAAAAATGATCGCATAGCTGAACAATACTACAAACGAGTAAAATATTCAAATCGCAAAAAGAAACCTGTGAAAAATGGAAAACACAATAATATTAAGGGCTACGGTTGTAATAAAAACACATGTATACAAACTTGTATATACCGTTTTGGATGCTACATGTGAATTACTATGAATACATTAGAAACTTTGAATTTCCTATCTTATTATTACTATTCGAAAGTACTCCCACCATCTCACACACATTTTTATATTTAACTATGATGGCCATCAAAGAGTCACCAGATGCCGATATAATCGTAACAGCTGTGGAAAAAGTAAGTCGAAAAGGAAACGTCGTGGTGAAAGTATCTTTGGCTCTCTTTCCAACCATAATGAATACTATTGACAGTATACTCGTGATCGACTGCGGCAAGGATTTCCGGGACTTCACCAAAGCGGAGCTCGCGTACATACCAAACTCGCTGCTGTTGAAACATTGGAGAGGAAAAATAGAAATTCTGTATGACAAACTACCGGAGCATCTGAAGGTTGACCGCGAGGTCTGCTCGTACATGCCGTGCTATGTACATTACAACAAATCGGGTACGAATACGCATTTTGACGGTCCACCACCAACTGGCCGTAGCTGCAGCGGATGTCGTTGAAAATTACGGGTGAACAAGAATAATGCAAGCAAGTTTGTTATACGAGAATGTTAAAATAAAACAGTTCTTATGAAGCTGAAAAATAACGAGCGTTTTCACTTACCGTTGTTATAAATAATAGTTTTAATTAAAAAATTCGTTGAGTTAACAAAAATGTTAAAAAAGCTATGGAGGGGGCTCGGTTGTCGACGACGGAGCATGTTTAACAGGTGGATGGGTACACAATATTATTTACCGTAAGACCCAATATACTTATCTTCAGTAAGTCCCAAATTTGCTCTAGCGATGGTCGGTTACATACCTACGGCTGACAACCGATCTACTTTACCGATCGCCAATATACTTTCCACTTGTCCGACTGTCAGCATTCGATCTACTTTATCGACCGTCGGTAACATGATTACCAATAGTATATAGCGCATCGGCAATTAAGTATGGGTAAAAATCCACCAGATGGCGTACCAGAGCAAGCACTAATTTGACAACTGGGGTAGGTGGTCTGGGTGGTGGAGACTGCTGGGGGACCAATCAGAGCTGAGGGTAGGGTTGGTGGGGGTCGTGAGGGACCAATCAGAAACGGGGTGGGGTGGTGGGGGCAGACACGCCTTCTCTACACTAAAGGACCCTACTAATGAGAATGCAGCATGGGTGAGAATGCAGGAGGGGCGGGACTAGTCTAGCCACGTATAAAGGGCCTTCTCTACTTGCAAAACAAAGTAATATTAATACACCAAAAGAATGGGAGGAATATAGGAGGATGCGACATAATGTAGTACAAGTAACTAGAAGCAGCAAAAAAAAATACTATGAAGAAAATATTGACGCGGTGAAAACAGACCCGAAAAAAATGTGGAGAACGATAAAAGAACTAATAGGTAACAAAAAAAAAGAAGGAAATGCAGAGGGAATAATATTTACGCAAAGAGAACAATATACAGATAAACGGACTATTGCTAAGAAATATAATGAATACTTTGTGCAGAGTATTGAAGAAATCCTAGAAATAGACTTACAACTAAACATCGTGGAGATAAGTGGGGAAACGCAAATAAAAGCAAGATTTAGTTTCTGATTTAGATTTGTGGAGGTAGGGAGGGAAGAAGTAGAAAGGATTGTAAGAGGCATGAAAAATAAGAAAGGAACGGAAGAAGGAATAAGCACCAGAATGGTACAGAATGCATGACAGGCAATAGGACATTTTATGATGAAACTAATTAATAAATCTTTAATTGAGGGGATTTTCCCAGAAAATAGGAAAACTTCAACCATAATACCGTTCCAAAAAATGTCAGGTAGTATAAAAGCAGAAGAGTATTGACCTTTAAATATGTTACTACTTTATGAAAAGATATTAGAAATGATTGTGAAAAAACAAATAGTGCAATACATTGATCAAGAGAATATTTTAAGAAAAGAACAATCCGGTTTCCGTAAGGGATACTCATGTGAAATGGAAAAAAAGTCTGGATGACGGGAATGTAGTAGGAGTGGTATTTTCAGACTTCAAAAGAGCTTTGAAAACTATACGCAGACAGACATTATTAAAGAAGTTAGTAATGTATGGTATAACAGGAACTGTGCATAGATGGATAGATTCGTATCTTTCGAACTGTACGCAACAAGTACAATATGGGAACTTTATACCAACAAAAGAAAAAATCATGCACGGCGTTCCTCAAGGGTCGTTCCTAGGTCCCCTACTTTTCGTAACGTACAGAAATGATTTTTAAAAATTCAAATTTTTTGATTGTAAAATGTTTGCAGATGATACATTTATATTTTGTAACGTAAATTTGTAACCCAACGCACGACGTTACGTGTAGTCGGTCGAGGCTATTTTTCCTCCCTTTATTTTTTCTCTTTCGAGTTGGGCTTACGCGCCGGGACGAAAAATAACGAGGTTGGTGACCAGACTCAGCCCAGACTAGCTACAGCTGTTCAAGGCAGAGTGGGTGGTTAGGACTGTCAAGGTGGTAGTAAGTCCATAAAATCAATAAATAACACAGACAAGAACGCAAGTACGTGATTCACAAATGCCACTCGGCAGATCGTTTATTTATTTGAAAGAAAAAGGTAAAAATGATTACTGATTTGGCAATATATCACCATAACAAACAAAAGAAATGTAAAAGAGAATATCCCGTAAATTAATTCTGGCTTTTTAACAATTCATATGCTTCATTATTCCGGCAGCACAAATTATCCCGGCATTCGCATCGACTCTCACACTCTCATACGTTATCCACGTTCGATTGGCAACAACACTCGACTCGAATTTCAAATATTCGCAGGAATCGACAAAACATGGTCAGACGAAGACAAATAACAGGCCGTCTCGAAATTCTGCCCGCGATACGGCCTATACCGGACCAACCCCACACACACAAAATAACTCTATAATCACGGGACGCCGGAAAGTTACGTACGCGAAGCATCTACTTATTCGAATCTTCCAACTTGAAAATCGTAGGCAGGCCAAACCGAGAATCACTCATAAACGAAATAATAATTACCAAATATCCATTCAATGAAGACAAATAGCAACCGATAATAAAATAACTCACGTCAATATAGTCGCAATAATCTCTCCATTAGTCAAGTAAACATAATAGAAGTAACGGACGATTTAACAACGCGAGATACGTTTCGAACCGTGCAAATCCCTCGCCACAACGTTCAAAATACGGGACGACGGCCGAACGCGCACTGCGTAAGCTTACAAGAGAAAAGTACAATAACGTCTAAGTTAATAAAATAAATAAAAGAAAATAAATCAAATAATGTAAATCAATAAACGTCAGTTGTTCTGAAAAATCCGCGACACGGTCTATAACGTTCAAATCCCTCACACACGAACACGGGATAACGTACTAACGCGCCCGCGGTATCACGGTAAACGAATACAGAAGAGTAACAAAAGAGACGAGGTGACTTTTTCTCGGCTCTTGCCGCCTAACGATCTCAATGTTACAGTCTAATCGATGCGATCTATCCCGATACGATTTATACTCTGCGCGTGGCATACAAGAGTCGCAGGTACGACTAAGCTCGAGTGGACTTATAAGATAGCGAACAATAAATGGCGAAAGACCGTGGAAAGAAAGAGAGCTCACCGGGACGATGCTGCAGCGAAGTTCTTTGTGGATCCAGGAAAACCTCGATTATCGTCGAAAGCCGCGCTCCTCGCGTCCCGATAGTACGGCGGCGAATAGGGATTGCATACCAACTGACTTTAATGTTACAGAGAGACAGCGCTCCGCTTTTTCGCCTCGACAGTTTTCTCTGACAATGCCAACGGTAGAGCGGGACAACTAAAGAGCGCACGCTACGTCCTGCTCGCTCAACGATAACCGGGAAAAAGTCCCGAGCTCCTACTGGCACGCGTGCCCGTGAACTATGATCCACTCCTAACGAGACAAACTCGGTTAATTGTGGGAATCGGTGTCACGAGATGACCGCGACTAGCGCCTCAGCTGGACAACGCTTAAATTAACAACGGATAATAGAGATGTGTAGCTCAGTCCGGCAGGTGAACTCCATCGGATGTTTTGGTTATTGCTAGTAGATCAGATGACCGAGGGTAGATAGTAGCATATTACTTTTAGATGAAAGTCGAGCGGGACGGCTGTATATCCCGACAGAGAGTGGTGGACGATGTCTGTATCTTTCCTTAGAGGTAGTTATTGGATCTCGAAGCCAACAATCGGTGCGTGTGGTGCGCTTCTTCTCTTTCTTTCTCTCCATCCCCCGGTCGTACAAATAATAAAAAAGGAATTAAAAAAAATTATATAACGTCCGGCGATCTTATTCTAGAGCCCTGCAAGATCGTGCGGAAGCCGTAGCGCGATGAGGACGCAGCGCACGAATAATTTTCCGCGTTACAATTTATAAGCGAAAAATGTACACAAGAAGTTGAAAGGAAGCTAAATTTCGATTTAGACAGATTAGTTACATGAATAAACAAAAACTCCTTCAGATTTAATACAACAAAAAGAAAATTCATGATAATACATGATATACGAAAGAAAAATATTATGCACTCATGTGATATTGAAATAGGAGGGACAAAAATTGACGAAGTTAAACAAATAAAACATCTAGGAGTAATTATTGATAATAATTTGAATTTTAATGAAGAAGCAATGTATATAATTAAGAAAACAGCAAAAAAAGTAAATTTCCTATCGAATAAATAACATTGTGATAAGTAATACCCTGGTGACTATCTATAAAACAATTATTGCGCTGCATTTTGAATATTGTAACACACTAATGATACATTTTAGTAAGCAATGGATTGATGTCATGCAAAAAGTACAGAATGGGGAAATGCGTGCCATTTCAAGATGCGACAAGCATACGAGAATCCAATACATGATAGGTAAATTAGACTTTTTAACAATATGGCAAAAAATGATATATAATATATGCTTATTTGTGTATAAAATTAAAAAAGGATTAATGCCGAGTTAGTTAACAGAAGAGGTGAGATTAATGGGACAAACACACAACTATAATACAAGGCAAAGAGAGAACATAAAATTAAAGAAATGCCGGACACAGCTGCACAAAAATGTATAATGTTCAAAGGGTTTGATATACTACATAATACATATATAATAAGTTACCGAATGAAATAAAAGAAGTGGAACATATAAATCAATGTAAGGACATGTTGAAACAGTACGTGAAAAGGGAAGATCTGTAACAGTGATAAGAAACAATGTATGAATACAAGTAGCCTGAGGCTAAATAATCTCTCTCTCTCTCTCTCTCTCTCTCTCTCTCTCTCTCTCTCTCTCTCTCTCTCTCTCTCTCTCTCTCTCTCTCTCTCTCTCTCTCTCTCTTTTTTTTTCGGGAGGAGGGAAAATCTTCTATAAGACACCCTGGTCATGTGGGTAGTGTCAGATTTTTACCGACTGAAACTCCTCCTCCCTCTCCTCACACCCCACTGGACTTGCGTTAGCATTGCTCATGTGTGGTGTGTTTACTGCCCGTCTCAGGCTCTTCTCCTCTGGTTGACTTTTACCGTTTCTCCATCCCTTCGGAAGCCTAGCTCTCCAGGTGTGCTCCTTGCACGACCTGCGCTACTATGGCTGCCTTCCATTCCCTCTCGATTTGCTCTTTCTCCTTCATGATCCCAATGATGTAAGCTTGCACAGCTTCCCAGTTGCGCTCGCTTTCTAGCATGACTCCCACGATGTTAACCTCTCCCAATATTGTGCCCTCTAGTGTCTCCTCGAATCGAGTTCTGTCGTTCTCCGATGCTGCACACCTGAAGATAGTGTGCTGCGCTCCATCTGGGGTATGGCCGCAGCGGAGGCATTCCGCGGTGTCCCTGTTTTCAAAACGCTTAAGGTATGCGTTAAAGCACCCATGACCAGTGAACGCCTGGGTAAGGTGATATCCCATATGCCCGTGCGTCCTACCATACCATGCTGCCACATTAGGTATGAGGCTGTGCGTCCATCGTCCTCCTGCGTCGCTGTCCCATCTTGCCTGCCACCGGTCCATGACCTTCTGGTGCGCTCTCTCCTTGGTCGCAATTCTCTCATACTCCACGTCATTTTTCGTTATGTACTTTCGCCGCTCTTTGTAGACTTCCTGTTTTTCGCGAATCAGTAGGTCATTGGGGGCGTGCTCGCGAGTACCAGCGCGGCTGTTTCTGAAACCGTCCTGTAGGCGGAAATTACTCTGAGAGTACTTCTTCTCTGCACACCTGCAAGTTGTTTTCTCGCTCCTACCTTGTCCACTGCATCGGACCATATTTCCGCCGCGTAGAGGATTTTTGAGTGTACTACACGGTCGAGAAGTTTCCGCTTTTGCTCTCTTGGCCCGCCGATGTTCGGCAACAACCGCGCCAAAGCTGCCGCTGTAGATGCTGCCTTTTCCGATGCTTTGGCTGCATAGTCTATATACCGGTGACCATTGTCAAGCTGGACACCAAGGTACTTCAGTGATTTCGAGAAGGGTATATTCTGCCCTTCCAGAACGAGTTCCGGTGGTATGAATAATCTCTTGTCCGTGATAAGTATCGCTTCTGTTTTGTGAACCGCCATTGTCAGTCCTTGTTCTTTCAGCCAATGACTTGCCCACCGGAGGCTTTCGTTGGTTGCTAGTTCCAGTGTGCTTGTCTCCTTTGCCGTCACTACGATTGCGGCATCGTCTGCGAACCCAACTATTTTGGCTCGTCTAGGCAGATCAAGGTTAAGCAGGCCGTCGTACATGACGTTCCACAAGAATGGTCTAAGAACCGATCATTGCGGAACGCCTGCCGTTACCTCATACTCGACTTCCCCTTCATCCGTATCGTAAGTCAACCTTCGGTCGTTCAGGTAGCTGTCTACCATCTTCCTCAAATACTCTGGTGTCTGTCTCGATGTTAACGCCTTCATGATAACGTCCCTCCTGGCTGTGTAGTAAACGCGTTTTTTATGTCGAGGGTGACTAATGCGCAGTAGCCTTTTGACTGCCACGTGCCAGTTTTCTCTTTTTCGGCTGCTTTTATCACTTCGGCTATAGCCTCCACGGTCGATCCGCCGTTTCGAAAACCTTACTGTCGTTGCGACAGTCCTCCATTATTTTCGATGTGTGTCTCGTGTCTCCTAAGTAATAGCCTTTCAAAAAGCTTCCCCATGTTGTCCAGGAGGCATATGGGTCGGTATGACGACTGCTCTTCCAACGGTTTGTCCCCCCTTCTCAGCAGAACCAGCTTTTGTCTTTTCCACTGCGCAGCGAAGACTCCTTTGCGAAGGCACGCATTATACGTGACCAACAACAATTCTGGCCATACTTCCACCACTTCTTCGATAATCTCGTTCTGGATGTTGTCTGGACCGGGTGCTTTCCGTGGCAGTAAACGTTCCCTAGCCTCTTGGATCTCCTCGACGCTAAAAGGTGTTACGCCCATCTCACTCGCTTGACATTCCTCTGCTGGTCTTCGCTCGTGAACCGGAAATAGCGTGGTAACTATTTCCCTCATTCGTTGTGGATATGATATTCCAGGTTTCTGCTGTTTACCCACCAGTGTTTTCGTGACTATCCGATACGGAAGGCCCCACGGATCTTCCTCTACAGATCGACATAGTTCGAGCCAGCATTCCCGCTTGCTACTCTTGATAGCCATCCGTAACTATTTTCTCGCCTTTTTGAAGTTCGCTTCCAATTCGGCTTCCTGTCTATCCACCCTGTCTGGCGTGTTTCGGCGCCGCCGTCTGCGGCGTTGCACAGCCCTGCGTGCAGCAAGATACTTTTTCCGTAGGTCGTTGATTTCCACATTCCACCAGTAAACTGACTTCTTTGCATTTGAGGCGTTCTTGCGATTTGGCATGGACGCGTCGCACGCGGCCGTGATGGTGTTGACCGTGTAGTCTACGAGCCGGTCGATGTCACCTATTGTTGAAAGGCCTTGCAGCTCCCCTTGCAGCTTTGCTTCTTCCAACGTCGTTTTCAGCCGGGTTCTATCCAGTTTCCTCAACAGCCATCCACCCCCCTTTCCTTGCACCGTGGTAGCGTTTCGCTGCTGTCTCTCCGAGTTTATCTTCAGGTTAAATTCCAAATATTGGTGGTCACTGAGGGTAGCGTGCTCTAGGACTCTCCACCCATTCACCCTGTGGGTGATACCTTCCGATGCCAGCGTACCGTCGATGACGGATCCGGTATTTCCCCTTCGAAACGTGAAAGAGTTCTTCTCGTTCAGCACCACTAACTCCAGCCTCGCTATCATTTCGGACAGAGCTTCCCCTCTTCGATCCATTCTTCTGGAGCCCCATTCCGGCGATTTGCAGTTGAAATCCCCTGTCACGAGTTTTCCTCCGCTCGTCGATCTCAGATTTTCTTCCAACTCGTCTATCTGTCTCATGAAATCTTCATGGTCAAGATTCGGTGAGAAGTAGCAGCTATAGATTCTAAAACCTTCGATATCGATCCATACGAAGTTGGATGTTGGCTTACCGACTTGCGGAATTCATAGGTCCCGATTCCGTACGGCAGTGGCTGACGTATCCTGGAACCACGGAATGGTATCCAGACCTCTAAACTGCTCGCTGATTATTAGCACATCTGCCTTTTTTTCAGCGGCCACTTGTAGCAAGAGATCCTGTGCTTCTCGACCTCTTCCTAGGTTTATCTGCAGGAACTTCATAATTTCTTCGCTTACTTCAATGCCTCCTGGAACGATGGACACCTTGCGCTGCCAAGTATGTGCTTCGCATCCCTCTTTCCTTCATTACATACTGCACAGAAGGCCTCCTCCTTGCTATCTTTTGCGATATGGTCTTCTTTCCCACAGAGGCGACACGATTTCGATCTATCTGCCCCTTTGCAGTCGAGCGCTACGTGGCCAAACGCTTGGCATCGGAAGCAGCGAACAGCCTGTGTCTTCTGTCTAACCCTGCATATGACCCATCCTATCTGCCAGTTTTCAGTAACATTTCTACGATTTCCTCTGACGTTGTCACGACCGCTGTTTGTGTGCCACCAAAACCTTCCCTGAGTAATCTCACTTTCACCGCTTCTGGGGAGGCTTGCTCAACTACCGCCAATATGGCGGCAATCATATCCATTTCTTCCGTGACCTCGTCTAGATCCCGGATTTCAAGTATACAGCTCTATGCCATCGTCCGGACTGCGGCCTGCTCTTTTAAAAGGTCGGCTACTGCAGTTCGCAGAATTCCGGTTCCCCTACTTCCCTTCTTGATTTCTACCAAGAGTTCGCCGTTTCAAATCCGCCTCATCCCTGATATTTCCATCCCGCATTGGGCCGGGTCCACATTCTTTTTAATTTTCCAGAGCATGTCTGCATATAAGATACCTTCTGCTTGTTTAACCGCCACTGCTTCGGACCGCTTGGCGCGGAAGCGGTTTTCCGGCGGCTTTTTTGCGCTATCTTTTCCCCAATTTCCTCGTTTTCTCGGTTCCACTTTTTTCCACTCAGATTTTTTTGTAACCGGCGCAGGTAGCCCGGTTTAGTTTCGGGGTGTTCCGCTTTGCCCAGTAGTGCCTCGTATCCTTTTTCCAGGTGTTTGCACTTGTGGTGGTGAGGTCGCTACCCTCTTTTTGTTTGAGAGTTCCTGTTCGACTTTCGTGGAAGAAACCTTCTCCACTGATCTAGACCTTTGCTGCGCTTCTTCGTAAGCGCGCTCCAGTTCTTCCCTTTCCTCGCGATACTCCTTCATTCGCTTCCAAAGGATTGCCGCTCCGTCATTAGTGGTGCGAATCAACTTGTGGATGTTCGTATAACCTTTCAGGACATCCTCGATTTTTTTAATGCGTTTACCGATCTCGGTGAAGTGAGAGGTACTCACTGAGGGTAAATTGTTATTATCGCTCACTACCATTTCGATTTTTCGATTTTTTGTCGAGGCTTCTTCCCCGTGTTTGTTGGTCCGCGGGAGGTATTTTAATTGCCTCCTACCCTCTATATCTAGAGAGCATTCTCCGAACTGCCACCTGGGGAGGCGCCACGTAGGGGTTACAGACGTCCCCCTGTGGTCTGTCTGTGTCTGTCTGTCTGTCTGTCTGTCTGTCTGTCTGTCTGTCTGTCTGTCTGTCTGTCTGTCTGTCTGTCTGTCTGTCTGTCTGTCTGTCTGTCTGTCTGTCTGTCTGTCTGTCTGTCTGTCTGTCTGCCAGCCCGTCTGCCTGTCTGCTTGTCTGCCTGTCTGCCTGTCTGCCTGTAAGCCTGTCTGCCCGTCTGCCTGTCTGCCCGTCTGCCTGTCTGCCTGTCTCAATCGCATCCGGTAAGGTGACGCATTGATAATTTTAGCGAATTTCCTCAGTGTGAGTACGGGAAAACTCAACAGGTGCATAAAAATTTCGGACTTACTTCGTGGCGTGTTTTGCAGCTTAGGCTGTCAACACGCTCTCACGGAAGAAGTTACTCATCAAGGCACTCAATTAATATAATTGCATGTGCAACTCACTTGAATTTAATGTATTCTCAATTTGTATTTTTATTTTATTGTGTATAAGAGTAAATATAGACCTTTTTGCTACGTACAACTGCCTGCCTCCATTTCATCTTCTGTCACGAGTCATGTCTTATCCTTTTTTTCAATATGCAGTTAACAACATCGAACAGCAAAGACATTCTCAAACACTCACTGTTGGTGTGTAGCGGTAGAAGTAAAAGAAATTATATTCAAAGGTGCGATCGCTGCTGTGAACCACTCACTGAGTACGTTAGATGGTGACTGTTGAGAATCCGTCTGATGGAATTGACCGATTTGCGAATATATTGAGAACACATGAAACCTCACTCTAGACAAGGTGATAAATAAACTAGACATGTCGTTGTTATGTTGTGAAAGTGGTTTATTCCACCTTCGGACAGGTGGTATACAAAATACAATTCAAATATATAATTTGTAAAAACAATAAAAGTGAAAATAAATCCAAATTAGATTAAATTTAGAAAGAATACAAATTATAACAAAAAAAATAATAAATTGAATTTTGACTTTGAGTTTTAAACAGCACACAATTATATTAATTGTATGCTGAGTGTCATTGAGCTTGAGCATAGAGAGCGGTGCGCGTGCAGCAGTCAGTGCTGCGTAGCACGCCACGCTAGAGAAAAATGAGTGCGTAAGATTTTATAAACCATTCACTGCAAGCTCTCAGCAGTTTGGTGAAGAGAGGTTACAGTGAATAGATGAGAGCACTTGCAATTGAAATTGCTTGAGCGCCCTACATGTATGAGACAAGCTACGCAGGCAGCACTGCGTAGCACAATACAACATATACTAAGGATGCACGAGTGAGCAGTGTATAGTCACTGTACTTTCCCAACAGATTTTCTGGAGGAAAGTACAGTGAATATAAAACACCTGCATAATTATATTAATTATACCGGCAAAACACAGTGAGGAGAGCGTGGTGCAGCATGTGCTGCAGCGCACGCCACAGAGTGAGACAAGACTGGTGATGTACATATAATTCGTCCTCACTGACATTGAATGGCCCTGCATTATATCAGTGCACTCTTACCTTGAGTTTTGAGTCCTTGTGAGCGAGAGAGTTGAGTGATTCCGGTGAATAACGACCAAGAAACAGTCCAAGAGAGTCCTGCTGAGCGTGCTGTTCTGCCGATGCGTAGCTAAAAAGTGTCTGAATTTTCAACATGGCTGCGAGAATGAAAGCGTCGTTGGGCGCTGAAGTCAGTTGAGCGAGATAGCCGGTGAGCGAAACCGAAGTCAAGCGAGAGAGACATCCTCTCGCTCGACGCGGCATGCCAACGAGGCACAGCCTCGGGTTCGCGAAGCCCTGCCTCGGCTATCTTCGGCTCAACCGAACGCAGTGTTCTAGAGCACCGCAACAGGTAGGCGCACGACGAATATCGATCGCCGTGCGCCAGCAGATTATCCAACAGTGACATTATACGATTTTTGGAGGATATAGTGGACCTTTCGGTAGTGAAGGGACAATGTATAATGGTAGGAGATTTTAATATAAATCTGATGAAGGATTGGTTTTATGCAAAAAAATTAAGAACAGAAATGTCATATTTCGGTATCAAACAATATATTAATAAGCCAACGAGAGTTATGAAATATAGTAAAACATTGACAGATTTGGTTTTTGCGAATAGGAAGGTAAATTCTAAAAATGATAAGCCGAAGATAACAGATCATTCTTGGACCAATATTGAACTTATAATAACCATCAAGCATGAAAAATGCAGAGAATTTATGAGTAGAGATTATACAAAATTTCATATAGGTGATTCTTTTACAGGAATAGAAGAAAGAAGAGACTGTAGAAATTACTTAGGTGAGATCGTAAGAGCAGAAAAATTCATTTAAAGTAGTTACAACGGGTAGCTACAAAGGGTAGTTACAAAGAAAAGGGACAAAGCATATACAAGAGCAATACATACGGAATGAGAACAAAATTAACTGTAATTTAAACTTGAAAAAAAAAATGGTTGTTAAATTGATTAAGTTCAAAAAGAAAGAATATTATGAAGACATGATAGATAATAATAAAAATGATCCTGTAATGATATGGAAAACTTTAAAAGGAATATTTATCGGAAAAAAAGCGGGGGTAAAAGAAATAAATAATGTAGATTTTGAGGCATTACGAAACACAGATGAATGTAATTCGGCAGACAAGTTTAATTTATATTATATATTGAGTATTGATGATATAATTGAGTCCATACGAGAGGACACTAATACAGGTAAGAAAACTATTTATGTTATAAAAAGTAGGGGTCCAATAGCAAAGGTTGAATTGATAGATATATATAAATTAGAACGAATCGTTATGGTTTTGCCATGTAAAAAAGGAACAGATGTAGAAATAACTATTGAACTATTGAAAGCATGTTTTTACGTAAGAGGGGAACAATCATTGAAGGCAATAAATGATTCATTAAATGAAGCTACATGTCCAGAGGGATCGATAACTTCTACAATAATACCAATTCTCAAAATAGAAAAACCAAAGAAAACAAGTGAATATAGACCAATAAATATGATGCCAATGTATGAGAAAGTATTAGAGTTAGTAGTAAAAGTAGATTTAGTAGTTAGTAGTAGATTTTTACCGTCTTATCGAGGAAATTTGTTTCAATTATCAGTGTGTCACTAGATGTAGTTGAGTCCTGTTGAACATGTTTTGAGTTGAGAAGATTCGATGAATGATATGTGGAAAATATCCCGAACAAGAAGGACCTGTTGTTCACTTGGCGTTGACGATGGAAGTAATTGAAGATGGTGTTCGTTTTACAAACAACGTTGGCGATGCTAACGCTGCATGACAGTGTGATCATTATATCTATGCGGGAGAGATGTGTCCGCGAGGTGCTGCCACCCAGCTAACCGCGTGGCAGTTGCGCGCATTAGCGCAACAGCACCGATACGCTGCTACGCAGTGATCATTGTCTTACCGTGAGAGCCGATTTTTTAACATTTTACTGACCGGCCGCAGATTCTCCCTGGCGCCGGCTCTGCTTCGGTTTAGACTGTTAGTCCAGTAAAAATGCACGAAAGTAAGAACTTTTAGTCATGAATGTGAACAATTGATGTAATTGGGTAATTGGATGGCGCTGAATCGATTGGCGATAACAATTTTGCAATCAACCCCCGGGTTATTGTTTAAACATTGAAAAACCAAGTGCTAAATTGTTTAATTCGGAACCTAATAACTTTATCAAAAAATATATCAAACAAAAGTTGTTGGAGAGAAGAAAATACGTAAAAAAGTATTCAACTTTCATCTTTGCGAGGGGTACATTTTTTAAAACTATAAAAATGTGGGAGCTTACAAAGCGACGCAACTAACGCAACTGAGCAACGTACCTCAATACTAAATAACAAATGACTGCCTATATAATAGTCATTCTTTATCGCCGTTGCAACTGATTAATACGCTATCTGTCGATAAGCATGAGCGACCAAAAGCTGATTAATAGGCTATCGGTCGGTAAAGTGTTAACAGAAATAAACTGGGAATGAAAGGCGAACAAGATAAGCGGGAATCATTGTGGTACATTTTCGAAGAACAAGAAGTGCGCGAAAAAGTATATTTTACGAAGAGATAAAAATGTATAATGCGTTGGCGATGGGGATAAAGCAATGTGATAGGCTTACAACATTTAAGCGTATGATAAAAGAATTTGTTGTAATTGTAATTTGTTGGATATTACTTAACTAGCTAGTAAGACACTTTATGTACCATAAAAAGAACTGAGAAAGCTAAATAAATATAATTCTCTCTCTTTCTCTCTCTCTCGCTCACTCACTCACTCACTCACTCACTCACGCTCTCGCTTTCTCTTTCTCTTTCTCTTTCTCTTTCTCTTTCTCTCTCTCTCTCTCTCTCTCTCTCTCTCTCTCTCTCTCTCTCTCTCTTACGCGCGCGCACACCCACACCCATATTGTTGTGCATTGTTCTTTTTCATTTGTATTTTTTAATCGTTATTACTTAATGGTTCGATCTTTAATACAATAATTGAAATATAATTAATTGAATTTAATCTGGTCTTCCTTTGAAGATATTGGTAGATATTAATTAGATGTACATGCTACGTACGTTGAACGTCTAAATGTCGTAAGATGTACGATCATTGAATTTTTCATGGACGACTATTTTCGATTCTAATATACATCCCGCGGAACGTTTAAATGACTACCACATTACACATAATCCATCATGGATGTTGAATGGACGTTCCATGGTCGATATTTTCTGTTATATTATATATTATACACATCTCGCTACCACGGCCACTACCATGTATCAAAATTTAGAGGTTGTCACTGTACCAACCGTCGTGATGACAACCCTATTTCAAGCATCCTTCACTTTGGCAATCGTCACTATAGCAAGCAAGCGTCATGACAATTGTCACCATGGTAACTGTTGGGATTTGATGTTTAAAAGAATAAGACTCAATTAAAGAACATTTGATGATTTATTTCATGCTCTGTATAGTAGACTATGCTGTGTGTATATACGCATGACACGAGGCGACTGGCGAGAGAAGAAAGCAAAGACCCGCGCAAAAGTACAATTCCCTCTTTTCCTCTCGGTACACTCCTTCTCACTCTGCTTATCAGCCACGCTGGCTTGCCGTGTTCACACTCGCACGCTCTCTCTCTCTCTCGCACACAACCATAGGACTCGAGCAGCCGCATATGAGATACAACACACTGTTATACATATAGCTCTAACAGTAACAAGAGGAAGTTGCCATGGTAATGGACAATCGGAGGGGAAAACAAAACACCGTTATAAGAAAAATAAAAATCTATGTGAGGCAAGGTGAACAAAAAATAACAGGAAAAAATCTGGTTATATAATGTTTCCATGTGTCATAATGCTATTTAAAAATAATTGAATCTTCTCAACTATGACAATACACAATCGTCTCCCAATACATAATGATTATTTAATCAAATAAAGAAAGTTTTTCTATGATAAGTGAAAACATTCCTAAGAGCAACATCCACCAATGCATATCCGCATCCGCATATGCATTTCCGATTATCCACCGCCTCCAGCATTACAATTCCCGCTCATACCCTAATAACATTTTTTTTGGTAAAAGCGTGACAGCGCGTCGACATAATTCTACAAGCCATCTTATCTTGCCAACATTGCATTAAGTTCCATCCGTATTTGTCAGCAAAATTGGAATAACAGAGTATGACCTCAATCGGGAATAATAGTTGTCATAAAATTATTTTGAAGACAATTATTTAGCATCGATTGCTTGCTTAGTATATCTTAATATAAAAATGTCTGTAGCGGGATAATTTTTTTTTTAATTTACGACAATCTTTTTCTTAAGTCGAAGCTGTCTTACTCTGTTATCGCAATTTTGTCAACAATCGAGTGTTCGTAATGAAATGTTAACAAAATGTTTCATTAGGGTTTTTTTTATAGAATATTTAAGAATATTGCTTCTATACATTTCTAAATCATTTCGTAAGATGTGAAAGATTAAAAATATTTCTGTAAAATATTGCATGCTATATGGGTAAGAATGTATTCCAGATCAGTTACTAACAATGCAATTTATTTTTGTATACAGGTTCAACAAACATGAACGTGTGATGCATGTATATAGCAGCATGGGGACTGAAATCATTGCTGCTCGTTTGGGAGTCGGAGTCCCTCACGAAACCGATGTATTTCCATGTTTGGCAAATCATCAGCAACAAGACACTGTATGTTTGGAATGGCTTGACCAGACACGACTCTACCTCGCTCACAGTTTCCGTGACGATATGCAATGTTACCATGTCACGTGGCAGAGTCTAAGTTCAAACTTCAATCCTAAAGACTGCTTCGATTGGTCAGCGATCCGAGGCCACTGGTACGGAGCTGGTCAGATACAAAATATGGCCTACCCACTGGAACAAGTCAGACTAGATCTTAGTCCTTTCATAACCGGTGACATAAGAAAGCATCCGTTTGGAAATGTGTTAAAGCGATACTTCCTAAATTCTAAAGGAGCCACGATATTCGTGGATCCAGAAACGCCTTTATACGTATCAATCAATGCAAATCGAACAAAAGAATTTTGCATGCAGGCAAAGCATGACGTATTTGCTTACATAAATCATCTGACACCACTTCCTCAATTGAATTACACTATATGCACGACCGACAATATGAAAAGTCTTCACTCGTCAATGGCCGAAAAATCATTATGGGATGGTCTCAAGCCCGACGAGTTACAAGCTGTTCACACTCTGCTTTCGGAGCCCGTCTGGCAAATATCACCAACCAACGAGGCAGCAATTTACAACTATACCGAAGACGTTATAGCTCTTGGGTTCCTCCGTCAAGGTCATGTACTATTGAGTGAAGAGTGGCAGCCAAACCCAGGTGATTTTGTCTTGGACAAAATGCGCTTTCCATCGATGGAAGAAACTATCAATATTATTCATCGTCGAGGATTCAAAATCGTTTTTACAATTCAACCCTTCATATCAACAGAGTCGACTAATTTTAAGGATGCAGTGGCTAATCGACTGTTAATATCAGAGAGAGGTAGCGATCCTAGGATACCGGCTCTTACTCGTTACCGACAGAGTAACAGCGCAGGCGTACTTGACATTACCAATAACAAAACACTTCCGTGGCTCCAAACGAAACTGGAAAACCTGATAAAAACCTATCGTGTTGATTCATTCTATCTTGATCTTGGCACGGCACAAGATATGCCTCATTATTACAAATGCGAAGAACCACTCACCAATCCCGATCACTACAAAACTATATTCACTAAGTCGATTCTGGGTTCGAATTCGGTTATAGGTGTATCCAGTGCTATTTCAAGACCTAGGGCACCCGTATTCGTATCTTTGCCGCCATTCCCATCATCCTGGAAGGCTATTAAAACTGTTATACCGACGGTACTCAGCTACGGAATGATAGGATATCCGTTTATAATGCCGGGCGCTGTCGGCGGTGATGTTGCCTTGCCAATGTCAGACAATAATCCTCATAATGATTTTGAAGTTAATCTTCCGGACAAAGAGCTGTACGTAAGATGGTTGCAATTATCTACGTTCTTGCCAGTAATAAGATTCACACATCTTCCCAGTAAATACTCGGACGAGTCTGTGTTGGAGATGGCCAAGATACTCACAGAACTAAGGCAGAAGACTGTCACTCCATTGCTGAAGAAATATGCTAACGAAACGTTGGACACCGGACTTCCTATTATTAGGCCACTGTGGATGCTGGATCCGACGGATCCGGCATGTCATGTCGTAGTCGATGAATTCTCAGTAGGCGAGGAACTCATAGTGGCACCTGTTCTTTACTCGGGCAGTCGGCAGCGGGAAGTATATCTTCCAGCGGGTGTGTGGAAAGATGGAATTGACGGAAGTCTCAGAAAAGGATCTCGATGGATTCACAACTATAGAGTATCCGAGGATAAAGTGGCATACTTCGTTAAAATGCCTGACAATACGAGATTTTAAGAAAAATTATAAACGTGAAAGGTTTCGGGTCTGAAGCGAGTTTGTTGGTTGTTAGTGATTATTGTAATTGTGTATTTGTGTATGTAATATGAATGAAACTATTTCCATATTGTAGCACTCTTAAACTGATGTGGCCCAACCTAACCAAACAGCCATTCTCGTACTAGGTTTTTTAAAGATGTCCCGAGGTCCAGCTCTACCCAACAGTGTCTCTGGGCCTTGAGTAGTCTCGTGGAATGCTTGGACCACGAAAGTTAATGCCCGGTCTAATTAGATCTCGTCCTTTTCCTATTGAAAACATCCGATTGAATCTCATAAGTACAAATAAAGAATCTTTCGGAGTGTCTCTTTATATCAGAAGAGAAAATTTTGAAGATATCAATATGCATTTATGAGTACACATGGGAATGCGGAAAATATAAATAAGAACATAGGAAATGAATCCAAACCTATAGTTTTCTTCCGGATAAAGGATTGTTACCGTAAGTACCCGTAAGAAAACGATAGTATTCCACCAGGATTGTGGAATTTGCCCTATATGTATGCATATTTATAAGCGCTTCTCTATGATAACTGAAACATTTGTATGAGTATTTGTGCGGTTTTGTTTCTTATATTTTCCGATAGCACTGTTTGATTGAAATTAAATGTGCATCATTGAGATAAAACCATCATTAATTTATATCAGTACTGACAAAAAAATCTTAATGCAATTACTTCTTGAACCGATGTTATGAGCTCATATAGTTTGCTAATTTTCATTCGTTCCTTACATTAATTGAATCTGTAAATGCAAGTTTATTTGAATAAAAAATGGTGTATAGAAAAATTCATATGTTCTCTTGACTATGGCCAGCACATAGAATACACACGCACACAACCGTACACACATATTCAAATGCAAGTAATTCGACAGTGTCGTCCGTCTGTATCAGTCTTCCTTGAATGACTCGCTTTTTACATGCTTCCTCGGCTGCTTCTCTGTATATTCAAAATACTCGAATTATTAAACGTTATCTTAATTACAAAACCGACTCTGTTTCAATATGACCGCACCCTTCTCTTACAATTGAACGTTTATCTTTTTTCTCATCCATGGCAAACACTGGTTTCCTATACAAAACCTTCGATTTTTGAGATACGAAACTGTCGACGTAACTGATAAGTAATAAATAATTAATACATCAAGAAAAAACGATGATGAGAAAGAAGAACCGACAAGATCTAAGGAATGAGTGGAGACAAAATATATATATGTGTCGTCATTATGGTGCTTGAAAATGATTTAACTGGTTCTTGGGCAATAATTAAACATGTTTAGTTCACTGATGATTTTATTCGGTGGTTGCCCCCTCATGGAAATAAATAAATCCAAACCTACATCCGAAATATAGAACGTTTTATCGGTTTATATATCAGAAATACAATTTAAGCACATTTTAGATAGTTCTCAGATATATTTTTCCTCGCATCAGGTGTACAAGTATGAAATGCGGATTTTTGTTCTAAAAAAATATGTTAAATTCGGAAGAATGATAAAAAGTTCTTTATTCAAAGTATGCTCCATCGCTTGTTATACATTTTTCCCATCTTTCGGGCAATTTGTGAATACTACGTCAGTAAAAATCTTCCCCTTTTGCTGCGAACTATTCATCGAGCCATTTTGTCACATCTTCGTACGAACCAAAGCGCTGCTCAGCAAGTGCGTGATCCATCGATGCAAACAAGTAGTAATCGGAAGGAGCCAAGTCTGGTGAGTAAGCCGCATGGGGTAGAACTTTTTTGTCGTATGTGATGGAGCATTGTCATGAAGAAAAATGACTTTCTGTTGCCTCTTTCGGTATTCTGCCCTTTTTTCAAGCAGCGAATGGTTCGAATCGGTCAATTGTTGTTGGTAACGTTTAGTATTGATCGTTTCCGCAGGTTTTAACAGCTCATAATAGACCACGCCCGTCTGGTCCCACCAAACACAGAGGTTCGTCTTTCTACCAAAGCGATTCGGTCTTGCGGTCGATATGGATGGTGCGCCTGGGTCTGCCATGATTTTTTACCGTTGGGATTCTCAAAATAAATCCGCTTTTCATCCCCTGTAACTATACGATGCAAAAACGACTTCCTTTTGTACTGAGCGAGCAAAATGTCACATGTGTTTTTGCGCTTTTTCAATTGCAGCTCGTAGCCGATTGGAAACAGCTTGTTGACTAACACCCAATTGCTCGGCGAGTTGCTTTTGTGTTTGCGAATCATCTTCGTCCAACAATGCTTGCAATTCCAGATCTTCGTATTTTTTTGGCGGCTTTCCACGTTCCTTGTCTGCAACATCGAAGTCACCACTTTTGAAACGCCGAAACCATCGTTCACACGTATCTTGCGATGGAGCATATTCACCATATGCTCCTCGAAATAATTGATATGTGTTTAAGAATTCCTTCCTGGTGTAGTTGGAATGACCCTGTAATATATTGAAAATTATGAGTTTTCACTCACAGCAGGGTGATAAATAACTAGACTGACAGATGTTGGTAGAGAAAGTAGTTTATTCTACCTTCGGCACTTCAATTACAAAAATATGTTAAATTTATAAAAATATAAATTATAAAAGAATAAATACAAAAATAAATTGAGTTGAATTGAATTTGATTGAGAGACCAGCACAGAATTATATTAATCGTGTGCTGTCTTTTATTACTTAAGTAGCACAAAATCATATTCATTGTGTGCTGTAGTGATTGAGTGTAGTGTAAGCGCTGAAGCCAGCGCTGCAAAGCATGCCACGCGATGAGACATGTGACAGCTTATAAGATGCCACTCGTTCTCAGCAAATTCTCTGTAGAATTGCAAAAGAGAATGTACAGGGAAAGAGTGAGAGCACTTGCAAATATATTGCTTGCGTGCTGGAATTTTGACTTGACAGACCGTGCCATAGCCAACGCTGCAGAGCACGGCCAAGCGAGCTTGGGGATGCACAAATGAGTGGAATAAATTCACAGTACTTTCCCAGCACGCTTAGTTGGGGGAAAGTACAGTGAATTAATAAAAACACACGCAATTATATTAATCGCGTGTGCAACAAGTGATGTGAAAACGTGGTGCAGCCCGCACTGCATAGCACGCCACAGTGTGAGACCTTTATGAGGATGCACCGATATGTATTTCACTTCTCACCGTCATGGAATTACGATAAATTGTAACTCTTACCTGAGTTTTGAGTCCTGGTGAGCACGAAAAGCTGAGTAGATCCGATGAAAAGCGGTGACAAGTCTGAGATTTCCAGAGGATATGTGCGCTGTCCCAGCGGGTTTTCACAGAAGCGTCAGATTTTACAATATGGATGCACTTTACGAAAACGTCGTTGAGCGCTGAAGTCAAGCGAGAGAGATAACCTCTCGCTTAACGCGGCATGCCTACGAGGCACAGCCTCGGCTCTACGAGGCCCTGCCTCGGCTATATCCGGCATGCCGAGCGCAGCATACTACACAGCAGCAACAGGTCGACGCACAGCGAATATCGATCGCCGTACGCCAGCTGATTTCCCAACAATATGATTCAGCAGCAGTTTTCTTCAAATGAAAACAAAAAATTAATGCCGTCCGCGAATGCTCTTTGTTCGGTATAAATTTCGACATATTGAATACAACAACACAAAACTATGCACACCGTTTTCTAAATTATCACTCGTGCGCGTCTGACACAACAGAATGGAGCAGTGTCAAATCTTTATAGCCAAACTGCATTCGTACACCATCTGTTATCTAAAATCCGCATTTCATACCTGTATACCTGGTATACTTTGTATGTATCTCAAAATATATTCAAGATATAGAATTTTTAGACAATATATTATTATGGGTAAATGATAACCGATTGTCAAGACAAACTGTGCGACTCAAATGTCCGTAATATAATGAATACTTACTGGAAATAAACGGATAGTTGGTAGTTATAAATACGTTCGCTATTACGGTGTCTGCATACGTTTATTCAATCAATCACTTCCGGTGGCATAGTATATTTAGTACGAGCTCGTAATTCAGTTAAGAATGACTAACTGTTTTACTGAATGTTGTTTTGAATATTCGATAAAACGGTAAAATGAAATTAAATAGATTGACTTGAGTAAAAACGGACTCAATTGAATCGTGAAAACGAGAAAAGTGAAATTGAATCATGAACCCTTTTGACTCCGACGTTTATAAACACGAAAAATAATTAAACCGAAATTCTTTTGTCTTCAATGTGAGTTTGAGCCGTTGGACCGTTTTTTAAATCTGAATCTCGAAAGTGAAATAGATGACGTTACTGAGGATTAGCGAAAAATAATTACAATTAGTATTTGTTTCGAATTAGAATCAGAATAAAAATTATGCAAAACCTGTACTTTCGTGATCTATCTTATTGAGATCTCATTAGTCATTCCATGAATGGCAGTGCTCGATAAATCGGTAATTTTCGTAGGTCTGTTCAGGATGATAAAATGTACGAAATATTCGCATTATTATAATGAACAACTTACCTGTACGCTAATAAGCATTTATTTTATTTGGTGGTTTGAGACTGAACAGTTTAATGTATCACCGTACCGGAAACGAACGACGCAGACGTGGATCACGAACGAAACCGAGACAGCTGCTCTCTGGGTGAGGGGCGCTGCTCTATTCCGGATAACTGACTGCGGCGCTGGTGAAGACTATGTCTAGGCCAAGGTTGGCACTGTCACTTACGTCAGCGTCTACTTAACCCCAAACTGCGCCGTTGCGGTGTGTAGGAGAAAGCTGGTACTCCTCGAGGACGGAATCAAGAATCTGCCCGTGGACATCGTGGTGGTGGGAGACCTTAATGCGAGGGCGATCGAGTGGGGTATGACAGCGACGAACAAACGAGGACGGCTATTACTGGAAATGGCCGCAAGGCTAGACCTGGTGGTAGTAAACACAGAAAGTACACCGACATACAGACGACCAGGATTTGGAGACTCTATTCCTGACGTGACAATGACGTGAGACAGAATTCTGCCACGGGTAGGGCGATGGCGAGTAGTCGAAGACTACACGGCCAGTGACCATTAGTACATCGCCTTCGAAGTAGCAGGATGGATAACGACGACACAGACGAGGAGCCAGCACCCCCCGCGGTGGAATACAAACAAACTCGACGTAAGGAAATTCACGGAAGAACTGATGGCAGCGCCAGCTCCGATCACTGGCGGGACCTCTCGCTCGGGGTCCGCCTCGCTGCATACGCCGAGGACGTGGTAACAGTGATCGACAAGTGGTCTCCAGAATTAGCGCAATACACATTGAACTAGACAATGAGACGGGCTGGACGATGGTTGACAGATCACGGACTGCAACTCGCAACGGAAAAGACAGAACTGGTGCTACTCATAACGAAATGCATAGAGACGATACTCCCCATAAAGGTGGGAACAGACAAGATCGCGGCCGGAGGGAAGTCAAGTATCTGGGGGTGACTCTGGATACAAATAGGACTTTCTGGCCTCACATACGAAAGACAGTCTAAAAGTCAGCCGAAAGCGTGACATACTTGACTCGCCTGATGGCAAACACGAACGGACCGAGACCGGGAAAACGGAGACTACTTATGGCGACGACCAACTCGATCCTTCTCTATGGCGCGGAGATCTGGGCAGATTCCCTAGGGACAGAAACAGCTGTGGGCTAATCGATACACTATATCGATAAATGAACCCGTGGAGGAAGGGCTTTTAGGGGGAAGAAAAATGGCAGGTTACTTTCACTTGGGGGAAAATTTACGGAGATAAAAGACAAGATAAATTAGAAGAATTGCGTTTATTTTTAAAGTTGGTTTTCTGGTGAAGTGGTTTCGCTGGTAACCGATGCGTTGAAATGGAAAGATGGCAACTGTTTGTTAGACTAAAAATGCTACACTCGAAGATTCGTAAAGTTGTTAAAATTTATTCAAATAACCGAATAAGTGGGACACGTACGTTCGCTATTACCATGCACGAGCGATCGTTACTTTTCGGCGCAATACTCTTAACGTGATACTTATGACTTGATAAAACAGTAAAACGAAATAAACAGTGTGGACTAGTACAAAAACGGCAGAAAACAATTGAATTTAATTTCTTCCAGATTCCTTCTTTAAACTTGAGATAAATACCGAATAATTGACATTAAAACCGATAAAAAGTATTATAAATTCGAATTGAATTTAGACTGTTCAACCGTTTTTCTTCTAAGTACTCACTCTGAATTTTAGCTGACTACAGGCTGGGATTCCACGGCGCACAGTGGACGCAGAGCCCGAAATCGTGGCAGTAAATACAAATAACCTCCGATCGGAATGAAAATTGGTATGCAGGGGTTTTTAAGGTCGCTGATTACGAATCTGAAAGCTAAATTATTGTAAACAAAATGGCCGATCCAATATGGCGGACATGGATGTTAAAAAGGTGTCCGATCTTGACAAAAATTGGTATATGCGGGTTTTTAGGGTCGCTTATTACGAATCCGAAAGCTAAATTATTGTAAACAAAATGGCCGATCCAATATGGCGGACATGAATGTTGAAAAGGTGTCCGATCTTGACAAAAACTGCTATATGTGAGTTTTGAGGGTCGCTCATTACGAATCCGAAAGCCAAATTATTGTAAACAAAATGGCTGATCCAATATGGCGGACAAGTATGTTAAAAAAAATTAAAAATTTTCAAAAAAACTCCCTCCTGCCGTACCACTCAAAAAAGGATGAAATAATTTACTTATTTAGTATGACGTTTTCATATACAATGATATATAACTTGCATTAGTTATTTGAATTTTAATTATCATATTATAATTGAATTAAACAAAATTGATATACGCGGGTTGTGGAAGTGACTGATTGCGAATCAGAAAGCCAAACAATAACGTAGCGAAATTATCGTTCAAATTATCCTTTATAATAAGATATAATTCTTTCCTCGTCAAATGTACTCCTTCGTAATGGGACCCTGTAATAAAGACATAAAATTGTATAGAATTTGTGTTGAAGGATCAGATCAAAATTTTAATGAATTTTAATTATTGTAACAAATAAGTAGCCGCAATAATTATTCGTATTTTTTTTTGAAAAGTACATAAAAAACAACAGTTATGAAAAAAAAATTGAATTTAGACTATTATGAAAGAAGTTATGAGCAAAAAAACATAAACAAATATTTTTTGATCGGGTGACCAAAAACATCTCACAATGTACCAGAAGCCGATTTTTGATGAGTACATGAAAATATGACAAAATCAAGGGAAAAAAAATTGAACTGTCCGATTTGGCGTGGAATGCCCCATATATACCTATATATATAATAAAAATGTATCAAATATAAATAAAATGTGACGATTCAAATTAATTACTTTAGTATATACTTACATATATATGTATTGTTGTATGTCTACAAAAATAGATATATAAATGATTTACTTCAATTTGTATTTTGTATATATATATATGTATATATATATATATATATTATATATGGTATATGTATGGATATAGTCCTATTGCTCAAGTAGCAGCTGTTCAATGGCCCCATGGCATGGCGTATGGCGCCGCGCGCGCGTGCACGGTCGGCAACCGCCTGTTTTACGTTGCCAAAAACCATAACAGACAAAGTTAGGCAGCTCTAGGCAGCTAATTCCTGTTAATTTCGCAAGCTTATATAATAAACTAAAGGCCTAGACATTGGCTGTCGCAGAATATGGCAGAAAGTATAACTTTTCGGATAGTTGAAAATATAAGTTTACAAAATTCTTTCACTTTATTTATGCAGTAGTTTATACTACACTTCAATAATTTACATATTTATTTTAAACTCAACCAATGTAAAAATATCTTCTACATACCTCCAGAAGTCGTATCCATGTCTCCGGATTGATTTAAAACACTTCACTTTAGAGTTATCGATTTTATAAGTCACGGTAGTTTTCGCTCGTTCAGCGCGCGATGCGAACACTCGTCTCGAAGGCTAACTTCCAACTGACGCAGCGACGAAGGTATACGGTGAAAAAGGTTCCCCTTTTACAATTTAACGCAGCCATTAGTCCTCTACCTGACTGCCTGCTCAAATATCCCGATTGTAAAAATTTTTTTCTGACTTTTCTGCCACGATTTCGGGCTCTGCGTCTACTGTGCGGCGGTGCGAGTTTTTTTAGCTCGCCAGTTTTGATCGCGACTGATCGAACGCTCGACACTACGGCTGTACGCAGTGTAAGCTGTCCATTAAACTACTGCCGAGCTCTAAACTACCGGGTGTATGCATAAGTTTTTTCCGGTTTAACCAAGAGATGGCGCCAGCGAAAAGTACGCAGCGTATTAATTTGACACATATGTCATTTTGTTCGTCTGACATTAACCTACAAACACACACAAGTTGAGTCCGCCAAAAACTAGCGTCTTTGTTTTATCGTTCAGTGATCATGTCGAGTTTTGTGCCTGAAAAAGAACATTTGCGGCACGCATTGCTTTTCTTATTTAATCAAAAGAAGAAGGCTGCTGAAAGTCAACGTTTGCTGGTAAAAACACATGGTGAACACGCTCCATCAATTAGAACATGTAAGACATGGTTTCGACAATTTAAAAGTGGTGATTTCATTGTGAAAGACAGTGAGCGCTCTGGTAGACCACAAAAATTCGAAGACGAGCAATTGCAGGAGTTATTGGATGATGACCCAACTCAAACTCAACGGCAATTAGCAGAAGCATTACATGTGTCACAAGAAACAATCAGCAGACGTTTACGAGTAATGGGGAAGATTAATAAACTCGGTAAATGGGTCCCACACGATTTGAATGAACGTCAAATAGAAAATCGCAAAGTCACTTGTGAAGTGCTGCTTCAACGCCACGAAAGGAAATCATTTTTGCATCGAATTGTGACGGGTGACGAAAAATGGATTTTTTTTGAAAACCCGAAGCGGAAAAAATCGTGGCTTTCACCTGGCGAAGCCAGTCCTTCAACACCAAGGCCAAATCGCTTCGGCAAGAAGACCATGCTCTGTGTCTGGTGGGACCAGAGCGGTATTGTGTATTATGAACTCTTGAAGCCCGGCGAAACTGTTAATACACAACGCTATCGCCAACAAATTATTAATTTAAACCACGCATTAATTGAAAGACGACCGGAATGGGCCAGAAGACATGGCAAAGTGATTTTGTTACACGACAATGCACCGTCTCACACAGCGAAAGCAGTGAAAGACACCTTGAAATCGCTTGGATGGGACATCCTTCCGCATCCGCCGTATTCGCCAGATCTGGCGCCATCTGACTATCACCTCTTCGCATCAATGGGGCACGCGCTCCCAGAGCAGCACTTCAGCAATTTCGAGGAAGTTGGAAAATGGCTCGACGAATGGTTTGCCGCAAAAGACAAGCAGTTTTTTTGGCATGGTATTCATAAGTTACCTGAAAGATTGGCGAAATGTGTAGAAGCCGATGGCCAGTATTTTGAATAAAACAAAAATTAATTTCCCTTGAAAATTACGTGTTTTTTTTACCAAAAAACCGGAAAAAACTTATGCGTACACCTGGTAGGAGCTCCGGTCTCTACTTCCAAACCTCGCTGACTCCTTACTCTTAGTCCCTTTTTCGGGAATTTTCCCGGCCTTATATAGGTCCTGGATGATCCAATTTTCTATGCGGGGGATTCATAGAATCAAAATAGCACTCGGACCTTCGGGCTCATCGACGTGAATCATTTTTCTTCTTGTCATGGCCTCGATCGATTTTCGTTCCGAGTTGCTCGAGGTGAAGTGACACATCCCATGTAGAATAAAGCTACTTCGAAAAAGGCTCTGACTTTTCGATGGATCCACCGAGCCTCTGGTGATTCTTGCTGTCATTCTCATCTGATCGTGGTCTCCTTCAATTCTTATTCCGAGTTGCTCGGGATGAGGTGCAACATGTCGCGAGGTAGTAGGGGAATTATTCCTTGCTTTGACGACCCGTTCCGAGATAGACAGAGAGAAAAAAAAATGACTCGGACACCGGTGGAGCCAATATCCTTCTCTTTAGAATTACCTTTCCTTCTTTTTTTCTTTCCGTTATAAACTACGAATTATTATTTTAATAAAAATTTATATTTGGAATTTATTAAACGCTTATTAGTTAATATTTAAAAAGGCCGTATTGATTCACCAGTTTCTTCTAGTCCCTTAAGTTGGAAATCATTCATAACAAATTGAGATATCGGTGTGACAAGTTTTTACTCGATTGTTAAAGCCGTTTATGAGCAATAACTCTTCTTATTATATATATATGAATCGAATGCATTTCCTTAAAAATTAATAAGAAGAGTTATTGCTCATAAACGGCTTTAACAATCGAGTAAAAATTTGTCACACCGATATCTCAATTTGTTATGAATGATTTCCATCTTAAGGGACTAGAAGAAACTGGTGAATATATATATATATATATAATATTTCTGTGTATATATTCTTTCGAGGGATTACCCCTCGTCTCGGTGGCACGCGCCGAGGTAGAGGGAGAGGGTGAAAAGCGCCTTGGTTGAGAAGCGGGGTATCGAGGGGTTCGGGTCACGCTGCGCTGTAGATTCGAGTCGTTTCTGCTGTCCCTTTTCTGACTAATACAGAATGCAGTTCTTCGATAATGTTAAACTTAAAATCTACCAAAGTAACTGAATGTTAATTGTTTTTATATTCTTTCTCGATGCTAACTGTTTAGTTAAACAATGTATTGGCTTTTTGATTTTCATTAATATTTCATTTTCATAATTGCAGTTATTTCAGGTATCCTTTTGAGTAAACATTTCCTTTCTAAATTCTTATCATAATTTTAGGTTAAAATTGTTCGTGTGTCCAAATTATTGTATATTGAATGGCTGCTTAGGTTTGCAATGGACCGTAAAGTATGTATTTTACATGTATGTATTATTTCGAGGAAACACTCCTCGTCTTATGACGTTAATACAGAGAGAGGGGAAAGACGGCCTCGGCTCGGGTGCGACCCGAAGCATTGAGGGATATATTCCCCGACCAGCAACTGCTACCGTAGCTTCAAACCGTCTTTGCCGTCGCTCTAATGACTAATATGCGACGTCTTTCTTTTTTCATCCTATTTCAACTCTGGCTATCTGTATGACATTATTGCTTAATTTTTATATCAAAGTTGCGTTTAGATGTTTTGTTCCTGTTAAATTATCGATTTATCTATCAGATATATATTTTCCGTCACCTGAATATTTACTTCGTAAAGAATCCAAATCTCTGCTACAATTATTTTTCAATTGTTATTTGTCTATTCAGAAAATTTGAAGAGCTGCTCTCTGGGTTTTTGATGTTCTGAAGTCGAAAACAAATTCCAATTTTCCATCGATACAATTAATAAGACATATGTCTTCTTGAGTATCAATCTTTCGTTCATTGCAACATTCGTCATAGGATATAAGAACTTCCATAGCAACGAAGACGTTGCTAGGGTAGTTGGCCTTCTTTCGTGACCAAGACGCAGTACACGGCAGGGAGAAGGAAGCGAGTACCAGACGGTTGCTAACAGAGCAAGTGGATACGAACCAATTCAAGACTTCGGTGACACGCGCCGCCAATGATAGCCACATGCCATAGAGGGAAACTCTTTTGATACGAGATTCTGCCACCTCTACACTGACCGTTAGAGTGGGGGCAGTGCCCTACCAACTCTTAGTTTATCGTTATTAGGTACAGTTGTGAACCTGGCTCACCCCTCTTGGCGTGCACCATGCGTACCCACTGCCCCGCCTCGGCGTGACTGCAGGTCTCACCCCTCGCGCCGTCCTTATACCTGTATAATCTCTGGTAACTATAGGACCCGACCACGGTGCAGGTTTATGATTTTCTTTAAAAGAAAGAAAGATATTTAAGTATGGTTACGTCAGGCCGTAACACCTCCCCCCTTAAAACGATTATTAGGAGAAACCTAATAATCGAAATAACGAACATGCAATTACTTCCTTTTGTTTTTGCAGTTAGTAAATATTATAATGTTTTTCAGTGTAGTGAATTGGAATCTATGATTGGTGACAGGTTTCGTTGTCTTTTTTATCGAAAAATTTGATTGAATTTACGTGTAGCAAAGAGATGGTAGGTATGTATTGTAACGGACCGCAATTACGGCGATCCGCTACTAGAACTAAAAAACTCAATTCAACCAAACAAACGAACCCACACCAACAAACACAGACTACAAAACACGATTAAAACAAAAAAGTCACAAAAAAGCGATTATCTATAACAATACGAGCAAAAACGGGGCAAACGCACCCATCAAGCTAGGGAAACATAATAGAAGAGTAGGTACACACAAGCAACCGCGAGTACCCACCCCAAACAGCATGGCGTCAACGATAGGCCCTACCTAAATCTAAGACCACCACCGAAACAAACACAGCCCGCAAGGAGCGAGCAAGACCAGAGGCAGGACGAACAGCAATACCACGCGCTGTATACCGGACCCCAGCATAATAGCCCCCGCCTATAAACAATAGGGCGGAACTACGCGCAAAGCCAAACACCTCACCAGGCAGCAGAGAACACATTCGGTACTACCCTCAATAAGTCAGAATACTCAAAAGGCGAAAATACCAAGAACGCCACTGTACGGAGAAAAGAGAAAAGAATTTGTGGAACTCTCGAGGCTCCACGAAGCCTCGAGACAAAACAACAGGGCACCTTCGCATGAAGCATCGCCACATACCCCCACCAACGGATAAACATTAACATTAGGAAAAAACACATAAATTAAACCAATTCCCCACAAAACTCATTTAACAAATTAAGACCAGGGCAAGCCTTATACGGGAAAACACACGGAAACGAGAACAACATAAAAATCAGGGAGGAACATCTAAAAAACACATCAAGAAACACAAAATTAGCAATAATCAGTTAATTCCGGCGAATCTCAAACCAGGAAGTAGACGGAAGAACACATACGATGTATAGAAAAAACCGCACGTGACGAAATTAGTAAAGAACGTCAATCGAACCACAAAAAACATCAAATAGAAGTTTGAACCTCCAGCTAGTAGGAATTTAACAGTAACCAACAAAACTCAACCTCGCTGGAGCCTCGGTTCAAACTCTAGAAAGACAAAGCACGGCTAAATATAGAAATTTAAGACATAACGGAATACCTACACGCCATCCCGCACCTCCCTCACCTATTGATTGAAGTGCGACAAACATCACGTGACCTACAACAAATCACCCCCCCCCTCCGGGGTCCATCCACTAACCTATATAAACCGCGACAGGACAAGCCTTAGGGCTCTTGTCAAAATTCATACGTCAAGACGAAGTGCTGCTCGACAGCCTGCCTAGTAGATAAGATCACTCGTAAAATCCACATGAAAAGGATACGTGTTCTTTCGATCAATCGATTCCCCTACATTGCGCTTGGCCGTCGTTTGACCGAACGAACCGATATACAACAATAACTAACAGTTTGGAATACACCAAGATAGAACCAGTGTTCTTTTTCTCAACTGATTCCCCTCCATTGCGCTTGGCCGTCAGTTGAGCAAACGAACTCATCAGGATACTCTGTGAGGAGTAAGGCTCCCCTGGACTGCGCTTGGCCTCCCCTACTCTCAGCGTCAGGGCACACCCCACTAACGGGTCCCCACACACGGCGTCGTGGCTATCCGTCTCTTGGAGTGTGAAGAAGCACGAGTGACACAAGGTCAAGGGAGTGGCATCCCGACTAAGTACACCACGCACTAGACTCGTAGGGTGTACCTGCGTGGGTGGGACCACGTCAGGGCCAGCACCAGCTACCACCTGCCACTTACGGATACCTCGGCTGCTCGGAATCATTAAGAGACCGAATCGTAAGCCTCTTAATGGCACGATAAGGTGGCTTAATTGATCGTGAATAAAGGCCTCAGTATCCGGGGTACAGGAAGAGTTAGGTGGTTATAGCTGCGAACCCGGTGTCTTGTGCGAACAGCGAGCTATAGCTAGGGACCCAAACAATAACAAAGACGAGTAAGATATGTAGGTAAATTCACACACTCTACCTCACCGTACGACACTTGCGATCCCACTATAAGCTCACCGCGTAAACATCAGTAGGGCAGAGCCTCGAAAGGCAAACTACACGGTTACTCCTATCAATAAAATATTAAAATAGTAAATCACCAGCTAAACGTCCGATAATTCAAATAAAGGCCGACCGGTACGTCTTACGACGGTACCACAGAACGCCCCATGTGAGGACAAGCACAGGCAGTAAGAACTGAGCAGGCCCCACCCTCTGTAATATCGAATAGATGCAGGAGGAAACAAATACATGAATGGAAGAAAAGCTCCGCACAGAACATATCCTGAACGCACATGATTAATCGACCGAAGCAAATAAATCCGCATATGAATTATAAGAATGGCGTAAAAGCAAACGCGACAACCTAAAATTAAATAAATTGAGTGTTAAGCTTCGTATAGGCGATATCTCATCGCCATACGAATAATCGAGTCAAAACCCTAAACACCGGAAACAATTCCGCATATGTAATTTTAAGATCGATCGCGAACGCGAAAGAACCCATCAGATAAATTGAGTGTCAAGCTCCGTATGCACGAGATCTTATCGTCATACGAATACTAGAGTCAAAACCTAAACGTACTGGAATTTATTCCACATCTGGAATTATAGTTGAGAGTAGTATAGCGGTAGGACGCCATTTTAGATTAGAATCTGTACAAACAATACGAGATCGTCCTCCTGAACCATCAATCTCCATTCCAATCTCCTCACAAAATAATGCAAATAATCAATGCCTTAAGCACAACAAAAATAGAAAATTACCCTACAAAAACAAAAAGACCGATGATGAAAGGGTAACGAACCGCATGTCCACCGCGGACCGATGCAACTCAACAAACCCAAACTGAGGTCTCACAACAAAAACAACAAAAAGAGAAGTAACAATAGAATCAATCACTTTTAAAACTTATAAAACAATAGACACAACTTCTCGTCCCATCCAGCCCAGAGCACGAACCTATCTCGAGCTACCAATCGTCACCCGATGGTTCAGGATAACCCACGCTCAAAATAAAATCAAAAACCTACGCGATTTAACCAAAACCTCTCAGAAGACGCGCATCGAAGCGATAAAATTAAAGAGCATCACAAAGTGATCAAAATCGCGAAATGTTTCAATATATATGTATAAAGGTATATAATTTTCTCAATTCTAATGTGCGTAACTTGCCTTGGGTACAATTACTAATTGATTACGCACTTGTAGGGATCTATTTTCCGGAATATTTTCCTTTTATTTTAAATTAATGGATTATTTCCATTATTAGGAATTATTTCCATTAACCTGCTTAGTTCTGTTCCAGAATTTTTATTTGCGTACTTAATTGCTACTAAGATACGTTGTTATATGTCTTTTTCTAAATTTAACTTACTTCTATTAGTGGCAGTGCGATTATATTTGTTAATTACTCGATATAATAGTTTTCTTTCGCAGGTAATTCGTGTGGTTAACTGAATTCTGATGGTGCCGATGTATTGATAAATATACATATATAAATTTTATCATACGTTTTCGGTGCATCGTTGTTGGTAAAGAAGCTCTTGAAGTCCTTGGAGTTGTTGAAGTTTCGTTGGATGATTGAAATTTTGGAGTTCTCGAAAGTTTCATTGTCTCGATGGTTTGATCATGTATAGTATACTTTCATTGTCACTCCGTAAGTGTAGCCAGGAAGCTCAAATACGAGGGCGATAAGGCTTCGGGGCAAAAGAGAGGGTCGTCCTTCTGGCCTCCGTCGTTAACCTCTTGCTTAATATTTTCTGCGTAGAAATTTCTGATCTTTTCCCATAGATTTCGACTTGGCGATTTCTTAGCAGAGTCCAATACCTCTTGGTACTAGAATGCGGTGAATGAAGGTGTGAGCGTAGGTGTTTCCTTTTTTTCTTCTAGATTTTCGTATTGACATTCTAAGTCTGGCCATGTCTACGGATTCCTTAGACAATTAGGAATGGTCGGAGAGTTCTTTATCGATTGGGAGTGATATGGTCGGACAAACGAGTTCGACGCTATCAATATTGTGTTGTCCAGTTTTCACCGGTCGGGAGGTTCCTTTTATATGGTTTTTTATAGATATGACTTCGCCATCTTTGGATTTTTTGGTTGTTTCGTACTGGATTCTGGAAAGGTCTTGGTTTACGGGGGTCAGAGTGTTACTTCGCCAAACATACTTTGTTTCCTCTATTTCGATGGACCCGGGCTTTCGTAGTGCAGCTGCGTGTGCCTATCTTCGCAATCGTTCTTTTGATAAGAGTTCTTCACTCTCAGGGAACCCATGCTGTCGTCAATCCTTTCTTGGTGGTTTTTATGAGTAGTTTCCAATCGTTTCGTCCAACGGCTTTTCATTGATACGAATGTGTAATGTATCAGTAAGTAGCTTTTTAGTCCATGAACATGTCGGCTTACTAGAGCCTGGCCAACCATGCTGGCCGGGTATAGGTACGAAGGTCACATTTTGCCATGTTGGAACCAAGATGTTGTTGGTCCATTGGTATGATGTTTGTCGATGACGATTTTTTTGAATGGCCGACGGCGTAATTGAGTCATCCAATGGTCCAAAATCGTTAATTTAGCTGTTTTCCATTCCCGGAGGAACGTAGAGTTCAAAATTTCTTCCTGCTATATCTAGTCGGATTATGATTTTCCAATAGCGAAATAAAGTCTCAGTGGCGGGTACCGGGGGATTAGATTTAGAAGAGTGTCATTGAATCGGTAACTCGTACTTGTTGAGATTCCATAGTTCTCCCTTACTTCTTCCATTTGAATTTGGTGACGCGTTGGTGCTGAATTAGGTAATAACAATTAAACATTATTGATGGTTCTCATTAACTTTATCCAACCCTTTTGTTAGTATCGTTATTGTGGTTAGTGAGTATAGTTGAGAAGCACGAAGTGTCGAACAATCATTGTACCAAAATCTTTTACCAATGCTAGCGATAACTTAATTCTTTAGTTGTTAGACTAACGTTATTATTGTTATTGTTATTATTATCGTCGTCATTGTCGTTATTATTGTTGTTTGTCGTTGTTCATCTTTTGATTCGTATCTTCCTTTCCTGACAGAATTGCGCATGATGGTGTGGAGTGTGTTATCAAATCTGGGTAGATATTCGGAAGTAATCCGGACGTAGATGGTTGTTGAATGAGGAACGCAGGGACGGAGGGCATCTTGGGTAGTATGCATAAATTCCTTGTTGCCCAAATGAATGTTAGAGGACGACTTGGATGGTTGCGTTGTTTATTAGGGGGTAATGGACGATCGTCTGGAAACAAATGTTGGTTTTGATTCTGGCCGACAGGAGTGGGTTCGGGATAGTGGTTTCTTTTCAGTTCACGTATTCGAGGATCGAACTCAAAAGTTTCGTTTTCGAAGGGATATTCTGCAGTCCTGGTGCCAAAGGGGGGGGGTGTCAATTTCTGGTAGCTAGGAAGGGAAATATTTTTGTCTTCGTCAGGTGAGGTCCGGGTTCTGACCTTCTGCCCCCTCCTCGTTCCCTTATTTTCGGGGTGTTGGCTCAAATATAATAATAGGTAGGTGACAGAATCCCAAATGGACCTTATAAGGTAAATAGACCACTCGTAAATAGTGTGTAGTGCGTACCCATGGATGATGGGGTCAAAAATAAATTTTACTGTGCGACAAATTAGAGATTGAATCACCCAGTGTAATAGTGGGTAGTCCAGCTATACCTCGGGCGACAGAATTCAATATCGCAGACCTTTCAGCAGGAAACATTACATGATCTCTTAACTCATCGAGGTCCTTTTGAGTGTATATGCCACTGGTGACCAAGCTATGGGGATTATGATATTGCCAAGTTGGAGTAGTAAGGGGTTTTACGACTGTTGGAGGCTTACATTTCCAATTTGTACGGGTAATTGGTCGTAGCATTCTTCTGTCCGAAGTATTTTTACGTCTATTGGAATGCATTTAATTATGTGCGCAACTTCTCCGGCTAGTAGGGCCATGTAATCCGGTCCTTTCATTACATTAAGGGCTTATAGGCAGTTATGAGGCAAAAAAAAAGACGGTTTTTCAAGAATTTATCTTGAAGAGACTTTTGAATTTATTAATTAAAAAATTTTTGTGGTTATAAAAGCATCCTTCAAGAACGTAAACAAATTTTTTATTTACAAAAATGTTGATTATAGAGGGCGCTGCAGGCGATTTCCGAAACCTCCTCTAAAAAAAGACGATTTACGGTGATCATCGTAACTGAAGATTGGAATATCTGAAATCAAAAAACCAAAGAAATTTCGTTAATATATTAGATTATCTAGTAATTAATCGTTCGGCTAATCAAAATATTGAATTTTCACAAAATGGCGGCTTCTCAAAAAAATGTTTTCGATTTTGATGTAAAATTTGGCCTTAAATTGTTTATAAAATGGAAAATAAGTATCGGATTGGCAAAAAGAACGATTAATTACTAGAAAATGTATCTGAGAAGGTTGTGTTAAAATTTTAGACCAATCGAACAAGCCGTTTTTGAGATATCGTAATCACCGACTTGAAAAATGCTGTTTTGAGAAAAACGCGTTTAAAGTTTCAAAACCGATTCACACATAGAAAAAAATTTTTTTTTTTTAACTTACATGATGTCGTCTATTCCAGGGCCATATAATAAACCCTCCATTCCTTCAGCAGCCTTCAGCAATTCAATTTGGTGCTGTCTTCGAGCCATCCTTCCCTCTCGTGTCGCTTCGTGCGCTCTGCGCTCGGATAGCGTAACGCGCTCTTCGTCCTCCTTTTGTACATATGCATGCGCATTGGGCCCCAAAGACAGTCCCATTGCATTCATATGGTACAAAAGTGAAATTGAACCTTCATTAAACATACCGGCGGCGATATTTGCGGCCATTTCAACAATTTTTGAGCCACTCGGAATGATTTTCGGCGTAATTTTCCAGATGATTTGGTTGTAACTCTCGTTATTATTTTGTGTAAAGCCGCCTACACATCGTTCCAATAATGTCTCGCTGCTGAGGTCTTCGTAAATTGGACGCACAGCTTCAGCAACATCCGTGGGTAATGGCTGGTAATCGTGCTCAAATTCGGTCAGTTTGTCTGCTGCTGCTGCTCGCTGCCAAGAACACCATGGATTTCGTCCGTCTCAGCTTTACTCGGATTAAAAACGTTTTTCCGTTTTCGATTTCTTTATTTGTGCGCGTTTGTAACAGAACGCCGTTCTCTACTTACTTTCATATTAAATTATTATACTATAATTTACAATTATCTTAGAAATCCGAACAAAATATTGCAGAAAATACGGAAACGAACGCACTTCTTCACTGCTTGCCTCGGCTGTATATACTGAATAAACGTCTAGAAACCGTTGAATTTTGCTCTCAGGTACAAGGAAAACACTACTACACTTTCACACAATGTATAAGAATACAATACACAGGTATATAAAAGGAGCAACGGTCCAGGTAAACGCCTGCCCCTTGAGCCTCTGTCCCACCTACTTTCAAACGCGCCGAGGCGTCACTACATATAGAAGTATAACTCCGAAAGTATTGCTCGGATCGACTTGAAATTTTGTGTGTATACTTTTTAATATATGTACATTACAAAAATGCAATAATAAAAAAATCGATTTTTTGAAAATCATAACTGCGTATAACCCCTTAAATGCAAATCCGTCAGGAGAACGCCTCGCGATAGTAAGGGCATTTTGGAGTACTTGTTTTTCTAAATTACAGCGCTGTATCATGTTAATATATCGTGGTACATTTGCTTTATTTCTTTAGGAATGTGTTTTTCCACGTAAACGAATTTGGAATTTACGTAAACAAAAATGTCTAGGTTATTTACTTTGAATACCTCTTTTTTTATAAAAGGATTACTTTTTTCAATTTCTACAATAAGCAGTTTAGGGTACTCGGTAAGTATTAGTGTATATCTACAAACTGAAAATTTTCCTTTGGCGGCGAGGACAAATACGACTACTCCCTCGGTCATAGAGTAAATAGTTTGCCGAATATGTGTGTGGATGTCTACTGTTTCGCTAGCGAGTCCTCATAAAGTAGTTTGTACCTATTGGATTTACCGAAGTCTTCGGATAAGGGATTCTAGTATGAGTCGCCTCCATCAATATCGATGCATTGACCTTCATTTAATTAACATCTCACTTCTCATTAAAAATGTATTTTATTGGATTCTACACTCACTTCAGCTGTGTAATCCCTTAAAGTTATTTTTACTGTTCCTTTAACAATCACTTTATCCCAGTTACCGTAAGGGTCAGAATAATACACGTCCTGACAGCCTCCATCGGTGTTTGTTTGACCAGCAATAGCCACTGGCCTAGTAGTAGTGTAAATGTGAAGAATCTCAGTTATCTCAGTTTTTCCCACTTTTAGTCAACTATCGTGATGCATTTGTCGACAATTGTCATGAGATACTGTATCTACGTAAGCGTATTCCCCATTTAATACTTCCATCGTGTGTGAGAACATACCACATTTATGAATTTATCGGTAAATTTCGACTTTACACTGAATTACTTGGATAGAACTATACTGATTAATCTGTAGTAATTGTATATATTTTGTTGTAATGTTGACTTCGGATTGGGGAATATCGTATTCTCCTACCTCTAATTATGATAAGGTACTGATGTTGGTATCGGCTTCTTCACAATCGTACCCGATCAATTCCGAGACAAAGGACAAGCGGCAGAGAATGTACATGCTCCATAGTAGTGGATACGTAGGGTACATCTGTAAATTTATAGGTGTTGGAGTTGTTTCTGTTCTGCTGTAGAAAAACTTCCGAACATAAAGTTTACGTACAGAAAATGCGGGGGATATTACGAATGCAGTTTGTTCCTCGCCGTTAGTAGTAAAAAAAAAAAAAAAAAAATCGGGAGACGGGAAAAGGTTTCGGAGTAGGGATTTGCGAAGGATTTTGATTCCTCAGCGCGTTGGTCCAGCATGGCATTCTTGTGTTGTTCGTCAAGACGTGCAGAACCTGTCTATTTTGGATAACTTAATCGGGAAAGTTTTATTCATCGCGACGAGCGACTGGAATTGTCGAAGTATTTATATATCATTATAAAATAAGAGACACAGTAAGACGATGTATTTGTTTTTAATTAATCAATATTTTATTTAAATCAGTTTACACATATTTACCGTCGCATGCAACATCCCTGCAGACACGGTAGTCGTCGCTGGGAGACTCCTCTGCCGTTAAATTTATTTTTATCACTGTCTGATCGTCGAGAGGAAAAAGTAATGTAATATTCACGTACTAATCTGTCGTTTTTCATTACATTATCGCTAAAGAGATTATTAAATCGCGACATGGTGAAGCCGTACGACATAAGATGCAGGAATACGATACAAAAATGTCTACACACATCCGACGTATTACTCTGTAGCTGCTTGAGGCCGTACCGATAGAACTTGCAGTTTCTTCGTAGTCGTGCGAGATGTTGCGGTATAACCGGTGGTAGCCTGTAGTTATCAAAGTACATTCCTTTTCCATGATGGCTAACGTACATGGCGATCCAATGCTCTCCCGGTCCGTCGTGGTAATCCGTATTAACTACGAGTCCAGCCAGTAACGAGGAATTCTGTCAGCTGGGTATACGCCAACGGTTGGAAGTGATAGATACTGCAGACTCTCGTAGATTTGTCTAGAGTTCATGCTGAATGCATAGTCAATGATTAAATCATGACCTATACGCTTTGAAAGACGTCCATCGCCGATCGTATCACGACTACATGATGAAGATTTCTCCTCTTTCTTATTCTCTTCCTCTTCGTTTGCCGACATCCATGTATGATTCTCCTTTAAACTGGCGCTCGCGAAGCCAATTTTTTATTTGGAAAGCCTGGCGCATTGCACAATGCGAAGACGCTGTATCGTTTATAATAGCATGTCTAAAGCATTTTCGCAAAGATTTCGGCATTAATGTGTACGATGAAGCGCGCTCCTCATCCTCCAGGTTAAAAATTTCACGACTCGTGATATCGCAAAGAAGTATGGCCTTCTCGTGACCGCGTGTATAGGTACGACTTGATTTTTGCGAAATTTCGCGCAAGTTAGCGTATGCTTGTTTACAGCTCACATCGCCCTCGTACCATTCAAGACCGTGAAAATATTTCGAGAGAAAATTATTCTGGCTTCTCGAATGCTGCGATAATTTGATAAAGAGACACGGTAGTGCGACGATCCAATGAGCAGAGTACAGTCTATCCACTGCTACCACGGCAATTTTTTTCGGAATAAATTCCGAGTCTTTACCACGCATTCCCTGTATATCGACGACGATATCCATTTTCACGTCTAATCTGTACAGATGGTCGAGTTCGACGAATTAGTTACTCACAGAGACGCTTCTACGTTTCTTAAGATGAATTATTCCGACATCGGCACATTTTTTGCTTATCCGGTAAAATACACCATTACATGCCGAGAGGCATCGATTTCAAGGACAATATCATATTCCGCTTAGACTACACAATTTACCGTTGAAACAAGTGCATTCTCAAATCGTACCTCTACTCTCACACTACTGTGCTTTATTAAATTTCAATGTGAATTGTTGTTCGCCGAAAGATCGGGTGTCAAATTAAAAGCAAACAGACAGTATCCATCGCGATAATTATCGCAATCGATCGAATTACCGCCGTTCAAGAAATGTATTCCAGTTCCCGAAAACAACGTTTGAAAAGCATCCACATACAGATGATTTTTCGTGAAATCAGGTTGTAACGGTTTCGATGGAATTTGAGCACCATCTACATACAACGAGATATAATTTATCTTGTAATTTTGGAAATTGAATTGATTCATACTGAAGTCACCGTTAAACGCTTTGTTATCGACAAAACCGATAATTATACGCTTCGGCAATTGACCTAGCACGATATTATCGATAGTCTCTCTATGAACACCGAAGTGTATTGAAACGGCTTTTACCTCAACTCTCGTAACAGGATATTTAGGCGTAGATATTGCCAGAGTTCTAGCAGGCGAGAGCAGCACACCAGGAGCTATTTTTGTTCTACGAACGAGAAGCGATGCCTCGAGAATCTTTAAGCCACATTGACTATTCTTTGTATCGCCCACAGGACAAAATGAATCTCTAGACCGCACCAGCCATATTCGCATCTCGACACCGTTTAATAGGAACCGCTCCTGATTGAATATATCGCATTGCAGATGGCCGAGCAATTCTACAGTTTTTCCGACATTTAAAAATTGATTTCTCTTTACAAGACCCGTATTTCCCGATGTTATATCATCCATTTTTCCAGGGATATCATCGTGCCAGAGAACGTAATTCAAAAGTGTTTCTATGTACGCTCGATAAGCGTAGGCATTATTTGGAGGTGAAACTAATTTTTGATTCAGGTATACATACACCTGATTAAACATAGAATGCAAGAGATCGTTTACAGAGCAGGTACTTACTTTCGGCGCAGAACTCGCGGCAATTTCCGTAGAAAGAGATGTTATTTTCACTCTCAGACTAACAATTAGTTTCGTTTGTAGTAAATTTTTTTTCCCTTGTAATAACTTTTTATACCTTCTAGTCGTTTGTAGTGCCATTTTTTTTTGTTTGTAGTGGCATTTTTTTCGTTTATAGTAAATTAGTTTCGTTTGGAGTAATTTTTTTTTTCGTTTGTAGTAAAGTAGTTTCGTTTGTAGTTACCTAGTTTCATTTGTAGTTGGATAGTTTCGTTTGTAGTAATTTTTTTTCGTTTGTAGTGCCGTTTTTTTATTTGTAGTAGCTCAGTTTCGTTTGTACTAGCGATATTTGGTTTGTAGTGCCGTTTTTACCGTTTGTAGTAACTTAGTTTCATTTGTAGTAACTTTGTTTATCTTCGAGTCGTTTATCGTGCGGTTTTTTTCATTTGTAGTAGCTTAGTTTCGTTTGTAGTAACGATCTTTTGTTTGTAGTGATATTTTTTTCGTTTGTAGTAACTTGATTTCTTTTGTAGTACCTTAGTTTCGTTTGCAGTAATGTTTTTTTTTGTTTGTAGTAGCGATATTTCATTTGTAGTGTTGCTTTTTTCGCTCGTAGTAATTTAATTTCGTTTGTAGTAAATTTTTTTTGTTTTTAGTAACTTCGTGTACCTTCTAGTTGTTTGTAGTACCGTTTTTTTCGATTGAAATAGCCTAGTTTTATTTGTAGTAGCGATATTTCGTTCTTAGTGCCGTTTTTTTCGCTTGTAGTAGCTTATATTCGTTTGTTGTAGCGATATTTTGTTTGTAGTGCCGTTTTTTTCGCTTGGAGTAACTTAGTTTCGTTTGTAGTGCTGCTTTTTTTCATTTGTAGTACCTTCGTTTACCTTCTAGTCGTTTGTAGTGCCGTTTTTTTCGTTTGAAGTAGCTTAGTTTCGTTTGTAGTGCCGTTTTTTTTGGTTTGTAGTAACTTAGTTTCGTTTGTAGTAAATTTTTTTTCCCTTGTAATAACTTTTTGTACTTTCTAGTCGTTTGTAGAGCCGTTTTTTCCTTTGTAGTTGCTTAAATTCGTTTGTAGTGGCGATCTTTCGTTTGCAGTGGCTTTTTTTCGTTTGTAGTAACTTAGCTTCTTTTGTGGTAAGTTAATTTCGCTTGTAGGAATTTTTTTTTGTTTGTAGTAGCTTTGTTCACCGTTTAGTTGTATGTAGTGCCGTTTTTTTCATTTGCAGTAGCTTAGTTTCGTTTGCAGTAGCTTAGTTTCGTTTGCAGTAGCTTAGTTTCGTTTGTAGTAGCGATATATCGTCTGTAGTGCCGTTTTTTTCGCTTGTAGTAACTTAGTTTCGTTTGCAGTACATTTTTTTTTCATTTGTAGTAACTTCGTTCACCTTTTAGTCGTTTGTAGTGCCGTTTTTTTCGTTTGAAGTGCCTTAATTTTGTTTGTAGTAGCAATATTTCGTTTGTAGTGTTTCTTTTTTCGCTTGTAGTAATTTAATTTCGTTTGTAGTAAATTTTTGTATGTTTGTAGTAACTTCGTGTACCTTCTAGTCGTTTGTAGTGCCGTTTTTTTCATTTGTAGTAGCTTAGTTTCGTTTGTACTAGCGATATTCGTTTGTAGTGCCGTTTTTGTCGTTTGTAGTAACTTAGTTTCGTTTGTAGTAGCAATATTTCATTTGTAGTGCCTTTTTTGTCGTTTGTAGTAACTTAGTTTCGTTTAGAGTAAGTTTTTTTCGTTTGTCGTGAATTTGCTTACCTTCTAGTCGTTTGTAGTGTCGTTTTTTTCGTTTCTATAAATTTAATTTAGTTTGTAGTAATTTCTTTTTCGTTTGTACTTACTTTGTTTACCCTCTAGTCTTTTGTAGTGCAGTTTTTTTCGTTTGTAGTAGCGATCTTTTGTTTGTAATGCCGTTTTTTTCCTATGTAGTAACTTAGTTACGTTTGTAGAATATTTTTTTTATTTGTAGTAACTTCGTTTACCTTATAGTCGTTTGTAGTGCCGTTTTTTTCGTTTAAGGTAGCTTAGTTTTGTTTGTAGTAGCGGTATTTCGTTTGTCGTGCCGTTTTTTTCGTTTGTAGTAACGTGATGATAATTCTGAAGTAAAACGAGTTTGGATGGAATTTCCAGAATCTCGAAAAACCGGTAAAAAGACACGGAAAAAAGCTGCTGCTTACATTCAGGCCAATGGCCTTAGCCCAACAGCGGTGCCTATAGGGCGGCGAACATCAAGTATTCCATTGAACAACAATAAAATCATACTCGTCAAACGTCGACACCTGCCAATAGCGCCTGCTTTGGCGATCACCATACACAAATCTCAAGGGGGGACTTTTACTCAGGTTGTATATGAATACAACAAAACACAATCGCAGCAACTGGTATATGTAGTCTTATAACGAGTGACAAAGATCAATGGATTATTCATTGTTACGAAAGACAATAAACCCTCATTTTATCATGGACGCAGAGCAGCTTCAGCGAGTTATTTTCAAAATGAGTTTCGTAGATTGAATCTCAATCAATAACAGACACTGGACAACGTTGTAATTGATTTTGTGATGAGCAGTACAGGACCATCATTTTCTTCCTTTAACTGTCAAAGTCTGCGAGCTCATTTTCTGGACATGGGTGATGCAGTCATACAGCGTTCGAACTTCTTACTGCTATCTGAAACCTGGTTACATAATGAGGAGAGAGTGGACATTTCCAACTTCAATTTGGTTGTACAATATAAACGTCCAAATGTCAGAGCTGCAGGAGTAGCTATTTACAGAAATGCCCATGATATAATGACTGTCGTGAGTCCTAACATGGACATAAATCTACTACAAGCCAATGAAGTAGGCGTAACGAGTGCAAAAGTTGGTGACATTTGTGCAGCGAAATGTCGATTGGAAAATGAGAAAGTGATTATGATGGTGACCGTCTACATATCACTCAAATCATGTGTTCATAACACCATAAAACTCATTCATAAAGTTTTATTGGTTTAGCGCTGTTGAAAGAAGATTACGACAAAATCCCAATGATTATGGGTGGTGATTTCAACATCAACTTCAACTCAGACAAAGCTGAACCTTTGATAAAATTGTTGGATGACAAATTCAACTTACAATTGAACACTGACAGAACTCAGTCTACAACCAGATCAAGCACTATCATCGACGCAGTATTCTCTCGTTATTTAGAAAATTCACAGTCGAAATTATTTGTATCTTACTTCAACTATCATAAACTAATAAAATTTAAAAAAAAATGGATTATAATCAAAAGCGATTTTCATTAATTGAATCCCACATAACCATATCCTAATCCTAAAAATAAACAATAATCGACAACAAATACAACAAGCAATGCATAAAATGAACTTCATCTCTAACCTAAGAAGTTTCACTTCTAACGCGTGGCGTTCCACACATTTTTCGTTTTTTATTTGTAGTATATTCGTTTACCTTCTAGTTGTTTGCAGTGCCATTTTTTCGTTTGTAGTAGCTTAGTTTCGTTTATAGTAGTATTTTTTTCGTTTGTAGTAACTTCGTTTTGTTTGCAGTAGCGTTCTTTCGTTTGTAGTACCATTCTTTTGTAGTCGCTTAGTTTTGTTTGTAGTACCGTTCATTTGTTTGTAATAACATTTTTTTCGTTTGCAGCACTTAGTTTTGTTTGTAGTCGTTTGTAGTAATTTTTTTTTCATTTGTAGTCACTTCGTTTATTTTCCAGTTGTTTGTACCACCATTTTTTTTCGTTTGTACTAGCTTACTTTCATTTGTAGTCATTTGTAGTACAATTTTTTTCATTTGTAGTATCTTCGTTTACGTTCTAGTTGTTTGTAATACTATTTTTTTCGTTTGTAGTAGCTTAATTTCGTTTGTAGTAGCGTTATTTCGTTTGTAGTAGCATTTTCTTGTTTGTAGTAACTTAATTTCGTTTGTAGTCGTTTCCAGTAAAATTTTTTCATTTGTAATAACATCGTTTACCTTTTAGCAGTTTGTAGTACCAGTTTTTTCGTTTGTAGTAGCTTATTCTTGTTTGATGTAGCGTTCCACGGGGGGAGGCTATAACCCCAACGTGGCGCGTCCCCAGGTGACGGATCGAGAAACGCTCGCTAGATATAGCGGGTAGGGCGGAAACTAAAAATACGCCCCGCGGACCAAACAGCAGGGGTGGGACCGAGAAAAAACCCATTTTTCTTGCGCTGGCACAACAGAAAGAAAAATCGATTACGTTGCAGGGATTCGGAAGCCCAGTAACGGCGTCATTGGGGAGCGAGAAAGCGGGCTCCCAGACGTCGTCATCAAATGACCGCAATACCACAGGGGTAGACCACTTGGCACGTTTTGTTCAGAACGTCGCACCAATAGCCTCAGCGGCTGATTTACCAACGCAGTGCGCCATCAGTCCTTTAGCCAGGGGTAGCCGGCCTCCTCGCACGCCTCCGGGTAAAAATGCGACGACCCTGCAGGAAGGGACTGGGGTCTTGCAAAAGTACAGTAGTCATAGCGCTTCAGAGGTGGAAGACTTGGTCCCTGGAGCGCCAAATGCTACAAACAGAAACAACGTGGCGTCACGGGCGCCTGTGCCCATGGAGCCGCGGAAAGAAAAGAGCCGCCGTCATTTAGAGGTGGCTGACTCGGCCCCTGGAGCTTTGCAAGTCTCAAGAAGAAACAACTACGGTGCCCGAAATGCCAGGCCCAGTGAGCCCACCGCAAAAGCAAACGGCGACGCAGGGGTGGGAAAAGCATCGCTTCTAGCTACATGCGAAAGCTTTGAACAGCAGGAGGAGGACTAGCTGGAATCTCTGCGAGAGACTATCCATTCGCTGAGGACTTTCTGCAAGAAATTTAAATTCAATTAAGACCTGGAGAAGGCCGAAGACTCCCTCGAACTTGTCGGTCGGTATCGTAAATAATGGAGGCAGGCAAGGCATACACTACGTTCCCTGGAAGACGCGCGGCAACAGGGCAGTCCTGCAGCGAGAAAAAAGTCAGCGCCGGCTCTAAATGACAGGGCCCAAAATAGCCCGACACCAAAAGGAAGCGGCAGGCCGATGCGACACCCTGTCCCGGAGGGACAGAGTTTCGCAAAATTTAAGCCAAAGAAACCAAAGGAGGGTAAGGATGTATGGACGAAGGTACGGAACCGCCGCCCGAAATCATCAACATCTGGCGACGCTGACACCGCTCAGAAAAAAGGACGAAAAACCGACCAAAGCGGTTCCGAAGAAACGTCCTTTGAGGACCCGGCCCAAAGCCCTACTAATACGACCAGCAGTGGGGAAAAATTACGCGGAGGTCCTAAAGGTTGTAACGTGGCAAAATCCTCAAGCGCTACGTCCTTCTCGCACGACGGCTGCCAACACGATCTCGCAGGGCTGTAAGGCGTAATCGCCGTACTCTAAATAATTTTTTTTGTTTTTTGTATTTATTTTTCTTAAATTGTACGACCGAGGAGCGGAGAGGAAGAGGAAGGAAGAGGGCGGCCCACACCTCTTGGCGGTTGCGGGATCGAGTCACCGTTTCGTAGGAGAGAGAGAGAGAGAGAGGATACAGACGTTTTCCATTTCTCGGGGTCGGGATCTACAGCCGTCCCGCTCGACGTTCATCTATGACCAATATGCTATTATCTATTCTCGGTCATCTGCTCTACTAGCAATAACCAGTCTTTCTCACGGGGCTCACCTGCCGGACTGGACTACACATGGTTATTATCTGCTATTAATATTTGCGTCGTCCCGCCGAGGCGCTAGACGCGGTCATCGTGTGACACCGGTTCCCCCAATTAACCGAGTTCGGCTTGCTAAGAGGGGATCATAGGTTACGGGCACGCGTGCCGGCAGGACCTCGGGGCTTTTTCCCGGTTACCGTCGAGCGAACAGGACGTAGCAGCGAGTATCATATCGTCCCGCTCCACCATTGATTTCGTCGAAATCTATCACCACCTATCGTGGGTACCGGGGAATATCTTTTGAAACAACGAGGAGTAAATCGAGGATGGTATCCAGAGGAGAGAATTTCGAGACGGTTTTGGGTTAAGAAGGATTAGCAAAGAACATCGCATCGTCATCGTCCCGGTGAGCTCTCTTCCCTTCTACGGTCTTTCGCCATTAGTTGATTATTATTGTTTTTTTTTAATTCTTTGGAAAGTTCGATTCAAACTTAGTCGTACCTGCGATTCTGATATACCACGCACAGAGTACTATTCGTATCGGGACAGGCTGCGTCGAGTAGAGTGTAATATCGTGATCGTTTGGCGGTTAGAGCCGGGAAGAAGTCACTTCGTTCGTTGTCCTTTTTTTTGTTACTGTTCTGTAGTCATTTTGCTGTAAGAACGCGCGCGTGTTGGTACATCATCCCGTGGTCGGATTGTATGTGAGGGATTTGAATGTCATAGGCCGTGTCGCGGACTTTCAGGAATAATTGACACTTATAGATTTATAATATTTTATTCGTCTTATTTTATTTTATTTATCTCTCTTATTATATTGGACATTATTTTATTTCTGCGAATGCCTGCAGTGCGTGCTCGGCCGTCATCCCGTGTTTGTACTTGATCGAGGGATTAGTACGGTTCGAAGCGTATCTTGCTATGATAAATAGTTCGTTCGTTATTTTCGTTGTTACTGTTCTGTAGTCGTATAGTTAAAACGTGCGCGCGTTAGGCCGTTATCCCGAAGTGTGTTGGTTTGTGTGGGATTGGAACGGGATAGACCGCGTCACAGATTTTAACGAAATATAGACTTTGGATTTATGTGAGTTAATTTGAGTTCCCTTTCGTTTCGATTTGGAAGGTCGTGCACGAATTCGTACGTCGTCCCGTTGTAGATTGGATGTAAAAGGGACTAGAACGTTATATAGCGCGTCGCGTATCCTTCCAATCAATCGGCGTTTCTCTGTTTTATTTATTATTTATTATTTTATTTATTATTTATTGGTTATTTGTTGTACTTTATTCAACCAACGAGGTATTGATCTAGATTATTATTCCCACTTTAATTATTTTGTTATCATTATTACTCTTGGTTATTATTGAGTTACCGACCATTATTGGGTCGTTATTTGACATCTTACGGACCGTAGAAAGTCTCGGTGGTTTGACTTTTACACGGCATACATTATTCGAAATTGTAGTAGTAGGCCGTGGGTCGCTTCGCGTACGTGACCTCTCGACGTCCCGTTGTTTTGGTATTGGTTTTGTTTGGAAGTATGTGGGATTAGCTCGGGATAGGCCGTATCGCAGACTGGGAACAGGAACCACCGAGCATTAGAAATTTATCGAGGAATATTATAGGAAAATAGAAGCAAGCGAGATCGGCTATATGACATATACCGTGTATGGGAGTGAGTGAGAGCGCGGGATAACTGCTACCACCAAATTAACGATTAAAGTTAAGATATCTGACTAGCTTTAGAATATTGTTAAAAGAAAAACGGTTTATCTTACGGGACATTTTATTTAAGTTCAGTAGCGAGGTTTGCCGGAAACTCGCAATTGTTTGTTAAGAAATCAATAAATCGCCCGAGCGGCCTTTGTAAGTCCCGTACCTGCTATTGTTGTTTCAATTATTTACTGCAATTATTTTATTTGTTTATTTATTTTTTATTTAGTGGCCTACCTTCCTGTTTCTCGTTTGGCGTATTTGTTGATCTTATTTTACCATTTGCCCGCGTTCCTTAATTTTAATGACTTATTTTAATTAGTGGATTTTATTCGTAGCTTATTCTTGTTTTTATCATATTTGACTAATAAGTGGCTTGACAGTCCGAACCACCCACTCTGCCTTGAACAGCTGTAGCTGGCCTGGGTCGAGACTGGTCCTCCAACTCGGTATTTTTTCCTTCCGGCACGAAAGCGCCTGGCGCCCATCTCGAAAGAGAAAATAAAAAGGAAGGAAAAATAACTTGGACCAGTCATAGGTAACGTGGTGCGTTGAGGAGCAAATTTACGTTACAAGGTGGTCCGCAAAAAAGTCCTCGTCGAGCTGGGAGGTGCTGGAGAAAGCAAAACAAAGTTTGGAAACGCACTCCAGCTATTGGAGAAGAGGGTGACATCCGACAACTCGTACCCAGGGCGACGATCGAGGTTCGCGACCTTGATGTAGCCACAGAAATAGAAGAGATCACGGTAGCCTTCGAAAAATTCCTCGGCGAAAGCGAAACCGGTGACCCAAACATCACGCTCTCTAAGTCGTACCTGAGAGGCAACCGAATCGGTTATGTAGACCTAGAAGCCTCGGCATCTGTTAAATTGGTGAAGGCGGGGCCCATCAAGATAGGGTGAGTAAATTGCCGAGTGCGCCAGCGGTACACGGTAATTCGCTGCTACCGCTGCCATGGCTTTAGTCACGGGGCTTTTGATTGCAGGGCAGCTGACAGAACACACTTGTGCTGGAAGTGTGGCGGTCAGGGGCATAAATCCACCAAATGCTCCAATAGGCTAAATTGCTACCTGTGTGCAAAGAGGCAAGACGGTAGTCCGGTGGATCATGTTTCCGGAACAACCAGGTGCACAGCTTACCAGTCAGCTGGGAGAAACGACGCCAAGAAGACGCGATGGCGATAATACAGCGAGGAAACTAAGACGCAGCTGGCTGGCACAAAATCTTATGTTCCAGCTTGCTTTCGAGAAAAGCGCCGACATTTTCATCATCAGCGAGCAGTATAAAAATCTGGAAGAGGGCGTATGGTACTCGGACCTTACTGGCACTGCAGCCATATGGGTGCGAAACCGCCTGGCGTTCCCAGAGCATAATAATGGCAAGGGAAGCGGCTTCGTGTGGATTACCAGCGGCAGACAGACAATAGTTAGCTGCTACCTCTCACCCAATGAGGGTATCGCGACCTTTCGCCAAAAGCTCGAAGCGATCGAGCACACCTGCCGCTCAATCGGAGGGGAAAACATTGTGGCCTGCGATTGCAACGCCAAGTCCCGTGAATAGGGCATGGAATGGGCGGATACGCGAGGTAGCCGAAATGGCATCGAGACTCGACCTCACGGTCCTGTACGAGGGCACAACACCCACCTTCAGGAGAAGCGGATACCGGTTCACCATCATTGCTATCACCCTCGCGACTCCTGGGATAGCAAGCCGGGTTACGGAATGGCGGGTATTGGAGGATTTCACGGCCAGTGATCACCAGTATCTAGCGTTCCGCATTTCACCCACGAGAAGACAGGGAAACCAAGGGCCTGGACAGCCGAATAGAAGAGGCTGGAACGTTTCCGAACTCAACACGGAGGCAATTATAACCGCCCTATCGCGAGGAGGATAACTACTACCTGAAGCGACGGTAACCCCAGGGAGGAAACCGAAACACTTGTCAATGAAACAATGAGGCTCATTGTGAGAAGCTGCAAAGCCAAAGCGACACCCCAAAGTACGTGGTGCCCCGGCGTACTGGTGGAATGACGAAATAGACGAGCTAAGGAAAAAATGCCTCAAAGCTAGACGCAAAGCGCAGAGAGCAAGAATGCGAAATGCTGCCGACCGAGTGAGGAAAACTGCAAATTACAAAGCTGCAAAAAAACATTTGGCAAAGACTATAAAAAAGAGCCAAGCTAAATATTGGAACATACTGTGTGAGGCAGTTAACGAAGACATGTGGGGCCGAGGCTACCAAATAGTCGCTAGGAGACTTGGTAGACTGGCCCCTGAAGCTCCGAAAGATCCGGCAAATATGGACGAGATTGTCTGCTCCCTTTTCCCTCAGCACCCTCAGAGGGAGAGGGTGGTGGAAGGTGAGGGTGGTGGTTACCTCACTTGGAAATAAGAAAGCCCGGGGCCCGGACCTCATACCAAATGAGGTTATAAAGGTAGTAGCGAAAGAGTATCCCTACCTCCTCTTGAACATATTTAACACCTGCCTCAGGACAGGGGTATTCAGCTCAAGGTGGAAGGTACAGCGACTTGTCCTGCTCTACAAGGGAAAGGGTCTGCCCATCACCCATTCGTCGTACCGACCTTTGTGCATGCTTGGCACTGCAGGTAAGACCCTGGAAAAACTCATCCGTGGCAGACTACGAATAGCCGTAGCCACCGCAGGAGGAATCTCTGACCCCCAGCACGGCTTCCGCGAGAAGAGGTCAACGGTGGGAGCTATCTAGGAAGTCGTAGAGGCAGCTAAAAAAGCCTGGCAAAGGAAACACAGGACCCGGCGAGCCTGTATACCGGTTACGCTGGACGTCAAAAATGCGTTCAACTCGGTGGGATGGAACGACATCATGGTTTCCTTAAGAGAGGGTTTCCGGGTACCGCAATATCTCCTGAGGATTATCGATGATTATCTGAGAGACAAACGACTGCTGTATGATACAACGGAGGGCCCACGACACAAGAACATATCAGCCGGGGTCGCGCAGGATTCCGCTCTTGGGCCAGACCTGTGGAATATGGTGTAGGACGGCATCCTGGCGTTAAACCTCCCAGAGGAAACCAAACTCGTGGGTTACGCGGATGACATCGCCGCCGTCATCTACGCTAGGGACGAAGAACAGGCAAGAAGACGCATCGGCAAAGTAACCCGAAGAGTGAACGACTGGCTTGAACAGTACAGCCTCAAACTCGCAGCAGATAATACCGAAATGGTGGTACTTACAAGGCAGCGGAGTTTCGGAAGCCCTTTCCAGGCAGAAGTAAATGGAGTAGAGATCGTTTCCAGAAAGCAGGTCAAGTTCCTCGGAGTGTTGCTAGATGCTAAATTGACGTTCTAGCCGCAAATTAAAGGTGCCGCGGACAAGGCTGCAGCCATGGTGGCATCGCTCTCGCGACTTATGACCAACGTGGCGGGACCTAGGAGCAGTAAACGCAGAATTATGATGAGCGTTATAAACTCCATCATACTCTACAGAGCCGAAGTGTGGGCGGGAGCACTTGACGTCGAGAAGTACTGCAAAAAGATTACATCCGTGCAGAGAAGGGGAGCCCTGAGGGTGACATTAGCGTACCGTACGGTTAGTGGAGCAGCGGTACTCGTCGTCTCGGGAGGAATCCCAATCGACTTGCTGGCCAAAGAAACGAAATGCTAGAAGAAAGGGAGAAGCGCTGGAGGCTAGAGAGTGTTGGCAGGTGGACAGCCAGGCTCATCACGAGTCTCTCCACCTGGGTAAATAAAAAGCATGGGGAAGTAAACTTTTTTCTGCCTGTTGGATAATCAGCTGGCGCACGGCGATCGATATTCTCCGTGCGTCGACCTGTTGCTGCGGTGTAGCATGCTGCGTTCGTCTACGCCGAAGATAGCCGAGGCATGCCTCGCAGAGCCGAGGCTGTAGCTCGCATGCATGCCGCGTTAAGCGAGAGGTTATCTCTCTCGCTTGACTTCGGCTTCACTCACCGGCTATCTCACTCATTTGACTCCAGCGCTCAACGTCGATTTCGTATCTCATAGCCATATTGAAAAATCAGGCACCTTTTCGTGACAACCATAGGACAGCGCACGCATCCACGGGACTCTCGCAATTTCATCTCTTTTCACCGGACCTTCTCAACCTCTGTGCTCCCCAGGACTCAAAATTAACGGTAAGCGTTAACAGACATAATTTAGCATAATTTACTGTCGGTGAGGAGTAAGGAATTAATTGGTGCATCGTGATAAAGGTCTTACCCTGCGGCGTGCTCTACAGCATGGGCTGCACCACGTTTTCACATCACGTATTGCGCACTTAATTATTATAATTGCGTGTGTTCTTACTAATTCACTGTGCTTTCCCCCCAACGGAACTTGCTGGGAAAGCACTGTGAATTTATTCGTCTCATTCTTGTGCATCCTCAATCTATATCTGTAACGTGCTACGCAGTGCTGACTGCGTCACGCTTCTCATGTCTAAGTCACAGCACTCAAGCAATCCAATTGCAAGTGCTCTCACCTATTCACTGCAACTTCTCTCAGATAAACCTGCTGATAGCTTGCTGTGAATAAACGACACATTCTACGCACTCATTTCTCTCATTCCGTGGCGTGCTCTGCAGCGTTGACTGCATCACGTTCACTGCACAAAGCGTACCCAGCACACAATTAATATAATTGTGTGCTGCTCAAGTTTATAGTCAAAATTCAATTCACTTTTATTTTTGTAGTTATTCTTAACATTAATATTTTCTAAATTTGACATATCTTTTCGTAATTATTGGAAGGTAGAATAAACCGCTTCCTCAATATACGATCTATGCGTCTGGTTTATTTTTCACCCTGTCTCGAGTGAGGTTACATTATTTTCAATATATTCACAGATTCATTCGACCACGCTTGGACGGATTCTCAACACTGCCTCAGATGCTGACTGGGCACGGCCACTTAAATGCCTATCTCCACCGATTCAACAGGAAAGACAGCGTCTTCTGCAACTACTGCCCGACGGAAGTAGACGATGCTGAGCACACATTTTTCAAGTACAAACCCTAGCGGGTTGTGCGATTTTGCAAACTGGTAAAGTCGAAAAAATCGTCTCCAATTTTGATTGGTAGCGACTTTTCATGTAAAGTCCAACCAAAATCGCTGCAGTCCAATGCTGGAAAATTTGGTTACCAGTCAATACTTGAGACGAATTTTTCGACTTTACCAGTTTAGAATTACCAATCAAATTTTGGCTCGCACAACCCGCTAGGGAACGGTAGGAAGATGAGCGAAACATTCTCTCAAGCACTCTTAGTACGGACGTCACTCCAGACAATGTCATCGAACTGTCCCTTCAGTCTGAGAATAACTGGGATGCCGTAGCTAGAATCGCCGAAAAGATTCTCCGGGCAAAAAAACGGGACGAGCAGAGGCGAGAAGGAGGATCTGCCTGAAACACGGTTCTGTAAAAGAATGACGGGCTTGAGACTCAGGCAATAAAAAAAGAGCAGGAAAGAATGCCAAAATAAAAACACAAAACCCTGAAGTAATGCGAAAGGAGGTGGTTTTAGTGGGTACGACCATGCATAAATGGATGAGTCTCACACACGTTGCGTAAATGCATTTCCACCTCCTTCCTGAAAAAAAAAAAACACCACACTCTGTTGTAGTAAGTTACTTTCCTTTGTAGTCGTTTTTAGTACATTTTTTTCCCTCGTAGTATCTTCGTTTACCTTGTTGTTGTTTGTAGCACCGTTTTATTCCTTTGTAGTAGCTTTGATTTGTTTGTAGTAGCTTTGATTTGTTTGTAGTAGCTTAGATTTATTGGCAGTAGCATTCTTTCATTTGTCGTAACTTAATTTCGTTTGCGGCCGTTTGTACTACATTTTTTTTGTTTGTAGTTACGTCTTTTACGTTTTTGTTTTTTGTAGTACCGTTTTTTTCGTTTGTAGTAACTCCGTTTCACTTGCAGTAGCGTTCTTTCTTTTGTAGTCGTTTGTAGTAAATTGTTTTCATTTATAGTAACATCGTTTACCTTCCAGTTGTTTGTAGCACCAGTTTTTTCGTTTGTACTAACTCCGTTTTGTTCGTAGTAGCGTTCTTTCGTTTGTCGTAGCGTTTTTTTCGTTTGTATTAACTTAATTTCGTTCGTCATTTCTAGTTGTTTGAGATTCCTTCCAGATGTAGTTAGAGCGACCTGTGAATATATTGAAAATTATGAGTCTTCACTCACGACAGGGAAAAATAAAACCAGACAGAAAGATGTTTTATAGGGAAAGTGGTTTATTATATCATTATATGAAAGAGTGGATGGTGATACCATCCACTCTTTCACTACAAAAATATATCCAAAAATAGAAAAACTGAGAAAGATATAAAAATAAATAGAAATAAATTTAATGTAAATCTTGAACAACTATTTAAGCAGCACACAATTATATTAATTGTGCGCTGTCTTGGATTGAATGTAGTATACGTGATGCAGCCAGCGCTGCGGAGCACGCCACGGAATGAGAAGTGTGAGCGTTAAATATGTCTCTTATTCCCAGAGAATTCTCATAAGATTTATACAAGAGATTTTACAGACACTGAATGAGAGCACTTGCAAATATATTGCTTGAGTGCTGGAATTTTGATGTGACAGGCCATGATGCAGTCAGCCCTGCAAAGCACGGCAAAGTGAGCTTGAGAAATGAATTTGAAATTCACAGTACTTTCCCAGCAAGCTTAGCTGGGGGAAAGTACAGTGAATTGATAGAAACACACGCAATTGTATTAATTGAGTGAGCAACAGGTAATGTGAAAACGTGGTACAGCCCGTGCTGCAGAGCACGCCACAGAATGAGACTTTTATAAGGATGTACCGATGAGTTTTCCACTCCTCACTGCCATTGAATTATGCTAAATTATAACGGTGTACTCGTACATGACTTTGAGTCCTTGTGTGCACGAATATGTTGTGTGGATCCGGTGAAAGCGGTGAAAGTTTGTCTGAGCAATGCTGAAATGCGTGCGCTGTTCTAGCGGTTTTTCACAGAAGTGTCTAAATTTGCAATATGGCTGCGCTTTACGAAAGCGTCGTGGTGCGCTGAAGTTAAATGAGTGAGATACAGAAAGCTATGCCGAAGTCCAACGAGAGAGCGCAAGCCTCTTGCTTCAAGCAGCATGCTCGCGAGGCACTGCCTGGGCGCAGCGAGACACTGCCTCGGCTATCTCCGGTATAGCCGAGTGCAGGACGCTAACCAGCAGCAACAGGTCGTCGCACGGCGAATATCGATCGCCGTGCGCCAGCTGATTATTCAACAGTAGTCGATTTTTTTCATTTGTAGGAACTTCATTTCGTTTATAGTCATTTGTAGTAATTTTTTTTTCCGTTTCTATTAACTTCGTTTACTTTCTAGTTGTTTGTAGTTCAGTTTTTTTCGTTTGTAGTTCTTTCGTTTGTAGTTGCATTTTTTCGTATGTAGTAGCTTCGTTTACCTTTTAGTTATTTGTAGTACTGTTTTTTTCGTTTGTAGTAACTCCGTTTTGTTTATAGTATCTCCGTTTTCTTTGTAGTAGCGTTCTTTCGTTTGCAGTAGCATTTTTTTTTGTTTGTAGTAACTTAATTTCGTTTGTAGTCGTGAATTTTGTTTGTCTTAAAATTTCTTTAACGAAAGTTCGTAAAAAAACATGATAAATTCGGAAGAATGATGAAAAGTCCTTCATTCAAAGTATGCTCCATCGCTTGTTATACATTTTTCCATCTTTCGGGCAATTTGTGAATACCACGCCAGTAAAAATCTTCTCCTTTTGCTGCGACCCGTCGATGCAAACAAGTGGTAATCGGATGGAGCCAAGTCTGGTGAGTAAGCCGCATGGGATAGAACTTCCAAGCTGAGTGCTTCCAACGTGTCGCGAACTGGTTTTGCCGTATGTGATGGAGCATTGTCATAAAGAAAAATGACTTTGTGCTGCATCTTTCGGTATTCTGGCCTTTTTTCAAGCAGCGAACGGTTTAAATCGGTCAATTGTTGTTGGTAACAATTAGTATTAACCGTTTCCCCCGGTTTTAACAGTTCATTATAGACTACGCCCCTCTGGTCCCGCCAAACACAGAGCATCGTCTTTCTGCCAAAGCGATTCGGTCTTACGGTCAATATGGATGGCTCGTCTGGGTCTACCTATGATTTTTTATGCTTCGGATTCTCAAAAGAAATCCAATTTTCATCCCCTGTAACTATACGATGCAAAAACGACTTCCTTTTGTACCGAGCGAGCAAAATGTCGCATGTGGTTTTGCGCTTTTCCATTTGCCTGTCGTTCAACTCATATGGTACCCATCTACCGGTCTTCTGAATCTTTCCCTTCTCTCGTAGCCAATTGGAAAGAACTTGTTGACAAACGCTCAATTTCTCGGCGAGTTGTTTTTGTGTTTGCGAATCATCTTCGCCCAACAATGCTTGCAATTCCACATCTTCGTATTTTTTGGCGGCTTTCCACGTTCCTTGTCTGCAACATCTAAGTCACCACTTTTGAAACGCCGAAGCCATCGTTCACACATAAGCTTCTCGAAGTATTCGGTATGATTCAGCAGCAATTTTCTTTGAATGAAAACAAAAAATTAATGCTAGTAGATAGGCTAGGCCGGTTTAAGCACACCACCTGGGCAGGTGTAAATTTACCTGTGCTCGGTCAGTAATTATCCTAGAAACCTACTTTACCCATCGATGGTAATGACCGCCTGTCGGTAATTATCTTCCATCGGTATCGTTGACTGTTAGATGGCGCTACAGTCGGATGGAACCAGAACCTAACTTTACCAGCAGAAGGTAATGACCGCCTGTCGATAATTATTTTATGTCGAAATTTTTGTCTGCTAGATAGCGCTACAGACGGATAGATCTAGATCGATATTTCCGTAAAGGTTGCATGGTATCCTGTTAGATGGCGCGAGGTTCTATGTAGACTTACTGTAGTCGTGTACTGACCTGCCTCCCCTACAGTCGGAAACTCATTAGATCATGGTCGACAAATGCGCCTGCATCTACCTTACCAACGAGCACACTGTATCGATCACTGTAGATAAGTGACCTACTAACTCACAGTGAGATCTCGCGAGGTATTTGGGACTGGGATATCCTGATATCGGGATTTCCGGAGATTCGATACCTTTGTTGATATTTTACCGACAGTCAGAAATTATCTTACGTCGGTCATTATCTGACGTCGGTACTCTTATAGATGGAGCCACAGTCGGTTTCTATAGATCACGCTCGATATCCATGATAAGGGAGGCTTTATCATGGTAAGGCAGACGTTATCATGGTAAGACAGACTTTTGCTCTGCTATCATCGCTTTCGGATAGAGTGCGCCAAAGGAAGATTCGAAAGAATTCGAGATAAATAGTGTATCAACTTATATCATTGATCTTAGTTGTATTTTTAACTATAAATATTTTTACCTCACCCAATTAGCATACCCAATGCTAGACCAATATTTTTTTTATTGGCTGGGTTAGTCCCCACTTTTTTCTATCGATAGCCTATATAAGCCAAGCTGTAACGAAGAGGATCATTCAAGTGTGAACTTCTCCACGAGATGTATAAACAAAGGGTGAGCTTTCTATCGCTTCGCTGCATAGTGCAAACATATATATTTTATAGATTTCTATACCAATTTTTTAAATTTTCAGATTTCAATGAAATGCTGGGATGAGCATCTCAAAAATTGGCGAGACCCTCGCCACCCGATTCTGGAGATGCCTCTACCACCATTCAAGGAGACACGGAAAAAATTGAAAGTAAGTATTTACTATGGAATTTTCAATTAAAAAATATGACTATTAAATTTTATCTATTCTCTACTTCTTATTTTGCAGATACCATTCGAAATAGAATACGAGGACGGTAAATTAAGGACGCATCCATGGAAGGTGCTGACCGCCAAACCAGAGATCGCCTTGTTGATGAAGATGTTATTCATGCCGCCGCCACCACCTCCGCCGATGCCATCTCCTGAGTCAGCACTGATGCAGCAGGCTGCACTACATAAGCCGAAAATAATATTCTCGATAACAGTCTCCTGTACCAACCTCGATGCCCCCGCTGGACATCGCGCTCGAGATGATGCAGCAACCACCGACGCCTCCCGAGCTGGACCCATTGGAGATGCTGATGTCGCCGCCACCGCCGCCGTCGTCTCCTGACCCAACCTCGATAACCGAGTCAACCTGGATAACCGAGCTGGAGGTGATTGAGCAGCAATCATTATCAACGAAGCCGAACATGCATCATTCATCAGACCCTCGCTGGGACTGCTGCAAGACGACCTACATCTTACCAGTGAGGATGAAGATGATGCTTTGCTGCAGCGTTCAACCGCAGTGACGAAGCCAGCGGTGACGAAGCCAGCGGTGAAGGAAAGAAGAAATGTTTACGTCTCTCCTCGCCGTCAAGTGTCGGCAGTAAACATTCGAGTGGAAGAGGCAACAGTCCGCAAGCACACAAGGCCTGCGCTTTGTTGCCCAAGGGTTCGTCGCCCACTGCAATCTCTGAACCATCAACCGACGTTGTCGTCGCCGCTGCTGCCAGCCACAGTTGTCGAGGCAGTGTCGAGGCAGCTACGAGGCAGTGTCGAGACGATCCCCCTACCACCGCTGCCGCAACCAGACTGCAGAAGGACTGCAGTGAACAAAGGGTCTGACGAGAACATCCCTCCGCATCATCGTACGACGGCACTCATAGAACCACAGTCAACTGACCCGTTGGGGCGAAAACGTGCTCGGTTAAGGACTTACACATCAAAGGATCGATTTAATACTATACTAAAAAAGTTTACAAATCGTACAAGAAGATTTTTATTTTTATGGAAATATAATATTAGTTTCAAATTTTTATTGATAAAGTTAATTTAACATTAATATTTTATAATCAAGTTTTTAATATTTCAGCGTAATAAAAAAGAGTTTAATTTTATTCCTCAGCTTTTTTCATTTCCGCATGCATTATTAGATATTAATTTAAAAATAATATAGGCCATTCGAAATTTGAAGATTTTTAAATACCTTGCCAGTCTATTTTTTTTTAAATTGCGAGCCGGAGAGCCTAGAGCCGGATGCCTAGTGCTTCACACGTGAGATCTTTACGACCCTCTCAACTGAGTCCACCGTCAACTGCCCTTTCTCCATTGCTGCCTACAGAAGGGATGTGCTGATGTTTTGGGTCCGTGGCGTTTCACACGGGATTATTTCAAACGTCTTTACTGAGATGTGAAGGAGGATATATTGAGAGAACATCTGCACAAACAGAGATGCTTGACAATCCACTGGCGGTTATTGCGAGCGCGTCTATATCGACAGAGATGTTTTGAGACCCAACCGATAACTGCAGAGAATTTATCATGACTCGATATTAAATATCAGCTACATCGAAACCACTGCTGATAATCGAACTTATAGAGTAGAGCAGTTATCCTGAGAACAGCGACTGTAGTTAATTCACAATGATTTTTCGTCATAGTTGTTTAATTTCAGCTCGATTTCTAGCTCCGAAGAGAGGGAGGGTGGAGGAGGAGCAGCATCCAACAACAATTTTTTTATTTATAAAAATAATGTAGAATTTTTTATTGTCGAGTGTACAGAGCTCGTGAGTAAGTATTTACAATGAGAAATCACACTCAGCGTAGTAACCTTTCAGAGTAGTTGTAACATTCATGATACAGTCGACAGTTGGGTTTGCGATGATTCCGCTAGATGACGCAACCGATGCCATCTGTTTGCGTAAGTCAAGAAGCCACGTTTTCATCATACACACGTTGTGAGCTGTGCAGTGGGGAGTTCAATTCATGATTGGATGATTCGTACATGAGATGTAAGTATTAGTTGGTAATGCTGCCAACGCGGGACATCCCAGGTCTTCGATATTGTAAACGTTTGGAAGAATTCTATCCAGCCAATGTTTCTTCTCTAAGCCCTTGATATAAATCTTGCTCGCATCGCGTAGAAGGCTGATAAGAGTCTCGCTGATTTCATCGTATGGTATATCACCGTTGACCCAGGGGATGCCATGGTAATTTGCTTCCAGCCACCGATTTTCGCTCTTGTATTTGACCGGCATGAAACTCCTTTTGTGTAGCGGTTCAAACAGATAGACTGATGGTAAGGCGTCATCTTCGAGAGGAATGACAGCCATCTCTTTGAATACGAATTCGTTGAAAGGTCACTTGAAGGCTTGGACGTCTACTATGTGCTCCATGATGAATAAACTGATGCAAACAGTCACGTTTCCAGCTCTTTTATACCCGTTTGCCCCCTCTACTGTGAGCTATTGTACAGTCACGAACGATGGATACATTCGGGGATATCGACCAATCAGCAACGACTTTGTAGCCCCCCTACCACTTTTTTAGATTCAAACGCAGGCATGAACAATGAATGCATTCATGAATATCGACCAATTAGCTACGAGTTCGATACATCTCACTACTTTTCGTGGGGATAAATGTAAGTTCTTCTGCAAGAGAGACGCATTCCGAAGCGACCGTTCAGATTATTCCAAAGTCGCTCTCTTCAAAGCAAAGTATTTCGAAATACTTGGGCAGAGTGGATCTCCCGGAGTGCAATGCAGTCATGAAGATGTGGGAGGATGTCTTGGAGCTTCTTCAAACTCAACAATCAGCTGAGATCGCAAAGTGGATCAAACGGCTTGCTGCAGTTATCAAATCCATAGAAAAATTATTGGTGAGGTCCACAGTTGCTGAACGTCAGAAGTATCTGTTCATGATTGGTTTCCTGAAAGGTATCGGAATCAAACTAGAACGTTTGATAAAACAAGGTTCAGGCTTGCAGAGGACTGATGAAAAAGGAATCTTGGATCGAGTGAGATGGTCGAACCTACTATCAGCTTTCAATGAGCGCATCAAGACAGGAGTTATCACCAACTTAAAGCACGTCGATGTCAATTTATTCTTGGAACATTGCTTGACACTTTTCCGTGAAGAAATAAAAAGTATCTTAAAGATCGAGAAGACGGCAGTCAAGGTATATGCAGTACTAGCAGCAAAATTTGAGGTAATGAAGAATGATGAAGAAATTGTTGAAGTGAAGTATTTCAACACGAAGGCTGAAGCGATTTATCCAACAACTTCAATCAAAGATTGGTTTATTGTCAACATCCAAGCACCGATTTAGAGGGAAATTGAAGAGCTTGAGCTACAAGATTCCGGATGGACGCTGTATTCTATCATCAACCTCATAGTAAACATCAACAAGTTGAATCCAATGCGAGGTAGCTCATATATGGATCGCCCAATCGAGATTTAAAATAAGCATGCAAGTGTCAATGTAAAAAATACTGACAACATGTGCTTCAAGTTCAAGGGCTGTACTATCAGCATTACATCCGGCAGTACATAATCCTTATCGAGTTTCTACATACGAGAGATATACGCATGAGCTCAACTTCACTGGTATCGACTTCCCAGTGATGCCACATCATTATAACAAATTTGAGAAGAATAATAGCATATCAATCAACATCTAAAGGGTGGTTAAATTGTAAGGGCCGATGTTGAATGTGAACCACACCTAAACGTCAAGTTTTTTTCTGCATTTCATTTGACATTTCTCAATTTCAGACTAACTCAATTTGAACCGTGGAAAGATACACAATCGAACAACGCGTTAAAGTTATTCAGGCTTATTATGAAAATGGGCGTTAAAATGAAAATGCATATCGTGCACTTCGTGATTTTTTCGGTCAATTCAATCGTCCAAATGTGCGTACAATCGGAAAAATCGTGCAAAAATTTGAGCAAACCGGGTCTGTAGGAGATATTAAAACACCAGTGCATGCTCGTACAGCTCGTACTGCAGAAAATATGGCTGCTGTTCGCGATAGTGTGGCTGAAGAGCCGTCCACCTCAACTCGTCGTCGTGCCCAACAATTGCACCTCTCACGCTCGTCGTTGATGAACATTATGCATAAAGACTTGCATTTACACGCTTATAAGGTGCAATTGACTCAAGAACTAAAGCCTCTTGACTATTCCAAACGTCGTCAATGGTCAGAATGGTGGCAAGAAATGGCAACAGTGGATGATCAATTTTCGAAGAAAATCATCTTCAGTGATGAGGCACATTTTCACCTCAGTGGATTCTAACTAAGCAGAATTGCCGCATTTGGGCGAATCATAATCGAAGAGTGATTGTCGAAAAATCAATGCACCCACAAAGAGTGACTGTTTGGTGCGGTTTATGGGCTGGCGGCATAATCCGGCCGTATTTTTTCCAAAATGAGGCCGGTCAGGCAGTTACTGTGAATGGTGTTCGCTATCGTGAGATGATAACGAACTTTTTATAGCCCGAATTGGAAGATATGGATGTGGGCGATATGTGGTTTCAACAGGACGGTGCCACTTGCCACACAGCTAACGAAACAATGGCTCTTTTGCGCGACAAATTCAATGGCCGTGTTATCTCACGTGGTAGCGATGTCAATTGGCCGCCAAGATCATGTGATTTGACACCGTTGGACTTCTTTCTTTGGGGTTATTTGAAAGAAAAGGTGTACGTCGATAAGCCAGCAACAATTCAAGAGCTAAAGGATGAGATGATTCGGCACATTAACGGCATAGAACCTCAATTATGCCTAAGCGTCATCGAAAATTTGGACCGACGAATGGAGGTGTGCCGCCGAGGTCGCGGCGGCCATTTGGCCGATATTTTGTTCCATACATAATTGAGCCATACCATATTATCATAATAAAAAGAATTGACAATAATTTCCTAAATAATTTGTGTTTTATTCAAAATCAACATCGGCCCTTAAAATTTAACCACCCTTTACATTCTGAAGAAACGAATGAGAAAGTTGGTGACCACTCCTCTGCATGTAACGTCTACGAAAAAAACTCTGCACCTTTTAAACATTAACCTTCTTCTCATGCAGGATCACTACGTGGATGAGGATGAAGAGCAAGAAAAAGAAGATGCTGCCAGAGTATACCAACTACCGAGATTCCATTACGTGTGGATCAAACACTTGTCTCGTTTAGTCTCGATACAGCTATCGAAACGTATCCACAAGCATCATATTTTTGACCTCTGCCTGCACTACTTTCGTAACAAAGACAAGCTTACCACACATGAAGAGGATTGCAGGAAGATAAACAAATGCAAGGTTATGATGCCGTCAGTAAAGAAAAAAATTCTTCGCTTTAAAAATCATAGCAATAAAGATAGAGTGTTTTTTATTGTCTACGCGGACTTTGAATGCTTACTCAAACCGATCCGAGATGAAAACGCGTATCAAAAGCACGAGGCGTTCAGAGTTGGATATTACCTAAACTGCAGTTACGATACCTCGAAATCGAGCTACTGCAGCTACAGAGGTGTGAAGCCTGCGGAATGATTCGTGAGCAAGCTGCAACAATTGGCCACGGACCTCTAAGAGCTGTACATGAATCCTAAGCCTATATCGAAGCTGTCATTCGAGCAGAGAATACAGTTTCATATGGCAACTACGTGTCATATTTGTAACAGGAATTTATCCATCAACGATCGAGTCCACGATCACTGCCATTTGACTGGACAGTATGTTTTTTGGCAACCCTTTTTTATTCAAATAATAATAAAGATAGAAAATACAATACATATTTATGTACACCTAGATACAGAGGACCGGTGCACAACGAGTGCAACTTACTTTATCAAGACTCACGAGTGATACCCGTGGTCTTCCACAACCTCACGGGATATGATTCCCATTTTGTTATACGTGCAATCGCAACATGCTTCGTTGGTCGTGTGGATATACTGCCACAAACGAAGCAACGTTACATCGCCTTTCAAAAGCACATTGATGGAAGGGATGTGAGTTTTCGATTCATCGACTCGTTCCGCTTTATGTCTTCATCGTTAGAAAAACTAGCTTCATACCCTACGGAATTGAAGATTGTTAGGCGCGAATTTCCACAACTTCCTGATGATAAGATTGAGCTGCTATCGAGGAAAGATGTATTCCCAAATGAATACGTTGACGCTGTACAGAAACTGGATGAGCATAATCTTCTGACTAAAGAAGATTTCCATAGTACGCTGAACGACAGTGACATCACAGACGACGATTACGAGCACGCAAAGAGAGTGTGGCAAGAGTTCAACATTCATGACTTGGATGAATATTCAGATCTCTATCTGAAAATTGATGTTCTCCTCTTGGCTGATGTCTTTGAGAATTTTCGTGACAATTGCATCAGAGCGTATGGTCTAGACCCTGCGCACTACTACACAACACCAGGATTCACGTGGGACGCTATGCTTAAGTTCACACAGATTGAGTTGGAGCTTTTCACGGACTTGGAGATGCATCTGTTCGTTGAGTGAGGGGCGGCGTGAGTCAGTGCTGCAACCGTTATGCCAAAGCGAACAACAAGTATATGAACAATTATGAGCCTCAAGAGCCCACCAAGTATCTCATGTACTTTGACGTCAACAATCTTTACGATTGGGCGATGATGGAATCGCTCCCATATGGAGACTTCACATGGGTTGAAAATCCAGCAAATATTGATTTTCAAGCGATCAAGAACGATGCATTAGAAGGATACATCCTGGAAGTCGATCTGGATTATCCCGTAAGCCTTCATGATACCCACCGAGACTTACCACTATGTCCTGAACACAAAAGTGCACCAGATTCAACGCAGATCAAACTGATGACAACATTAGACTTCAAGAGCAACTACGTTATCCACTATCGGAATCTAAAGCAGGCGCTCAAGTATGGTCTACAACTCAAACGTATTCATCGAGTGTTGAAGTTCAAACAGAGGCCGTGGTTAAAATCCTACATTGACTTAAATAGCGATATGCGGAAACAAGCAACGAATGATTTCGAGAAAAATCTCTTGAAGCTCATGAACAACGCCGTGTTTGGCAAGGAGATGGAAAATGTTCGTAAACATGTGGATGTAAAACTCGTCATACGCTGGGGTGGACGTTATGGTGCTGAGGACCTTATTGCGAGACCAACATTCCACAGTCGATCAATCTTTGAAGAGAACCTCATTGCTGTACAGCTTTTGAAGATAGAGGTATATCTCAACAAACTAATCTACATAGGCCTTTGTGTGCTGGACTTGTCGAAAGTGTTGGTCTACGACTTCCGCTATGATTACATGAAAACGCAATTTAACGATGATCACTGCAAGCTCTTGTATACCGACACCGACGGCCTACTCTATGAGATTCAGTGCCCTGACATATATGATATCATGAGACGGGATATCCGAAAATTCGATACCTCTGATTATCCAGCTGAGAATAAATTTGCACTACCTCAAGCAAATAAAATTATAGACAGATTATGACAGAATTCGCTGGTCTACGCAGCAAAATGTATAGCGTCCGAGTAAATGGCGATGATCATATGAAGAAGGTAAAAGGCGTAAAAACAGGCGTAGTGGAAGCAACTGTTATGCCGGTACCGCGTTATTGGTTAACTCGGTAATCGGTATAACATTAAAAAGTTATTATTTTGGGATCGTTTGCCGATTAAGAGTAGAAACTCGAATAATTCGTGTAGACGTGCATTTATGTAAAAAATGGCAATGTTTATTATAGGCAACGGCTACTTCCCGTTGTCTATTTAAAAGTAAAAAGAGTTCAATACAATAAAACTGTGATTACAAGCCCGTACAAGGAACCAACCTTTCGCGTGTAAATCTACCGTTCAAATCTAATATTTCGCGATCAACCGTTCAGGTTGATGTCAAACTGAAAACTGATTTCGGCAAAGCAGTTATTTTGCCCCATTGACCGACATCGAGTGTCGAATGGATTTCATAATTATCTTTGCTTGCAAATTTCAAGCTCGAGCTCATTGCAGTTATTGCGGGCAGCTCGATGCTTACGTTTGCACATTGTTCTACTTTGGTGAGCGGTCTTCACGAAAAGGAGGACAATGGCAAAATAATGTACAAGAATTAGTTCGCGGTACAAAATCCCTCCCCCCTTAAAAAGAAAAATGTTTCTCTAAAAAATTTTTCTTCGATTGGTTTCTGTATTTCCTCTTACAATGATATTCTCTATATCGGACAATATAGCAGCCATAATACATAACAATCTCTATCATTTGACAATTTTTCTTTTGCTATTTTTCTACATAATCGATCTGGCCATCGCACTCGGCTGACGGAGCGAGTTTCCCAGGCTCTGGTGCGCTCGGATCGCGGTCGCTGCTGTGGCTGTTGTCGTCCGAGTCGGTCGAGATTAATATTCATGTCGGCTGCTGCCGGGGTCGCTGCCTCGGTTGTCCTTGTCGGTGTCCGGTTCCGTAGGTGCCTATAACATTTAAACAGAAGGAAGCCGACCAAGGCTGCTGCTCGAATCTCCGAGCTTTTGTAGCCCCTCCGGATCTCGCAGCACGCTTGACAGTGAAACTTCCTCCTCGTTGTGTATTGGAGGTGCCTCATCCTCCATTTCCCTCAATTTTAGGGCGTACGGGGGAAGGTAATCTTTCCGGATGACTTGAGACGTTCGCCCTGTTATTTCCACGCTGAAACCTGGAGCGGTTACAATACATATGCCTATAAAAGCCAGTATTCCGGTTATTTGTGTCCATTTTCGCGTATTTCGGGACTTCGGAGGGTGCGTTGTTTGTAACCGACATTGAAGGTGTGTCGACGGCCAAATGTAAGATTTGCTCGGTACCTTGCAATTTTTTAAAGTATTTTTGTATACTGTACCTTTTGTATATAGTACTATTGCTGCCCGATCAACGGTATCTTTCGTACGAGTACTACCGCGTTGCCTTTGTTGCGATAGGTGTGGTAGTGCGTCGACGAGGTGTCTTGTGAGCGTTCTTGGCGGCAGGGACGTCGCTCTGGCCTTACCACTAGCTATGTCGTTTACCAGCCACACTAATTCCTGTACGTCGATGAGTGACGCCTCGACTGCAATACTTATCGCGTCGAGCGTCTTTTCCATGTGTTGGCGCCTCGTTACATAGTACAGGTTATCGTTGAGTGCGTGATTGAAACGCTGAATTTGGGTCAACAGGGCCTGTTCGTTGGCCTTTATATGATGCGCGCTTTCATTATATAGGCTGGGGGTGGTCCTTACCACTTATTTTCAGTTTTTCAACCCTTCCTGCAGGGTCTGCTGTGAGGCTTTTATTCCGGCAATCTCTTCGTGGAGCTTTTGGGCATCGGCAGCGTCCACATTTCCTATGATGGCCTTGATGCTTCCAAGGCCGTTGACCATTTAAAGCTTAATCGAAAAATGTTTTTTGTTTGTCTCAATTATATAGCGTTATTACCTACTCCGCTTGGTTTATTGAAGTTTCCACCTTGCGCCCTGAGCGGTTCTTCCCCACATTCAATCTTAGCTTTAATTAATCTGTTAATTAGCTATAGGTAATTTTTATAATTTCATATATTCCTGATCTATTAGTGCTCGATAAAGAGCTTCAGGCGGTTGGCGTGTACCGCCTGGATTTTACGTCCCTTCCGGACTACGTAATTGACGGGGGGCCTCTTCTCTACTATTTCGTGAGGTCCCGTCCACTTCGGGGTCAGCTTGGCTGACCGCCCCCTGCGCACCGTCTCGTCACGGAGGAGTACGCGTTCGCGGACGCGGTACTCCTGCACCTGTGCACCGTGGTCATATGTATTCTTTGACTTCCTTTTCGGGACTTCCAGGTTGTCGCGTGCTACTGTCCATGCGGCGCGTAATCGCCCGCGTAACTCGTGGACGTAATCATCGTAGGCGAAGGTGCTGCGGGGCTCTTGTTTCACGGCGGTCGGCAACTCAGCCTCGCGTCCGTATACCAACACGTGGGGAGACAGTCCGGTCCCCGTATGTGGAGTGGTATTGTACGTAAACATTGCGTACGGCAGCCACTCGTCCCAATTACCCTGATCCTCACTTATGAAATTTTTCAGATACTCTGCGAGGGTACGATGTGACCTTTCTAATGCGCCGTTCGATTCGGGATGATAGGCCGTAGTTTGTACCTTTTTAATTCGCAGCAGTCGACGCATTTCTTTGAAGGTCGAGCTGAGGAAGTTCATACCCTGATCTGATAATATTATTTCCAGCATTTCGTGCCGGCAGATTAATTTTTCTACGAGTGCTCTAGCGACTGTCGAAGCCTCTTGGTTCGGCAGTGATATCGCTGCACTGTATTTTGTGAGCACGTCCTGGATAGTAAGTATATATCTTTTTCCAGATGCGCTTTCTGGTAGCGGTCCTACGATGTTGACCGCTACTTTCTAAAAGGACCTCGATGGGGTGTCGGTTGCCACTATCGGCACTCGTTTCCTTTTCCTGGTTTTATTCTTCTGGCAGGATTCGCAGGACGATATGTAATTTTCGAATTCCTTTCTCAGGCCGGGCCAATCGTGCTTGGTCTGGATCCGATGCAATGTACGCCGTATACCCTGGTGCCCTCCTATGGGGGTGTCGTGGTATTCTTCAATTATTGTCAGGCGGTCATCGGCAGAAGGAATGGCTACGCCACTGCGGCAGTCGCTACAATTTTTCATAACGCTGTCTTCGTCTGCACTGCTGGAAGTTCGTGGGCTACGGGCCCCGCCGTGCCTCGCTTCCTCAGCAGGCCTTTGCGGTGCTCTGTCCGCAGTTTCTTCGCTCGGTGTGCCCACCGTTAGCTCCGCCGTTGGGTGGCTCTCTGTCTCGAGCGGCCTTGCAACGTTCGCTTTTCGCGGCCTTCCGCGCTTCGCGGGTCCGCCATGCTGTGCTGGGCCCGCTCCGCCCTTGTCAGTGGTGCTCGCAGTCTCACTAGTGACTTGCGTTGCTAGCTTGCATGGTCTGCCCCTTCCCCGACCGCACGGCTTTTCGGCGGGGCTGTGGGGTTCAGTAGAGCGATCTGCATGCACGCTGCGGATCTCTCTATCCTCGTCTGTAGCATTGGCAGGCGCTGTCTCTCGCTCGTCCTCGTTGCTGGGCTGGCCCGGGGTATTCTCGCTTCTCCGCTTTGTGCGGCTGTCTGTACCCACGCGCATGCTGTCCTTTCCTTTCTCGTGGGCGAGCTTGATCTCTCGCTCCGACGAGCGGCCACGGCTGTAAGGGGTATCTTCGGCCCTCCGCGTTGTGCAGTCATTCGCTGTGCCGAGCTGCCCCCTCGTGCTGTCCTCTTCCGACTCACGAACCTCGTTCTTAGCTCTCGCTTGGCTCCTTGTAGTAGCGAATATGCGGCTTAGCGCATCTGCATTCGTATTACGTTTTCCGGCCTTATATTCAACGTTAAATTCGTGTTCGCCCAATTTTATTTTCCAACGCATTAGTCTCCAACCTGGGTCCTTCACTCCGAACAGCCAGGTGAGCGGTTGGTGGTCCGTCACTACCATAAAACGTGTACCATAAATATATGGTCGAAATTGAACGAGAGCCCAAACTATGCGAGTAGCTCTTACTCCGTGTGTTACTATGTCGTCGAGGTACACATAGCATTTGACGCCCTGTAGTCCTGCTAACACGAAGTTCATTAGCCGCTGGGAAGTCGGTGGCGCGTTCCATTGACTCCTGCTGGGCTGGTCTATTCCTTCCGCTAGCATTTTGTCTGTCGGCATCTCCACTTCTCTTTCTCGTGGGCGAGTTTAGCCTCTCGCTTCGACGAGTTATAGTGGTTGCCTTGGGTATCTTCGACTCTCCGCTTGGTGCGGCTGTTCGTACTACCCGAATGCGCAATCTTTCTCTTTCTTGTGGGACTTTCTTTCCTGCCTACTTGAGCTCGTATGGTCGCGTATAAGCGACTTAGAGCATCTGCATATATATTTCGTTTCCCGGCTTTCTGCATTTTACCGGACCCATGCCCCGATTTTACAGTCTTCTCAGGCAAGGGTTGCGATCCTAGGTCCTTCGATCCGACCTTAAAGGGTGTGCGATACTGCACCTCGTGCGTGCGCTGTCGCTTGTTCCCTCGTAGATGGAATACACCGTTGTATTCGCACACTATTCCTGCACGAGCTGCTTGCTTTTCACTGCTGGGGAGCACCAAGTCGAGCTTCCGTTGTTGCTGCGCAAAGCGTTTGGCCTTTTTCCCGTGCTCTCTGAGCTTACGCGCAGTGTCTTGACCTGTCGGCTTCGTACGGCCTTCGCTATCTCCGACGGCTTGAGTGTCGCCGTCGGCTGTTGCATTTCCCCGTCGTGTTTAGAAACATTTAAACTCTCTCTATTGCTTTTTGACGGTGTGACACGGAATCTCGCTACTTTGCCTCGGCTGATTCCGTTCCTTGTAGGTAGTCCGACAACTTTTTTCTCCTTGGCGGCATCCATGTTGGACCCGTTTCCGGAAGGAAGATTTATCTTTGTGAGCAGGCCTATGTACTTGCATGTGGCGGCAGCTCTACTGCGAGGTGACGAATATATCCTCGTCGCGCCGTCCCGTAGCGGCATGCAGTGCACATATAACTTAAGTGTCTTGCTATGCAGGATGTCCACCTCATGCTGCTTAATAAATACCATTCCTAGCAGTCAGTTGACCTTCAACGGCACATTATTTGGGACTATGTAGAACCAGTGTTCCACGTTTAGTACCGATGTCTCCAGCACAATTTTTGCTATACCGAGGAGGGTGAATTTTTCACCTGCCACACCCTGCAATTCCACGGGGCACCTGCTCACCATGGTCTCGGGCTTGAGGCATCCCTCCTTTAGTATGCTGCACTGGGCCCCTGTGTCCGCTTTGAGGGTGAGTACCCCGGTCGTGGCTAACGGTGCATCGATATCGAAGTCGCTGGCCGTAGCGCTAGACGCCGGCAGCATTACCTGCAATAACTGCTGCGTCGTCTTCCTCCTGCGCACGGGTCTCTGCTGGGCCGTGAGTGTATTCATTCTCATCGTTCCCAGCGGGCTGGCATCGGTATTCAATCGACTGGAACTTGCATTCACCGTGGACCTTTTACTCTTGCCCCCTGAGTCCCTTGGAAGTTGGGGATGCTGTGAAGACTGGGCAGGATCGCTCTTGTTCTGCGACAATCTTTTCCTGCAGTCTTTCCACATGTGGCCCTTTTTTTGGCAATAGTTGCACATAACGTCAACGTTGTGAATGGATGTATTCTCGATGTACATCGGTAGGCTCACTTTTCCCGATCTGCGGGTGCAGTCTCGAGCCGCGTGCTCTGGTTTCCCGCAGGTGAAACAATTCTCGCCCTGCCGGGATGGTGCGCCTTGGGACCTTCTGGGGTGGCTTAATGCTCCACCTACCCCTCCCTTTGGCTGCACCATATTGGTGATCTCGATGGCTCCTGCCACAGAGTCATGCAGCGTTTGGTAGTTTCTTGCACGCACCAGCACTTGCACCTGGCCGTGCAGGCCGTTTTCGAAGTTGGCTTGTGCACTTCGTCGGGTGATACTCTCGACGGTGATCCTCTGATCCTTCGTTCTTAACGGTTCACAGAGTATTTCGGTTATGTCTACCGTAATCCTCTCCGTTCATGCCGCGTAGGCAGCGATATCCTTATTCTGTCCCTGCCGGAGGGAGCTGAACTCCATCTGCAGCACGGCCAGGGACTTCCGTTGTCCGTACAACGCTTCCAATTCACTCCTGAGTTGCGCCATGGTACTGATAGTCTTGTGCTGCAGTTGTCTACCCTGCGGAATATCGTCTCGCAGGACTTCAACAAGAATGGCAGTGCCTTGGAATCCTTGCCGTCGAACGTTTTCACCATCTTTATTCCGAGGCTGAGGCTGAGCATATTTGAGGGCCTCTGCGTCTTCTCGAACCGCATGCGTATCGGGGGCTGTGCGGGGAGCGGAATGTCCTCCATCCCTGCTCCTCATAACCGTCGCTGGAGCTCGGCAATTTGCTCTCTTAAGGAGTGGATGAGCTCGTACTCGTCCACACCAACCTCGTTTAGCGTATCCGCCAAATTCCGTCTTGCCGAAGGTGTTTCAGCCTCCCTGAGTTCGCGATCAAGTTCACGTTGGCCTCGTTCGTGCTCACGCTGCAGCCTTTCGTACTGGCGTCGAGCTCTCTCCATTTCGCGTTGGCTTCGGTCGACCGCCTCCAACCGATCGCGTACTCTTGCTGGTACCGACCAGGCTGTCGTACCGGTAGCTGCTGAAAACCCTACTTGATCTATGGTTCGCATGTTTTCAATTTCCCGCTCAACCATGTTTTCGGTGACGTGCTTGGGCGTTCGCTCACCAGTAGCTATATTAAAAACGTCGTCACTATCGTCGCTGTCGAAATCCCCGAACGACGCACCCCCACGTGGGTTTACGCCAAACTGAGCCGTCAAACGGTCTGCAAGGCCCTCTTGTCTGGTCGAGGGGATTCGTCTCGTCGGCGAGAGCTCGAATAGCGCCCTGCGCGCATCATAAAAGATGTCCCCTACGGCCGCAGCAATCCGGCTGTGGGGTCTACCCCTGCGCCAGGCAACGTTGTGTCTAACGAGTTGCCCCTGCGACCTGATCGGGCTCCTCTAGATTCCGACATGTTTGTTTCGCGACGGGCTTGATTTTATTATTTCCCGAACAAAAAATAATCTCACGAGAGATATACGTATTCGATGGAATATTTTACTGGTTTTCGGCTTGACGTTACTGGCTTAGACTTTATGGCTAAATGTATATATAACGTAACCGCCACTTACAGGAGGATGGTCTGGTAGATTGTCCTCTCCATGGCGTTGCTCCTTGGGTACAGTTCCTTCGGTGCTGTAGACCTGATGTCCCGTAGCTTCCCTCGAAGACTGGTCCAGATGTTCTCCCTGGTACCGTTGACCCGTCTCCTGGTGGTTCCTGGGCTCGTCTCATGTGCGTCGGCAATGCCTGCGCGACGGCTTCGTAATAAGTTACCGCTTCGGGTACTCGCTTGCACACTTTGTGCGGTTTTCCGCGACTTGACGTGACACCTCCAATCGGGACTTTAAACGGTTGACCGATACGTCACACCGCACCGACGTTCACTTCGCGTCTTCGCGTTAGATTAGTCAGGTTTTACGAACAACACTGGCATCCTTTGCACAAGTTGTAGTCGTCACTATAGAGTCACTCTTAACTTTGTCCAAAACACACTTTATTCAAATAAATTACGTAGCACTTATAACTTCAGCAGATCCCACCGCTGCCACCAAATGTTATGCCGGTACCGCGTTATTGGTTAACTCGGTAATCAGTATAATATTAAAAAGTTATTATTTTGGGATCGTTTGCCGATTAGGAGTAGAAACTCGAGTAATTCGTGTAGACGTGAATTTAAGTAAAAAATGGCAATGTTTATTATAGGCAACGGCTACTTCCCGTTGTCTATTTAAAAGTAAAAAAAGTTTAATACAATAAAACTGTGGCTACGAGCCCGTACGACAAACCAAACTCTCGCGTGTGAATCAACCGTTCGAACCTAATTCGCGATCAACCGTTCAGGTTGATGTCAAACTGTAGACTGATTTCGGCAAAGCAGTTAATTTGCCCCATTGACCGACATCGAGTGTCGAATGGATTTCATAATAATCTTTCCTTGCAAATTCCAAGCTCGTGCTCATTGCAGTCATCGCGGGCAGCTCGATGCTTATGTTTGCATATTGTTCTACTTTGGTGAGCGGTCCTCACGAAAAGGAGGACAATGGCGAAATAATGTACAAGAATTAGTTCGCGGTACAACACAACCATAACCTTCGATGATTTCCGTCAATGCCTTTTCGAGGGAACAACACAGTGTCGAGAGCAACGAGTCATAAGGTCACGCATGCACATTGTCTATACAGAGAAACAAGTAAAGCTCGCATTGAGTCCTCATGATGACAAACGATATTTACTTGCTGATACCATGGATACGCTGCCTTGGGGACATTACCGGATACCGCAAGACATGTTGAAACCGGCTTCGATCGTGTCGTAACCAGCCTACTCCCCACTCTTACATATACATCCCTACTCTGACATTCACACTCTAGTCGTCTAATCAACGACTTCAATTTCCTTCTCCGCGACTGCCTGCTGCGGAAGCTCAATCAGAGACTTGGGTGCAACCCCGTTGATCAATCAGTGACTCGAATCTCCTTCTCCATGGTAGATCGGTAGTGGGTGATACCACTATATAAAGAGTGTGACTGCAGCTAGTTCCATCAGACCTTTGCCGTCAACTGTTCACAGTATCTACTCGTTGATCCATTGATACCTTGGGGATACTAAAGGATACTAAAGGATACGAAAGGATACTTCAGAACCTGAAACAGACTTGTATTGGAAGCAGTTCACAATCAACTTTATGAGACGGAACCCGCATCAAACACATTGGAACCCGTTGCTCATCAGTCTCGCATATTCGTCGTCGTCTTCTGCACTCAACTCCGTCAGACGAAACGTACATTAAACGTATAGCAGACCAAAGAAATCTACGCCAATAGTATTGGAACCTGTTGCTCACCACTATCACTTACTCGCGTCCATCTTCTACAGTCAACTTCGTTAGACATCGAACTCGTTGGTCAAGACGATTACCTCCCAACGGAAAAAATCGTCGATCTGCAGATCAACAAAATGCATAAAGTCACCGATTTGCGCCAAGTGACGACTAAATATGGACAAAAAACTGTTGCCACTCTCGACAATGAATTCCAAATATTTCTGCCTAAACGTGTTCTGCGGCATTTGAGAAAGACCAGGCTCTGTTCAGTCGCATGGAGGAAACGGTCACACATGGTACATTGCATCTAAACTATATTGAAAAAGAGTAGAAAAAACAAATCGAATTGGTTATTTTGTAATGTGTTTATTTTACAATGAATAAAAAAGACATTTTTTATTATACATAAATGCTGACTCATTATTTCACTCCTGTAGTTAATTCTGCGTTATTTATCCAACTATTATGCGAATTGTCAAATCCCAACCATTTGACATAAGCACGATTTCCACGTTTCTTGAGAATCTTCTCCACGAGATAGACATCTGGATAATTGGCCTTCAGTAATTCTTCATTATAAAAACCGCCAGCGATGGGTTTATCTTGGCAGTCCTTCACCTTGTACGTTGCGGGTGTCGTCCTCATTACTCGACTCACAGTGAAAATTTCCGTTGACCAATTGGGTATGTAGCCTTTCTCGAAAACGTGTTTGTTCTTGCTCACTCGCACGTTGTCACCGATTTTGAATTTCACTACAAGGTTTCTTCGTTCATTGGTAGTAGAAAAACGTTGAATTAGTTCTTCAACAGTGTCCGCTGTGACGTTCCTCGGCTTCATACTAATAGTTCGATGCTTCGTGTCGTTGTATGTCGCCACGAGATCATCTAAAATGTCTATCGATTTGTAAGATTCGTGTAGACTAAATTTCATCTACATTTTATTCTTAAGGGTACGATCAAAGCGCTCCACTATACATGCTTTAAGATTACTATATGTGGAATAGTGATTGATGTTGTGGCGTTTTATTAAATTCTGGAAAGTCTTAATATGAAATTCTTTGCCTTCAATCAACCACCAGTAGATTGTCTCTTTCGAGCTGATGTAGAAGCACCAATTATTAGAGTTATATAGGATTTATATTTTTTACTGTTTTGTCTGTGGACTAACTCATCAGAATTATAGTGTTTTTTGTGTGCATTTGTTCTAAGTACAATTTTCCCATAAAGGTTTACATCTTCATTGCTTATGAAATTCTGATTGGGAACTTTTCTGAACAGCAGTTCAAGCAAACCAATGGTCTTATCATACTTTTCGTTGTTATCATCATTAATAATAACGTATTCGTTACCAAAACTTATGGTGGAATCACCAATCATAAGGGAACCATCTGGTAGCTTTCCAACTCCATAAGTCATATCGAGATACTTTTTACGATTTTTACCGAGTAAGTTCAAATATTTCTCAATAGTTGAATATGGTTGATCAGATTTTTTCTTTGTTGATGCTTTCTCGTCATCATTATCATTATCGGTGAATGCAGTTTTAAATGAATTATCCTGCTCTTCATTTTGAGATGCATCTTCCTCACTCTCCTCCTCTGTCTCCTCCTTCTCCTCCGACTGTAGAGGAGGCGGATTAGTACACGACTACAGTAAGTCTACATAGAACCTCCCGCCATCTAACAGGATACCATGCAACCATTATGGAAATATCGATCTTGATCTATCCGACTGTAGCGTCATCTAGCAGACAAAAATTTCGACATAAGATAATTATTGACTGGCGGTAATTACCATCTGTGGGTAAAGTAGGTTTCTAGGATAATTATCGACCGAGCACAGGTAAATTTACACCTGCCTAGGTGGTGTGCTTGAACCGGCCTAGCCTATCTACTATCCTGCTCTTCATTTTGAGATACATCTTCCTCGCCCTCCTCCTCCTCCTTCCTCTCCTCCTTCTCTTTCTTGGGAATCCAGTTTTTTTTTATTTCATGTGTATTTGTGTCAGTAGCACTTACAAGTTTTTTAAGTGGCTTCACGATTGGTTTGAATGTTTCACCCCAAGCTTTTTCCATAATCTGCTTACTAACTTTTAAAAGCTTGTATTTATGTTTAATAGCATTTCTAACTTTTTTTACTTGACAAAGCGTCTTTCTCTCGTGACGAAATTCGTCGGCGATGTTATCGCTTCGACTGCTCATGATGATCTCATTAAGATTTACTCTTTACGCGTGATATATTTGTAGCAAAGCAGTCAAAACCTTTCCTGTATCTACCACAGACGAGCCCTCGACGATCTTTATCAATTACTAGGAATCCATGATTGGCATCATTCCAACATTTCGAGCATAAGTCTTTAAACTGCGAGTACGTCATGTCAGTATTTACATCATCATTATAAACATGCTTGAGATTAATATCATCCTGACGAAAGATTACAAACATGTTAACGTTATTACGTACTAAATATTTAGGTATTTGTGCATACGACTGACACAAGTAGAAGCAGTCAATATTCTTATGTCTACCAATACAGTAGAAGGCTCTAACATTATCTTGTTTCTCGCAGGCTATGTCATCAAATATCATGATTGAATTGATATTAGCTTCTTCGGGCAATACTACTTGATCATGTTCATCAAAGGCAAAAAATCCAATACCCTTCATAGGCTGCAGAAGTTTTTCGAGAAACTTGTACTTTGGTTGATTCAATGATTTCGAGTATATGAATACATTTTTATATCTTAATCCATTTGGGTGTGTAATCATAGTGAGCAATGCATTGGTTTTTCCACAATTTGATGGGCCACAAAAAACTGCTCGGATTTTGTTGGGTAATAGTGGACCATGACTTGTACGTACTTTTTTCCTTTCAGTTAGCCGATCAAAATTCATTACCGGTAGCGAGAGCGGTTGCTCTCTGAACTCCATGTTGACAGCGACTGATGGTTTAGGGTAAAAATACTGTGCTTATATACTCTAAACCTCATTCGTTCACTGTTCTTTCTAGTGTAAGCATCATACCTAAAGGTTGCGGTCTGCTGAATAGAGTCCTCAACAAACTACCTATCGAGCTTCATTTACCGGGCTATCAAAACTGTGGACCAGGCACGAAACTAGCAGAACGTCTTGCTCGTGGTGATCCTGTTATCAAGTATAATCATAAGAGATATCAAAATTTTGATACATATGAGTGTGGGCATCTATGCCTAAAATTCTTATATAAGGATCTGTAAGTGGTGCTTATCCTATCAGTCTAATGTGAACCATCATGGGAGATTCATTGACTCTCAGTTTATCTGGATCATCGTCTATTTTAGAGGCACAATACTTTCCACCAATTGAGCTCTCACCTAGCAAGAACTATCTCCTTGGGCTAGTGGAATTACTATCTTTTAATTCTATACCCAACGTCGATACTGGGAAAAACAAGATCTATGTGGGTGAAGAAGTGATTGTGTTACCTACAGGAAGTTACGAGATTGAAGACATTGATGTGTACTTGCAAGAACAGCTTACATCTAAACATATTACCATTAGTTTGAAGCCTAATAACAATATTCTACGAAGCGTGATAAAGTGCAGTGAAAACATTGTTTTTCGTCCGCAAGACTCGATTGCTAGACTACTTAGTTTTACACGTCGTGAGTTACCTGCTCATATCTCTCATAGCTCAGAATTACCTGTTGCTATTCTGAAAATCAATGCATTGCGAGTTGAGTGCAATATTACTTCAGGAGCGTACATCAATGGGCATAAAGTTCATACGATCCAGGAATTCTTCCCGGCAGTACCACCGGGGTATAAGATCTGTAACGTGGTAAAATCTTCAAGCGCTACGTCCTCCTCGCACAACGGCTGCCAACACGATCTCGCAGGGCTGTAACGCGTAATCGCCGTACTCTAAATAATTTTTTTTTGTTTTTTTTTGTATTTCTTTTTCTTAAAATCGTACGACCGAGGAGCGGAGAGGAAGATAAAGAAAGAGGGCTGCCCATACCTCTTGGCAGTTTCGGGATCGAGTCACCCTTTCGTAGGAGAGAGAGAGAGGATATAGACATTTTCCATTTCTCGTGGTCGGGTTCTACAGCCGTCCCGCTCGACGTTCATCTACGGCCAATATGCTATTATCTATTCTCGGTCATCTGCTCTACTAGCAATAACCAGTCTTTCTCACGGGGCTCACCTGCCGGACTGGACTACACGTGGTTATTATCTGCTATTAATATTTGCGTCGTCAAGCCGTATGTGGGATTAGTTCGGTGTAGGCCGTATCGCGAGCTGAATTGCGAGGCGACCTGTCAAGTTTACTTTGCTAGGCCGTGTTTTGGTCGTTTATCGCAACCGTCTCAATATAGGTCGTGTATGGGAGAGAGTGAGAGCCGAGACGAGTGCCGGGATGAAATATGCTGCCAGAATAATTAAGTTTATGAATTGTTAAAGAGTTACGTTTACGGGACATTCTGTTTGAATTGATTATCAATGTTTATTGAAAATTCGTAATTGTTTGTTAAGAAATAAATAAGTTGCCCGAGTGACCTTTGTAAGTCCCGTACCTGCTATCGTTGTGTAAATTATTTATTGGTGTTGTTTTATTAATTTGACTTTGTTTATTGTTCCGGTCAGGGGTATTTATTGACCCTATTTTATTGACCCTATTTTATTGATTTATTTTATTCATCGACGTTAATGACGCATTTCATCTGTATTACTGGATTTTATTTGCCTTTTATTCGAGGATAATTCTTGGCTTGAAAGTCCGAACCACCCACTCTGCCTCGAACAGCTGTAGCTAGCCTGGGTTGAGTCTGACCTAACATCTCGTTATTTTTCCTTCCGGTGCGTAAGCGCCTGGCGCCCAACTCGAAAGAGGAAATAAAAGGAAGGAAAAATAGCTTGGGTCAGCTATGGGTAACGTGGTACGTTGAGGAGCAAATTTACGTTACAGATCATTAGAGTTCCATCACACTTCATTTACCTTCCAATAGCCGTGAGGATCATTGATCATCTGCAATTACGCATAGTCGATCAAGACGGAGAACTAGTTAATTTTCGCGGTGAAGTTATCACCATTAGACTACACATTAAAGAAGCCAAATAGCTAATCATGGGAATTATCTTCAATAATAATAATTTTTTTTTTTTTCTTTTCTTTTCGAGGGGTGGTGGAAAATCTTCAGAAAGACAGAGAGGAGGGACCGCACTCCTCAAAGTGTAGGATTTCTATCCACTAAAAACCACCAATCCTTTTTTCAGATGTTGTGTAACGACCCCGGAACCGCTTCCGCATTTCGTCAGGGTCGTTCTGTTCCTTTGCCTTCCAGGCCCTTTTACTCTTTCCTGCTTGTTTATGGCCGCAATCCGGCGCAAGCTGTGATGTTCTGCCCAATTCCATTACTGACACGCTAATGCCCTAACTGTTTTCACCGTGTCACTTCACTGTGGTTCACTGGACTCGGCACTATTTTCACGCACTGCACTGTTCACTATGCTCACGATGTCCAACTAGTTGTTGTCTGCTCCGGCTATTACTCTGTTGTTTTCTTCTTGTTTCTTCTGGCGTAGAACTGTTTCAGCAAAATTTGTCACCGCATCCCACTTCTCCGCGTTGATCAGCATCGATGCCACTATGTTCTCTGGGGTGATAAGACCTAGTGACTCCTGCATCCTTTCCCTCTCATCCCTCCATCGATTACACTCGAAGAAGGTGTGTTGAGCGTCGTCGCTTTTAGAATCCCCGTAGATACATCGGGGATTTTCCACTTCCCCGATCTTGTGAAGGTATGCGCTGAAGTAGCCATGCCCGCTCAATAGTTGGGTCAGGTAGTAAGTCACTTCCCCATGTTTACGATCTGTCCATCGGGCCAGATGTTTGATGAGTCTGGCTGTCCATCTTCCTCTTGCATCACTGTCCCACATGTCCTGCCAAAGCCCCATGGTGTGACTCCTCTCCTGTTTCTGTAACTGTTGCCGATCGTCTTCAGCTCGTCGTAGGTAGACCCGTTTCTTCTCTTTCGCGAGGAGCTCGATGGGTACCACTCCTGAAATGACCAGGGCCGCCGGTCCTGATACCGTTCGATATGCACAGGCCACTCTCAGGGCTCCTCTTCTTTGTACCGCGGTTATACGTTTCCTTCGGCTTTCCGCTTCCAGTGCGTCCACCCAGATCTCTGCTCCGTACAGGAGAATCGAGTGCGTCACCGACATTAGAAGCCGGCGTTTGCTGGTCATTGGTCCTCTCACGTTCGCCATGAGATGGCTCAGCGCTGCTACCATGGTCGCTGCTTTGTCTGTCGCTTTCCTCATGTGTTCCCAGAAGGTTCGTTTGGTGTCCAGGGTGATGCCAAGATACCTCACTGCGTCCTTCGTTTCCACCTCTTCGGTTCCGACCCGCATGCGCAGTATGTTCGGGATCCTTTTCCGAATGAGAACTACTATCTCCGTCTTCTGCGTGGCTAGGCTAAGGTCGTGATCCTCCATCCATTTGTGCGTCCGCCTCATGACCTGGTTAAGACGCCTTTGTCCCGCTTCGGGGTCTCTTGCTGTGATGACCGCGGCGACATCGTCGGCGTATCCTATCAGATACGTGTCGTCTGGCATTTCCATCCGTAGAATTCCATCGTACGAGATGTTTCAGAGATCTGGCCCGAGGATCGATCCCTGGGCTGCGCCTGAGGTGACGACTTTTCTCTGTTGTCCTTCTCGTGTGTCGTAGAGCAGTACTCGGTCCTTCAAGTAGTCGTCCACCATCGCGAGGAGGTACGCTGGTACCTGGAAATGTACCTTTAGCGCCCGCATGATGTCGCACCATCTTGTCGAATTGAAGGCATTCTTCACGTCGAGTGTAGCCAATACCACGATCTCTTGGGAGTAATGGTTGCTCTCCCGCGTTGCCTCAACTGTCCTCATCACCTCTTGAACTGCGTTTACCGTGGATCGTTCTTTCCTGAAACCGAATTGTCTATCGGACAGGTCACCTACTTCCCGTATTGCTGTATGTAGCCGCGGCTTGATCATCCTTTCCAGCAATTTCCCGGCCGTGTCCAGCATGCACAGTGGCCTGTAGGCTGACGGGGAGTTAGGGTCTCCTTTGCCTTCGCTGATTAACACCAGACGCTGCGTCTTCCAGCGTTTGGGGAAAACTCCGCTCTTCAGGCAGCAGTTGTACATGTCGAGAAGCAGTTTCGGGCGGGCGTCTGCCACCGCCTTCAACACGTCTGCCGGTACGCCGTCGGGACCTGGGGCCTTCCTCTTCTGCAGTGAGTTGACCGCGGCCATCAGCTCCTCCTCATTAAATAACGTAATGTCCTTAATCCTGATGTCGAGGTCCTCCTCGGTCCTCGGTGGGTGAGTCGGGAATAGGGTATCTACGATGTTTTTCATCCTATTCAGGTCCATGCTCTCTCCTTTCGAGAAAGCTTCTAGTTTCCGCGTGACTATCCTGTAGCCCAATCCCCACGGGTTGTTATTCACGTCCTGTATAATGGAATTCCAGCGCTCCGTCATGCTGCGACCAATTTGACGCTGTAGGATCTTCTTGGCACCTTTGTATTAAGCCGCGATGACCGCTGCCTCATCAGGATTCCTTCTTCGAACTCGGGTTGCTTTCCTTCGCAGTCGGACGCATCGTTTTCGCTGACTGGCGATCTCGTCGGTCCACCAATACGCTGCCTGCTTGTTCGCTGCTTTCTCGGCATCGACGCTCTACACGCTTGCAGTACTAGCTGCATCGTTTCGTCCACCAATTCTTCTGCACTTGGGTTTTCAACGTGCGTCGAGATCCTCCGTCCGTTGAGTATCGTTATACCCAATTTCCTCTCGTCCATTTTGGCTACGTTCCATCTTGGTGGTAGGTCCCTGTTGATCCTTGGTGCGTTTCCTTCTTCAAATAATTCGAACGTGATGTATTGGTGGTCGCTGCTGGTGAAGTCCTCAATCACCGTCCATTTTCTCACACATGGCACTGCGCGTTCCGATGCAAACGAAATGTCCGGTATCGTTTCCCCGTAGCCTGGTCGTCGGAAAGTCGCAGTCGAACCGGTGTTGAGCACTGTGAGGCTTAGTCTTGAAACCATTTCCATTATTCGCCTGCCTCTGCCGTCCGGATGCGGCATGCCCCATTCGATCGCTCGCGCATTAAAATCTCCAGCCACGATGATTTTTCCTTCCATGTCCCGTAGTTCGTTTTCCAGGCTGTTGAGCTTCTCTTCAAATTGCCCGATGCCTTCATTGGGCGTGAAGTAGCAGCTCACGTAGTAAACGTCCCTCTGTTTAGTCCAGACAAAGCCGTTTCCTCTACCGTGATCTTCTACTCGGCCTTTTCCGGGATTCAGGACCCAAATGGCTGCAGTGCCCAGGTTGTCCGCGTACCAGTTCGCATTCACTTTATCACGATATTGTTCACTGATAATAATCACATCACATGTTTTTTCGCGCACCAGTTGTGTAAGGAGGTCGTCAGCCGTCCTGCTCCTGTTCAGATTTCCTTGAAGTACCCTTGTCATCTCGGGGTCTTGTTTTTAGCACTTTCCAACGCTTTCCGAAAAGCGGCACATTTCCCTGTTCCTGGCACGTGGGACGATTGCGCTTTGTCCGCGCACAAAACACACCGCGCCTCCCTATCGCACTTAGCGCCTTTATGACCGGTTTCACCACACTTATAACACAGTTTACTTTTATCCGGGCCCCTACAGTTTTTGGCTTGATGCCCATACCCTAAGCACCTGAAGCACCGCATTACAGTGTAACGGTAAATTTGTGCCTCAACGCACCACGTTACCTATAGCTGGCCCAAGCTATTTTTCCTTCCTTTTATTTTCTCTTACGAGTTGGGCGCCAGGCGCTTACGCGCCGGAAGGAAAAATAACGAGATGGTAGGCCAGACTCAACCCAGGCTAGCTACAGCTGTTCCAGGCAGAGTGGGTGGTTCGGACTGTCAAGTCACTTATTAGTCCAAGATAACATATGAATAAAGTCAATTAATTAAGATAATTCCTTAGAATTACTGAACCGAGTCCAATAATAAGGCATTGTTAATAAATACCAAACTCAAGCAATAAGCAATATTTATCATAGCTAAATAAATATTACATAAATAAATAAAATAACAACCGTAAATAATTCAAACAACCACAGCAAGTACGGGACTTACAAACTTCTTTATTTCTGGCAACCTGATGATCATTTCCAATAAACAACAATTTCGAATTCAAATAAAATGTCCCGTAAAATCAGTCTCTTGTGTTAACAATTTTCTAACTTTAGTTAGGTTTCCTAGTTTTAATCTTTACTTCAACGGCAGCAGTTATCCCACGCTCTCACTCACTCTCATACACTGTATAGGTCATATAGCCGATCTCGCTTGCCTCTATTCTCTTATAATATTCCTCGATAAATTTCCAATGCTCGGTGGTCCCTGTTCACGGTCTGCGATACGGCCTATCTCGAGCTAATCCCACATACTTCCAAACAAAACCAAAACCAAAACAACGGGACGTCGAGAGGTCACGTACGCGAAGCGACCCACGGCCTGCTACTACAATTTCGAATAATGTATGCCGTGTAAAAGTCAAACCACCGAGACTTTCTGCGGTCCGTCAGATGCCAAATGATGAATAAATAATGGTTGGTAATTCAATAATAACGAAGAATGATAATAATAATAAAATAATTAATAATCATCTCGATCAATCCCTCGTCGGTTGAATAAAATATGACAAATAACTAACCAATGAAATAATAAATAAATAACCAAATAAATAAAACAATAAATAGACAAAACAATAAATAAATAAAATAATAAATAAATAAATAAATAAAACAGAGAAACGTCAATTGATTTGAATGTTGCGCGACGCGGTCTATAACGTGCCAGTCCCTCTTACATCAATTTCACAACGGGACGACGTACTAACGCGCGCACGACCTTCTAAATCGAGACAAAAGAAAACTCAAATTAACTCATCCGAATCAGAGTCTATAATCTGGCCAAAACCGGTGACACGGTCTATTCCGTTCAGATCCCACACATAACCAATTAACAAATTCAAAACACTCCGGGATAACGGCCCAACGCGCGCACGGTTTAACTATAAAACAATTAATTAATTTAGTGACTTTTCCCCGGTTTCTATACGTTACACGATCTCGCGGTTATATGCTACCGACGCCGCAGTTCCCGATACCAATTAATACTCTGCACGTAGTGTACGAGAGTCGTAGGGGTGACCAATTTCGATAAATAATGTCCAATAAATCGAATGACAGAATAATAAAACAATAGCGAAAGACCGTGGAAGGAAGAAGAGCTCACCGGGACGATGCTGGTGCGAAAATCCTTGAAATCCAGGAGAAAAATCTCGAATATCCTTCAATCCTCTCCTCTCCAGTCGGGATAATATGTCGGAAAGTGTTAATCTTGGGCAAGCTGACTTAGGGCCCCACCAGGAAGCGATCGTCTCCTTGGTCTGTCCGGTCGTATCGTAACAGCCATGAAGCGGGACAGAGATATGCTAGTACTAGACGCAACGTCCTGCTCACTCGACAGTCCCCGGGAAAAAGCCCCGAGGTCCTGCCGGCACGCGTGCCCGTAACTTATGATCCCCACTTAACCCGCTAAACTCGGTTAATTGGGGGAGCCGGTGTCGTACGCTGACCACGACTAGCGCCTCAGCTGGCCGATGTATAAATTAGCGACAGACAATACCAGCGTTGCGTAGTCCCGCAGATGATCCCTTGAGATATATACGTTGCCGTGGGCCGACGGCGGCTGAGAATAGAAAGCCGCGTATCCTCCAGTACGTCGAGCGGGACAATGATACAACTCGACCGGGAAAGGTGTGAAATGTCGGTCCAGAGAAAAAGGCCGAATCCCGAAGCTCCCCTCTTCTCGGTACTCTCCCATCGTCCCTCCGGTCGTATCAATTGCATTATGTATAAAAAGAAATAAGACAAGAAAAAAAAATAAAATAAAGAATAAATAAAATACGCAAATCATCCCCTGCAGCCCTGAGCGATCGTGCTGGTAACCGTTGAGCGAGGAGGACGCAGCTCCAATATTCTGCCACGTTACAACAGATATCTATTTCCGAATTCTACAGTTGACCCAGCCAACTTTAATCTTGCTTTTGTGGATGAGTTCTGTTGCATTTATTTCATCTATCTCGATAAGAGCGATTTTCTGGCCCCTGTAAATTGTTTTTGGCACTTGGACTTTAATATTATCTGCTTGTCCCGGGTACTCGCGTGCCAAGGCGTCGAGCACATCTTCTACTTCAGTTGCTCCGTCGAGGTCCCTAATCTCGAGGGTCATCTTCGGGATGAGTTCAGTGACTTTGCCCGTATTTCCCAGCGCATCTCTCAGGGCCTTCGTGAAGACATCCTTGTTCTTCTGGTTGTTGCCTAGCTTCAGCAGAATTTCGCCCTTGTGCGTCTGCCGGATGGCTTTGATGTCCGTCTCCGTGTCTGCAGGGTTCACTTTGGCGCGGATCTCCTTCAGTATCTCCGCGTAGGTTTCAATAATAATAATAATAATAATAATAATAATAATAATAATAATAATAATAATAATAATAATAATAATAATAATAATAATAATAATAATAATAATAATAATAATAATAATAATAATCCCGTGTGGGGTTGCTGCTCCCCCATCGGGCGCCTCCCCGGGCGGCGGATAGGGGAACGCCTTTGATGTCTGTGGTGCCTACAGCATTAAGGGTACCGGGTGAAGCGGCGGCGCAGTAGCACCCGGAGTGGACCAAAAGCAGCTATGGGACGGTACCCAGAAAAACAAACCGATATGGAAGGTTTTTTACGAAAAACGATTACGCTGCAGGAGCCCGGATCTCCAGTAGCGGCGACTGGCGGGGGTGAGATAGCAGGCCCCGAGTCGTCGTCATCCAACGACTGCAAAAATGGGAAAAATGGGAAAAGCGCAACAGGCAATGCCGGAGTGACCGCGGCAAGGCCGCCACCGGGGAGCAAATGGGTCCAAGAGACCTCCTCGCACACACGGGCAAGAGGGCCAAGGGGAACTCCTAGAAATACCCCACAGCGTGTAGAAAACGAAAGTTTGACGCAACGCGGGCACATCGAGCAGATGAGACGCAAGAAGGAGGAGGAGTGGGAGAAATGTCGCCGGGTCATCACGAACATGAAGACTGCCACGACCAGACAGAAGAACATTTCTATGGACATAAAGAATGGCCTAGTGGAGATAGAGGAAGCCATCGACGCGATCGCCCACTACAGGGGCATCTGGCTCGGAGCGAAGAAGTGCCTACAGAGAACAGCGGCAATACCGGCTTGGGAAACAGGGTCACCGGCTCCCCCGGAAAAAACGGCTCCCAGCACGCCTTCACAGAAACGCGCTGCATCTAGCCCGGCTGAAGCCGAGAAGGACAAGAAAAGGCGGGACGAGGAGGAAGTCGAGGAAGAATGGACCACGGCGCCCTCCAGGAGGAAAGAGAGGCAGAAGACTGCTACCTCCACCGCGGAAAATGAGCGGCAACAGCAACGGCAGCAAGAAAGCGCGAGCGAGAGTAAGGATACCACAAGTACGCCCAGGCAGCAGAAACGGAAAACCAGGAAGAAGAAACGTCCGCTAAGACCCCCGATGGAAGGCTTGCTGATTAAGCCCGCGCCAGGCATAACCTACGCCGAGGTGTTAGGCAAAATACGCAACAAGGTGAACCCTATGGACACAGAAACTGAGGTGAAGTCAGTGCACCGGACTAAATCGGGGGATGTTTTTGTTGGGCTGGGGCTCAACACGAAGAACAAGACAGCCTTCGGAACAAAAATCAGAGGCATATTGGAGCAAGACGCCACGGTGTCCAACCTAGACCGCGAGACTGCGGTAGAAATTCGCGACCTGGATGAACTCACAACTGCCGACGAGGTAGCCGAGGCCATCAAGCGGGACTTAAAGGAAATCGCCGGCGAACCAAAAATTTGGATCACGAAGGCGCACAGCAGGGCACTGAGGATGGCAGTCGCCAGGATGCACGCGAGCGGCGCAGATGAGCTGCTGAAAAGACAGCACATCAGGATTGGATGGGTAAACTGCCGCATACGCCAACGAGTTGATGTGCAGCGCTGTTATAAATGCCTCGGGTACGGACACACCCGAAGAGAGTGCAAAGGCCCCGACCGGAGCGGCCTCTGCTGGAAGTGTGGCAAAGAAGGACACAAAGCGGCGGTCTGCGAGTCCAGCCCGCAATGCTTTCTTTGCACCGCGGCAAACGACCAAAGACGAGTGGACCACGCACCAGGAACCGGCGCATGTGAAATCTTCAGGTACACTCTGGAAAGTAAGCAAAGAAAACTACAGAGATGACGACGATACTACAGGGTAACCTGAACAGATGCAGACTCGCAGATGACCTACTGACACAGCTCATCCAAGAGGAGGCGGCACAAGTTGTAATTATAAGCGAGCAATACCGTAACAGGCAAAACACGGCCTGGTACACTGACGCATCAGGCACCGCGGCGATATGGATCCCAGACCTGCAGAAAACCCGGGTGGACTCCCACGGCGCTGGCAGCGGGTATGTGTGGATAAAGAGGAAAAGCAACACATTTGTGAGCTGCTACCTCTCTCCGAATGATAGCATACCAACCTTCCGAGAAAAACTGGATACGCTGGAAGACGCCTTACGCGAAATATCCGGCAACTTAATAGTAGCCGTGGACTTCAACGCTAGAGCGGTTGAATGGGGAATGCCAGACCCTAATACGAGAGGAAAATTGATCATGGAGATGTCTGCAAGACTCGGCCTTGTAGTACTCAATACCGGAACCACGCCAACCTACCGAAGACCTGGCTTCGGGGACTCCATACCAGATATTACACTGGTATCAGAGAACCTCATCTCACGGGCCGTCGGGTGGAGAGTGATGGAGAATTACACTGGCAGCAATCATAATTACATCACCTTCTAGATCCATGAAGGAAGAACGGCGCAGCGGGGTCGTCAACAGCGACTGCTAGGATGGAACGCAGCGAAACTCGACGAAGAGAAGCTCATTATGACTCTACGCAACGGCCTCGAAGGCATCCCACCGGGCCCAATCAATGACGGCGACAAGGAGGAAACAGAAGCCGTGGTTAATGGCACAATGCAGCTCATCGAGACGGCTTGTAACGCAGCAATGCCGAGGAAGAAAGAATGGAATGGGAAGCGGCAGGCGCACTGGTGGACCGATGAAATCGCGGGGATACGTAGGAACTGTCTCAAACTCAGACGCAAGGCGCAACGAGCTCGGAACAGGCCCGAGGCCGCGCAAATATCGGCAGAACACCATGCCGCAAAAAAAGAACTGAAAAAAGCTATACGACAGAGCAAAGACCGTAGCTGGCGCACGCTCTGTAAAGAAGTCGACCAGGACCCCTGGGGGAAGGGACACAAGCTCGTCACCGGGAAGCTGATCAGAGCAAGCACAAACGGTCAGCTGGATTCAGAAACTATGAATAACATAGTGGACACCCTTTTTCCAACGCACCCTGAGAGGGAAGAGGACCAGGCGCCGGGAAGAACGGAGGATATCGCTCTGTTCAGTGAGGAGGAACTGAAAACAGCTGTAGCGTCGCTAAAAAATGGGAAAGCGCCAGGGCCGAATGGCATACAGGCAGAGGTGTTGAAAGCAGTCACAAGTCACTGCCCACACCTCATGCTAAACATGTACAACGCATGTTTGAAAACAGGAATCTTCGCAGCGCGATGGAAAATAGCACGACTGGTGCTGATCAGCAAATGCAAAGGGAATACCGGCGCACCATCATCGTACAGACCGCTGTGCATGCTGGACACGGCGGGGAAAGTGATGGAGAAGCTGCTGAAGCCGCGAATAGAATTGGCGGTACGGACTGCCGGAAACCTGTCTGACCAGCAACACGGGTTCCGACGAGGACGATCCGCCATTAGCGCGATCACAGAAGTAGCGGCTGCTGCCGAAAGAGCGAATACGGTGTGCCATCAAACGCGACCGATCGTAGTGCTGGTCACTCTCGACGTGAAAAATGCTTTTAATTCTGCAAGATGGATTGACATGATAGAGGCCCTTGAGCAGACCTTTCAGGTGCCAAAGTACCTTCTAGCGACGATAAAAGATTATCTGAGGAACCGATGGCTCCAGTACGAAACGGAAGAAGGCCAAAAACTGAAAAAGGTCACCGCTGGGGCGGCGCAGGGATCGGTCTTGGGACCGGACCTTTGGAATGCCGCATACGATGGTCTGCTTCGAACAGAAATGCCGAGCGGAACGTCCTGGTCGGCTACGCTGACGACGTCGCCGCGGTCATCACCGCTCGTACCGCCGAACACGCGCAGCTGAAGCTGAATCAGGTCATGAGGAGGGTCAACGATTGGATGGACAGACACGGACTGCAGTTGGCGATCTCGAAGACCGAAATTGTCATGCTCACGAGGAGACGGATCCCAACTGTCATCGATATGACAGTTGGAACCCAACAAATCCAAACGAAGCGATGGGCAAAGTACCTGGGGCTGATGCTGGACACTAAGCTCACCTTCCGGGAGCACATCCGTAATGCTACCGACAAGGCGGCGACAGTGACAGCATCACTGAGCAGACTGATGGCCAACGTGGGCGGGCCAAAACCGAGCGGACGCAGGCTACTGATGACGACGGCCCAATCAGTAATGCTGTACGGAGCTGAAATATGGGCAAACGCATTGAAGGTCCGGAAGTACAGGTCGAGAATGGCTTCTGTTCAACGGCGAGGGGCATTGAGGATTGCGTGCTCCTACAGAACGGTATCGGAATCAGCGGTGCTGGTGGTTGCTGGAGCAATCCCGATTGACTTGCTGGCCTTGGAACGGAAAGGCATATACGAGAGAAGAACGGAGACCAGCAGAGAAGATGCAGCGGTAGAGGAGCGCACTCGCTCGATGGAGCGCTGGCAGATACGCTGGGACAACGCCACCGAAGGACGCTCGACGAACAGACTCATTAAAGAGCTAATATCATGGATGGAGAGGACTCACGGGGAGGTAGACTTCTACACGACCCAATTCCTCACGGGGCACGGGTATTTCCGAGCATACCTGCACAAGATGGGGAAGGTGAGGTACCCTCAGTGCTGGTACTGTAACACGGAACGCGATAACGTTCTCCACACGTTTTTTGAGTGTGCTCAATTTGCGGCGGACAGGGGAACACTGGAGAGGACAGCAGGCCAAATCACGCCTGACAACGTGATTGGAACAATGCTTCGGGACGAGGAGCAATGGAATGCCGTCGCAGCGTACGTACACACCGTACTGAGACGAAAGAAAGACGATGGGTGCCTAGCGGACCCTGAATAAAAAATTGGAAAACAGAAGAAGAGCCCGCTCGGGCGAAGTACAGCACGGCCCTGACTGAAGTAATGCGAACGCGGTTCCGGTCAAGGTCCCACGTGGGAAATGAGGAAGGTTTTTTAGTCGGTATGCCAAGATGGTGAATCCGACACACGAGGAGGCGACAGCCCCTTACGGTGCAGAAAGCATTTTTCCCCCTCAATAATAATAATAATAATAACAACAACAACAACAACAACGTGCAGCAGGCATATAAAAGAGGACTAGAATGTCATCGAGCAACTAGTCACGTTCGAGCCCCCAAGACGATCACACGTCGCAACGCTCATTTCCTAAAAAGTCTAGGGCTTCGAGTTATTGATGGTGGCAGAAAATAACGTGCGTAATATTTTGCTGTAATGGAGGGGGCGTTACACGTGCAATCAGCCGTCGGATTCGACGAATCCATAGCGCATTATGAGATACATGCACATCAACCTTATACATCAACCTTCAATAACAGTGATGAAATCCGTATATCCATTCAACATCAAGATCTATGCCTCTTGCCCTCGCGAAGTACTCTACATGTCTGTGGTAAATTGTTGAAAGCGACCGGTGCTGCTGTGACAGCAACGAAGCTGGTGAACAATGCCATTTTACATCTGTTTGAGGAAATTCGCTACGAGATCAATGCCATTGCGATTGATACATGTAAGAATGTTGGTATAACTAGCCTCATGAAAGGCTACACATCCTTCAATCCTGGTGGAAGCGCAATGATTGAAAATGCTGGTTGGCTTGACGTCGAGGAAACCAAACTGCTCACTAATGATACTGGCCACTTTGATGTTTGTATCCCACTCTCCATGATACTTGGATTTGCTGAAGACTATCAGAAAATCATTATCAATATAAAACACGAGTTCATTCTGACGAGATTGCGAACGAATACTGACGCAGTTGTGCAGACTGATCTTGCAGCTGGCGGTTACGAGGAATTCAAGATTGAACTTACACGAATTGAGTCGTTGATGCCATATGTGATGTTGTCAGACAAGTATAAAATACGTTTATATAGTCAGATTAAAAAAGACATTACTATGAGTTTTCGCACTTGGGAAATATATGACTATCCCCTGCTTCCAAGCACAACGAAACATAATTGGACAGTCAAAACATCGAATCAATTGGAAAAGCCCCGTTTTGTAATTTTAGCTTTCCAAACCAATCGGAGAATGGTTCAAAATGCAAATGCTAGTTACTTCGATCACTGCAACATTGGCAATGTGAAGCTATTTCTTAACTCACAACATTATACATACGGTAACCTCAATCTGGATGTGAATCACAATCAATACTCTGTATTGTACAACATGTATGCCAATTTTCAAGCCGTATACTATAACAGAGATCGAGAACCCCTGCTAACGAGGAAAAACTTTATCGAGTATACCCCATTAATTTAAATCGATTGTTCAAAACAGAATGAGGCATTAAAATAAGCGCCAGTAGATGTTCGTCTGGAATTTGAGACTAAGACAAATTTTTCGGCGGGAACTACGGCATACTGTTTAATCTTACATGATCGAATGGTTGATTATAATGTAATAAGTGGTGATGTAACCAAACGTGTATAAAACATTTGGATACAATCAACATCAACCTCATAGTTAGGTATTTAAGATCTATAGTAAAGAATTTTTTAGGTTAAATGCATTACTTGTAAGATATATATATTAATCTACCGTTAAGAGTTTTTATTAGATTAAATGCATTATTTGTAACATTAAAAAATAAAAACAAGTTTTTATATACCAAATGTATTTATCTCGAATTCTTTCGAATCCTCCTGTGGCGCACTCTATCCGAAAGCGATGACAGCAGAGCGAAAGTCTGTCTTCCCATGATAACGTCTGCCTTACCATGATAAAGCCTTACCATGGATATCGAGCGTGATCTATAGAATCCGACTGTGGCTCTATCTATAACAGTACCGACGTCAGATAATTACCGACGTAAGATAATTTCTGACTGTCGGTAAAATATCAACAAAGGTATCGAATCTCCGAATATCCCGATATCAGGATATCCCAGTCGCAAATACCCCGCGAGGTCTCACTGTTAGTTAGTAGGTCACTTATCTATAGTGATCGATAAAGTGTGCTCGTTGGTAAGGTAGATGCAGGCGCTTTTATCGACCATGATCTAGTGCGTTACCGACTGTAGGGGAGGCGGGTCAGTACACGACTACAGTAAGTCTACATAGAACCTCGCGCCATCTAACAAGATACCATGCAACTATTACGGAAATATCGATCTTGGTCTATCTGACTGTAGCGCCATCTAGCATACAAAAATTTCGACATAAGAAAATTATCGATAGGCGGGCATTACCTTCTGCTGGTAAAGTTAGGTTTTGGTTCTATCCGATTGTAGCGCCATCTAACAGTCAACGATACGGGTAGAAGATAATTACCGACAGGCGGTCGTTACCATATGTGGGTAAAGTAGGTTTCTAGGATAATTACCGGCCGAGCACAGGTAAATTTAGTTTCGTTTGTAGTATCGTTCTTTTGTTTGTAGTAACTTAATTTCGATTGTAGTCACTTGTAGTACCATTTTTTTTGTTTGTAGTGGCTTAGTTTCGTTTGTAGGAGCGTTCATTTGTTTGTAGGAGCATTTTTTTCGTTTCCAGTACTTAGTTTTGTTTGGAGTCGTTTGTAATAAATTTTGTTTAATTTGTAGTAACTTCGTTTACCTTCTAGTTGTTGGTAGTACCATTTTTTCGTTTGTAGTAGTATTTTTTTCGTTTGAAGTAACTTTGTTTACTTTCCAGTTGTTTATAGTGCCATTTTTTTCGTTTGTAATAACTTCGTTTCATTTGTAGTAGCGTTTTTTTGTTTGTAGTCATTTGTATAAAATTTGTTTCGTTTGTAGTAATTTCGTTTAATTTCCAATTGTTTTTAGTACCGTTTTTTTCCTTTGTAGTAGCTTAGTTTCGTTTGTAGTCGCTTTGTTTTGTTTTTAATAGTGTTCTTTCGTTTGTAGTAGTATTTTTTTCGTTTGTAGTAACTTAATTTCATTTATATTCGTTTGTAGTAAATTTTTTTTCGATTGTAGTAGCGTTCGTTCGTTTGCAGTAACGCATTTTCGTTTGTAGTCGCTTCTAATACATTTTTTTTATTTGTAGTATCTTCGTTTATCTTCTAGTTGTTTGTTGTACTATTTTTTTTGTGTGTAGTATTTAATTTTTTTTATAAACAAAAAAAATTAATAAAAAAAATATGTTTATAACTTTTTTTTCTTCCAACTACAAACGGAAATTCTTTCACTACAATCAACTACAAACGATTCTGTATACGAATGAACTGCAAAATTTGAGTGCCGACCTATTCGCGTGCGAAGCTTTTTTCAAAGTCCTATAACATTTTTTGGAGCTACTACTAACGAAAAAATTGTTACTACAGTCAACTTCAAACGAAACTCTATAAGAATTTTTTTTTAATTTTCATTTCCCAAAGTCGGGTGCCGAATTAACTTAGCCCAAATTCGACCCGTCAGCAATATAACTACTCATTTCTGATTAGGGCTGGTTCCACGAACGCGGTTTAAACCTAGTTCAACCTAGTTTTTTTACACAGTCTTAACATAGGGTAATCAGAGTTTAAACTCTAACCAGAGTTTATGCAACGGCACCTAAAAGTGCTTACTTTTCTAGTTGGAAACCCTATGCATGGGACGAATTCCTGATTTTTTTCACTGCACGTGTCATCAGGTATTTGTCTCACCCCGTCTCAGATTTTAATTCTTCGTCGAAACGTCCAGTAGGGTACATGTACGCGAATGGGTACATTTACCTTACGATGGCATTGTTGTCAAGACGTCAAGATTGCTTGGGACATAATAACTGTCTTTTATGAAGAGACTGGCACAGGTTTTCACAAAGGGACTAGTCGTCACCAGGCAAAAAAAAATGCACTCGTTCACCCGCGAACAGTTTAGAGCAAAAAACCTATAATATGGAACCAGCCGATGTTTTTCTTATTCTATTATCTTCATTTTTTGGAATAGCAGATTCAATATACCACTCAAGTTGCAACGATAAAGTGAAAACGGAGTAAGGTATTCCACTTTTTCGTATCTGATTTTTTTTAACTATTGATAATTGACTTGGATGATATCGAAACCATTACCGGCGTAATGGGAATGTAACCTTATATGTTATTACCTCTAGATTTGTGGACGGCTGGTGAGGAAGATTTATAAATAACGCGTTTCATGATTCTTAAACTGGGGCATTCAATCTTTTCACTTCACCGTTTATATTGGGTTATTTTTCGTGTGTACAAGCCGTGCTAAGGCCTCAGATGAGTCATTATTGAAAATATATTCGTTTGTCATTGATAACCACTCGACAAACCAATCAATATACCTCTGCAATCGTTATTATACTGGTAGATACATAGATGGACGCTTGATTGTTTTTTTGTTGAATTGCTATGTCCATTATGAATATGCAAAATGATTAGCCGACATAAGTTAGGTCTTTGCTTTCACTCGACTGTATACCATGTCATTCCATTCTGCTTGTTTGGTGATCAAAGCCGAAAGTGTAAATCAATTTTCATAAAGCTTAGCATAACCACTACTTGACAACAATTAAAAATCACAGAAATAGCAAAGATTACCAAAAGCAAATAAAATAATTTGTATTCATCTATAATCGCTAACTTTTACCTGAGGTGATATACCGCTGATTTCAAATTACCCAATTTGGTCGAGAAGAACGACTCGAGATATGGCGGTATCATTTAGCATAAAAGTAATGCAATGACAATTGGCTTGTAATATATTTGTATCAGGGATGGCATGAAAATGGTAATAAACGATATTTCAACCTTCAAGATGGCACCTATTGATAGTTCTTGAGAATCTTATATAGGATATTAAATGCATTTTTAGTGTGAAACAGTGCAGTGATATTTAAGAAATGTGAATGATACAAAACTCTCCTTATACCTGAAAAAAATATTCAAGTGAACAATGATTTTATGAATTCAGTTCGATTGTCAGGTTGATTCTGATTTTGTCTATTTCTAATTTCTATATCAGTGTCACGTTGCACGATGTCGGACACCCTGAAGCTAGAGTTTTCTCCTTGTTCTTTCTTATGCAGTTTCCTGCTTCGATCAACATTGAGCGCAAAGAAGTTAACCTCCCGTTTGACTTGCGCTATTTCAGCATTTAATCGCTGCTTGTGAACAGCTCTTTCGTACGCTAAACGTTCGCTCAAATGAATCCATTTGAATCTGCAATGCAAAAAATTGTTCGTCATAACCAATTACTTTCTTTCTATAAAACTGACGTCATAATTGAAATTATTGAATTGGCTCCAGATATAAATTATGATATATATATATATATATATATATCAATCAACGTAGTTATTAAAAAAAAATTTACATTAAATTTAAGTTTCCAAATTCTAGAAGGGAAAATTTTATCATTAATATAAAGACCTTTGGTTTATAGTATCCCTAATTTACAGCTAACTTGTAAGTTCCAAATTTAAAAACATTGTCTAAACAAATTTGTTTATTAGTATAAGAATAATTGTGCATCAATCAATTTGTACCTCGGTAAATATTTTATGTTCCAAATTAGATCGTAAAATCTACTTTTTTTTTGAGTCGATACTTGTTTGTTGTTTAACGTAGCTGCAACATATTTTGCAATCTTTTTCCTCTTAAATTCGACCCACCCTTCTGTAAAGTGCTTTGCTGCAACTTTTCTCTTTTTCCTCTTCTTGGCAGTGTCTGTATCTGCAAATGTAAGTAATGTGTTAATGAGATTTTTTAAAGGACTTTTATCACGAGCATGGATATTTCTTTATTTAACTCCACTCTTCCGGTATGTGAGAGCAACAGCCGTATATATTTTTACCAATGCCTTGCGGTATTCAGGTGAGGTGAAACCATACTAGTTCTATCTCTTTCACACTCATCAATATTTCGCTTCCCCTGTATTCAGCTAAGCTATCGGCCATGTCTCTTGCATTTTGTTTTTCAAGATTATCAATAATAGATCCCGTGCACAATTTAGGTACTGTTTAATTTCTACATTGCAGTCGAAATGGGTGTACTGTGAGTGCTTTTATACTGGTTTTTCGGCGGCAAACTGTGTTTTATCGTAATATGGTCGATACCATTTCAAAAAATTATTTTACCATTACAGGCAACTGCAAATAATTAATCTGTAATTTTTTTCTTCAATTTTTACAATTCGGGGCATGTTACCTAAGAGATCCACGTTCTTCTAGTCTACTGACCAAATTTAACTGAATCATTTTCAGTGTAGGACAAGAAAATGTTTGCCATAAAGTAGATGTGCTGATGTGAGTTTTTTGCCTCCCCTTAATATTATCAAATTGTCTGGAATCTTTTGAATGAAAGATTTTACTTCAGGTTTAAATTCATTATACCATCCCAATTATCTATAATTATTCAGTAGATATCTCTGAACAGGCTATGATGAACACCATACTCTGCTAACATTGATCCATCCATAAAGATTTTTTTCCTGACTATTGCTTTATTTTATTATGTTGACTGTTATTAGATCTTGTTCATTCTTTTTTATGGCTTCTCTATGGATGAAAAATCTAAGGATTTTTAGCCCTTCGGGAAAAATTAGGGAATTTTATTGGATTTCCGATGCTTCCGGGTTAGAATGATTGCATGTTCATGCTATTTCAACCATGCAAGATAAGATGTGGTGAGAAGTATAGTTAAGGAGATTGGGGCACATTAGTGAAATCTACGCTAAACTTCTATTATCTGTTACTACAATTTTTCATGATTTGTTTGTCTGTTTTGGAAGATTACTTGTATAGCAGCATGTATTCCTAATATAGAGAAATATTCATATTCATATTCATGTTAAGGAAAAAAAAATTAAGTGATTTATACTTATTAACAAAAGGAATTTTTTTGGAATAAAGTCCAATTATGATGAGTGATAACTCATTTTATTTATTGAAAGACACTTCATCAATTAACATCTGACTAGATTTTTGATAATATTTGTTTGAGAGACGTGTTAGACAAACAAATGGTTGTAATTTTGAAACAATACTACCTTATTAACTATAACGGATAAAATTGGAGATAACCAGATTTGCAGACACTTTGGCAAACTATTTTTAAATAACCTTTGAAGATGTATTAAAGATGTATAAGGCCCATGTAACTGTTCTCCAAACAAATTCATCTTAAAACGAATTGATCCCTCCCAAATTTAAACTGGAATGAATTATTACTTAAAAGATATAACAAGTCAATCTTACTTTTATTAAACAGCACTAATATTGATATTAATAATATTGATAGCATCATTTTAGTTCATGTATTCTCCAGTTATAAACCCATTGTTTTTGTTCTATCGTTCACACAGCTAAATTGTACACCTTATACACTTTGATTTTACAAAATATATATTGGTTGCTAAGAAACAAAACCCTCATTGCCTTAAATGTTAAATGATGGCCCTTCTGCTACTTATCAATTGACATTATGTTGTATCAAATGTGGGAAATATGACCCTTCCAACTCCCCACCAGGACTTTGCTTCTTGACCCCGATGGGGCTTCATCTCTGGATCCCATTAGAGCTTTGTCCCTAGACCGTGATTTGAACTAAAAATTATAATCGGTATATTATATGTTATTAGTAATGACATAGTAATCCCCAAATAACATATATGGGATCAGTTAACATTACGACCAATTTCACTGGGATTAATGAACCGAAGATAAAATAACATAGGCTAAAAAAGAATCTACCCAAAGTATAGTTCCCGTGTTACATTTGTTATTATTCACTCCAGTTGTAAGCGTTAGGACCAATTTAACTGGGATTAATGAACCAAAGATAAAATAACATAGGCTGAAAAAGGGTCTACCCAAACTATAGTTCCCATGTTACATTTGTTATTATTTACTCCATTTGCATTCAAGATTAAAGGATTTTTCAAAATGGAAAATATTATTAAGTGAGACAACACAATTGCTGCAATTTTTGTTTGTAAATATGTTAATAAATAAGGACATTGATGTATACATTTTCATGATGCTTGCAGAAGGATTGACAGACCGTTGTTGCATTATTGCTAGCAAAATGATATGGAGGGACGAATACACATGGAAATCTCATAGTACTATGGGTAACCAATTTGCAATTTGTGTTTTTTAAAAGTAGTTACTCCTTACCGGTATTAACGAATTGTAAATAAACTCGTCCCAATTTCCCGTAAGTTGCGAATATCTCACGAATTTTCGTGACGTTCATGTACTTCGGTATCGTCGATAAATATATTATACCCATTTTCTTTTTTCTCTCATCCGAAATATCCTTTACCTTGGAGTCACTATTTTTTAACGGAGATTCATGTTCAGTGCTTCTGCTTAGCGATTCATTTGGTATTTTTTTAAACACTTACGGGCTCTTACATAAAATCAGAGAACAAAGATTTGCATGAAAGCATAGGTCTCATAGGTGTATTTGCCATACTTTTTTGGTCACTAACCGATCACCCCAGCCACCGCGAGCACTGCCTGTATCGGTGTACACAAGTGCACCGCCGCATGGTTAGCTCCGCCCTCTTGCTATGCTACGAACAGTGTGCGCTTAGGTTCATGACGTGTCTCTCTCGCGCCAACGCGCTTCTAATGGTTGAGGTGATGTTGCGTTCTCGCTCAGACTCACGCGCCCTCACATGCTTGAGATGGCGGTATTTTTCGCTCGTATTCATGCAATTATCCCACAAAGCAAGCGGAATTGAAAATGAATATGCATCTTTTGATAGTATATTGACCGATAATAGTCAAAAGAATGATATTGTAATCCTCTTCAACATATGGGTGACGTTCGAAGAATCATCTACTTTCGAGTATATACGAATAGTGAATCTATGGTTGAGCGGTATAAAGCGTTCTCTTCTGTCTCAAAAACTGAAAGATCCAGGTTCGATCCATACACATGTCATTTTTATTTAGTTATAAGTAAGAAATGGTTGGATTGACGGTAACATTTATCATTTTTTCAGACGTCATGTATGTCCGATTAAATGTGGTATTACATCTATCTTTATTTTATTTCATATTTTATGGGAAAAGGATCCTTGTGCTAAAATGATGTAAAACTGATAATAAGTTCTTAACAATACATTATGCAATGCGTACACTTAAATGGATATTAAACCAATTTGCCTCGATTAACAATGTATTCGAACTTTCGGTAAAATATCGTGGTGAAGCACGATTCTTATTAATTGTTAATCCGCGTAAATAATAATGAATTCTATTTTAGATGGTACTACAACTGTAGTAGATAAGCTAGGCCGGTTCCAGCACACCACCTGGGCAGGTGTAAATTTACCTGTGCTCAGTCGGTAATTATCCTAGAACCCCACTTTACCCACATATGGTAATGACCCCCTGTCTATATATATCTTATGTCGAAATTGTTGTCTGCTAGATGGTGCTACAGTCGGATAGATCAAGATCGATAATTCCATAATGGTTGCATGGTATCCAGCTAGATGGCGCGAGGTTCTGTGTATACTTACTGTAGTCGTGTACTGACCCAGCCTCCCCTACAGTCGGTAACTCACGAGATCATGGTCGATAAATGCGCCTGCATCTACCGCACCAACGAGCACACTGTACTACCGATCACTGTAGATAAATGACCTACTAACTCACGGCGAGACCTCGCGGGGTATTTGGGATCGGGATATCCTGATATCGGGATATTGGGAGATTCGATACTTTTGTTGATATTTTACCGACAGTCAGAAATTATCTAACGTCGGTACTGTTATAGATGGAGCCACAGTCGTATTCTATATATCACGCTCGATATCCATGGTAAGGGAGACTTTATCATGATAAGACAGACTTTTGCTTTGTTGCCATCGCCTTCGGATAGAGTGCGCCTCAGGAGGATTCGAAAGAATTCGAGTTAAATACATTTGCTGTATAAAAACTTGTTTTTATTTTTTAATGTTACAGATAATGCATTTAATCTAATAAAAACTCTTAACGGTAGATATATATATCTTACAGGTAATGCATTTAACCTAAAAAATTCTTAACTATAGATCTCAAATATCTAACTATGAGATTGATGTTGATTGGTTAATGGTCGATTGTATAAAACAAATGTTTTATACATGTTTGATTACATCACCACTTATTACATTATAATCAACCATTCAATCATATAAGATTAAACAGTAGGTCGTGGTCCCCGCCGGAAAATTTGTCTTACACTCAAATTCTAGACAAACATCTACTGATGCTTGTTTTAATGCATCATTCTGTTTTGAACAATCAATTACAATTAATGCAGCATACTTGATAAAGTTTTTCCGATGAAACCACAGTCGGATTCTATAGGTCACGCTCGATATCCATGCTAAGGGAGACTTTATCATGGTAAGGCTGACAGTATGATGATAAGACAGACTTTCGCTCTGCTGTCATCGCTTTCGGATAGAGGGCACCACAGGAAGATTCGAAAGAATTCGAAATAAATAGTGCATCAACTTATATTATTGATCTTAGTTGCATTTTTAACTATAACTATTTTTACTTCCCCCAATTAGCAGATCTAATGCTAGACCAATATTTTTTTCATTGGTTGAGTTAGTCCCCACTTTTTCTATCGATAGCCTATATAAACCAAGCTGTAACGAAGAGAATCATTCAAGTGTGAACCCCTCGACAAGATGTATAAACAAAGGGTAAGTTTTCTATCGCTTCGCTACATAGTGTAAACATATATATTTTATAGATTTCTATACCATTTTTTTTTAATTTTCAGCTTTCAATGAACTGCTGGGATGAACAACTCAAAAAATGGCGAGACCCTCGCCGTCCGATTCTGGAGATGCCTTTACCACCATTCGAGGAGACAAGGCAAAAATTAAAAGTGAGTATTTACTATTGAATTTTCAATTTTTGAATCTTGCTATTAAATTTTAATTATTCTCTACTTCTCATTTTGCAGATGCCATTCAAAATAGAATATCAGGATGGCAAATTAAGGACGCATCCATGGAAGGTGCTGACAACTAAGCCGGAGATCACCTTGTTGATGGGGATGCTATTCATGCCACCACCACCACCTCCACCGATACCATCTCCTGAGCCAGCACCGATGCAGCAGGCTGCAACACATAAGCCGAGGATATTTAATTCAATAATCGCGTTGGACTTGCTGCGAGTGCTGATGCAGTCGCCACCACCACCACCGGCGTCTCCTACACCAACCACAATGCCCCCGTTCGAGATCGTGCAGCAGCCACCACCACCTCCTGAGCTGGATCCGTTGGAGATGTTGATGTCGCCACCGTCGTCTCCTGTACCAACCTCGATAAGCGAGCTGGAGGTGATTGAGCAGCAGCAGCAATCATTATCACCGAAGCCGAACCTGGGACTGCCGCTGCTGCAAGACGACCTATATCTTACCAGCGAGGATGAAGATGGTGCTTTGTTGCAGCATTCAATTACGATGACGAAGCCAGCGGTGATGAAGCCAGCAGCGACTGAAAGAAGAAATGTTTACGTCCCTCCTCGTCGTCAAGTATCAACAGTAACCATTCAAGTGGAAGAGGCAACAGTTCGCAAGCGCACAAGGCCTGCGCTTTGTTGCTCAAGGGTTCGTCGCCCACTACAATCGTTGAACCGTCAATCGACGTTGTCGTCGCCGCTGCCGCCAGCTACAGTTATCGAAACATTATCGAGACAGCGGCGAGACAGTGTTGAGACGATCCCCCTACCACCGCTACCACAGCCAGACTGCAAGAGAACTGCAGCAAACAAAGGGTCTAACGAGAACGTTCCTCCGCATCGTACGACGATGGTTATAGACCCGCGACCAACTGACCCGTTGACGCGAAAACGTGCTCGGACATACGCACCAAAGGACCGATTTAGCACTATGCGAAAAAAGTTTATGAATCGAACAAAAAGATTTTAATTTTTATGTAAATATAATATTAGTGTCAAATTTTTTATAGATAAAGTAAATTTAACATTAATATTTTGTAATCTAGTTTTTAATATTTCAACGCAATAAAAAAAAGTGTTTAATTCTATACCTCGGCTTTTCTTATTATTAGATATTAATTAAAAAATAATATAGATCATTTGAAATTTGAAGATTTTTTTATTCTTAATTGCGAGCCAGAGAGCCTAGAGCCAGAGAGCCTAGTGCTCCACATGTGTGATCTTTACAACCCTCTCAGCTAAGTCGATCGTCGACTGCCCTGCTTAGAAATACCCACCATTACAACATAGATAATATACAAATCCATCAACATAACCTACCTATACTTCAACGCAGCTCCTGTTCCCTCCACAATACACCCATCATTAACCACAAATATATATTCACTGATCCTAAAGATATCCTGAACATAATTGGAGCCCATTACGAAAGCATTAACTCACCCCGTTATATTAATACACAAACTAGAATAGCTTCAATTGTTCAACGCACCACCGCAACACTTAAAACTTCATTCAACTCAACACGCACACACGACAACCTCATCACTCATTTTAACCCGACAAACCCAGCCACGAATCCCACTAATAATCTAACTCTTCACCCATTTCCATTCACCAATACTCACAAATTAACACTTCTCATCTCGAAACTCCCTAATAAAACTTCATGCGGAATCGACAATATCCCCCCCCTCATTTTAAAACATCTAACCCCAATAACTATCACAGCTCTCACAATCATATTTAACAATGCCATTAACCTCAAATATTTCCCCAAAGCATGGAAACTAACCAAAATCCTCCCAATCTTGAAAAAAAACAAAGACCCAACCGACCCAGCAAGCTACCGCCCTATCAGCCTCACTCCCAGCCTCTCTAAACTTTACGAATCTATCATCAACACTTCCATAAATACTTTTTGCACGACACACAACATCATACCTCATACTCAATTCGGATTTAAACATGAACACTCCACAACACACGCTATACATAAACTATTATCAGACATTACAAGAAAAGTGGGCAGCTGCCATCTAGTGGCGGCAGCCCTATTGGATCTAGAAAAAGCTTTCGATTCGGTGTGGCTCGATGGGCTCCTCTTCAAATTGCATAAAAAAAACTTCCCCGATTGGCTAATACATCTGACCTGGGATATGATCACTAATAAGAAATTTATCACATGGGACACACTTAATACTTCTTCATTAACTTTTCAATCGACTGAAGGACTCCAACAAGGAACAGTCAACTCGCCTATTTTATTTAACATCTTTACTAGCGATTTACTCACTCTATTCAACCTCAATAATCACAATAGTAACACCTCAGCCATAGCCTTTGCAGACGATTACATCATATATACTCATGGAAACCACATAACAAAAATACACACTGAATTATCAACCACGGTCAATAAAATAAATAAATATCTAGCCTCTTGGAATCTACGAATAAATCCGGCTAAATGCGAAACTATCCTCTTCAGGAAACCCAGATCCTTCCTATCCAAATCCAATCGCATCCTTTACAAAAACTTCTCAATACAAACATACATACCGGGCACCGACCAACTCACACCTATTCCCCATAAAAACACCGTTAAATATCTGGGAGTTCAGGTGGACGCTCTGCTGAGAGGCAACTCCCACGTATTGGTCCAGCTGGCCAAAGCTAGGGCAGCCTTTTTTCACAACAGCCGCATATTTTATAACAACAATTTAACCACCAGAACAAAAATTATACTATACCTACTATTAATCCGGCCGATCCTCACCTATGCGGCGCCCATTTGGTGGAATATAAACCACACAATGATGGAACTCCTACGTGCATTCGAGCGTAGCTGCTTACGCACCTGTACTAAATTAAACCGATCCCCCTCCTCAGACTACCAACATTTTACAAGCAATTACATCATTTACAATACTGCCAACATCACCCGCATAGATTCATTCACCATCAAACTAACAAGAGACTATTTTTCAAAACTTCTCACCCACACTAACCCCATCATCAAATCATTATCAACATTTAACGCAGCGCAAATCCAAATTGAATTAGCAAATGGGTATGTCACCCCTGAAGCATTCATGCTATGTGACAAAAAAGGCTATATTCAAAATGAAAATAATATACCAACTCTTTACCATTGGCGAAGAAATAGGGCTAATAAGAGAATTGGCTTCGACCCTACTCTGAGGACCGATAATAACCCAGCATTTAAATTTAATACGACCCTCCCTAAATGCGATCACAATAACTCGGCACGACTCAACTTTAACAAATATCGATGGCTCACACCTAATGATGCACACATGGCACAGCTCAGGACTCGACTCATCCAAATCAGGCAATAATCATTTTTTTCACACCTATAATAGGACCGATAAACACCCGCCTACGACTATATTCCTAAAAAAAAAAGAAAAAGGGAAGAAGGAGGTAGGGAAGAAAGAAGGGAAAGAGAAAAGAAAAAAAGAAACAGGAACAAAGGAAAAAAGAAAAAAAAAAAACCGTCAATCATTAATCACACGACTATACATAATGCGATTTTCCTTTGCGAGGCGCCATTTCATCACCCCGCTCTCTAGTCAGTACTTTATATATAGCATTCTTCTTTCCATTGCGCGCACTTAGGTATATTAAGTTTTATTATATAATATCATGTTATTTAAGAAATGTTATTTATGTTAGTCTTAGTTAATTATTATAAATTGTACATTATAAATCATACTTGGTCATCATTTACGGGGCCGAGGAGGGGGGAGGGCGGGATGAGCCTGAGCTGCTCCCCCCCCCTCACTCCCTCCCCCCATTTGTAGGGGTTTTCCTCTTTCCCCTAATGGAAAGAGTTTTTTTCCCCCATGCACTCACGAGCCACCTGACCAACGGCCAAATACTTTAATCAATACGATTACCTACAACATACGGTTCATTCGAAATTTATTATATAATTTTTTTTTTAGTAACGGAGATACGTTAATATACGTACATGTTACTAATATCCCTACATGTGAATATAGTTATTAGGTTTTCTTTATTATGTAATTGCACCTATACAACCATAATGTACTCAATTTAAGCAATAAACATTTATTTAAAAAAAAAAAAAAATCGTCGACTGCCCTCTCTCTATTGCTGTCTAGAGAAGGGATGTGCTGATGTTTTGGGCCCGTGGCGTTCCACACGGGGTTATTTCAAACATCTTTACTGAGATGCAAAGGAGGATATATTGAGAGAACATCTGCACCAACAGAGATGCTCGATAATCCACAGGCGGTTATTGCGAGCACGTATATACCGACCGAAATGTTTTGTGATTTAACCGATAACAGCAGAGAATTTGTCATAACTCGATATTAAATATCAGCTTCATTGAAACCACTACTGATAATCGAACTTATAGAGTATAGCAGTTATCCTGAGAACAGCGACTGTAGTTAATTCACAATGATTTTTCGTCATAGTCTTTTAATTTCAGCTCGATTTCTAGTTCGGAAGAGAAGGAGGGTGGAGGAGGAGCAGTAATTCAACAACAATTTTTTAATTTATAAAAATAACATAGAATTTTTTTATTGTCGAGTGTACAGGGCTCATGAGTAAGTATTTACAGTGAAAAATCACACTCGTCGTAGTAGCCTTTCAGAGTGGTTGTATCATTTATGATGCCGTTGACAGTTGAGTTTGCGATGATTCCACTAGATGACGCAACCGATACCATCTGTTTGCGCAAGTCAAGAAGCCACGTTTTCATCATACACACGTTGTGAGCTGCGCAGTGGGGAGTCCAATTCATGATTGGATGATTCGTACATGGGATGTCAGTATCAGTTGGTAATGCTGCCAACGCGGGACATCCCAAGTCTTCAATATTGTAAACGTTTGGAAGAATTCTATCCAGCCATCGTTTCTTCTCTAAGCCCTTGGTATAAATCTTGCTCGCATCGCGTAGAAGGCTGATAAGAGTCTCGCTGATTTCATCATATGGTATATCACCGTTGACCCAGGGGATGCCATGGTAATTTGCTTCCAGCCACTGATTTTCGCTCTTGTATTTGGCCGGCAGGAAACTCCATTTGTGTGGCGGTTCAAACAGATAGACTGATGGTAAGGCGTCATCTTCGAGAGGAATGACGGCCATTTCTTTGAATACGAATTCATTAAAAGGTCGGTTGAAGCCTTGGACGTCTACTATGTACTTCATGATGAATAAAGTGATGCCAACAGTCACGCTTCCAGCTCTTTTATACCCATTTGTCGCCTCTACTGCGAGCTATTGTACAGCCGCGAACGATGGATACATTCGAGGATATCGACCAATCAGCAACGACTTTGTAGCCTCCCCGCCACTTTTTTAGATACAAACGCAGACATGAACAATGAATGCATTCATGAATATCGACCAATTAGCTACGAGTTCGATACATCTCACTACTTTTCGTGGGGATAAATACAATTTCTTCCGCAAGAGAGACTCATTCCGAAGCGACCATCCAATTTACTCCAAAGTCACTCTCTTTAAAGCGAAGTATTTCGAAATACTTGGATCAGAATGGATCTCCAGGAGCGCAATGCAGTCATGGAGACGTGGGAGGATATCTTGGAGCTTCTTCAAACTTAAAAATCAGATGAGATCGCAGAGTGGATCAAACGGCTTGCTGCAGTCACCAAATCCATAGAAAAATTATTGGTGGGGTCCACAGTTGCTGAACGTCAGAAGCATCTGATCATGATTGGTTTCCTGAAAGGTATTGAAATCAAACTAGATCGTTTGATAAAACAAGGTTCAGGCTTGCAGAGGACTGATGAAAAAGGAATCTTGGATCGAGTGAGATGGTCGAACCTACTATCAGCTTTCAATGAGCGCATCAAGACTGGAGTTATCACCAACTTAAAGCACGTCGATGTCAATTTATTCTTGGAAGATTGCTTGACACTTTTCCATGAAGAAATAAAAAGTATCTTGAAGATTGAGAAGATGGCGGTCAAGGTATATGCAGTACTAGCAGCAAAATTTAAGGTAATGAAGAATGATGAAGAAATTGTTGAAATGAAGCACTTCAACACGAAGGCTGAAGCGATTTATCCAACAACTTCAATCAAAGATTGGTTTACTGTCAACATCCAAGCATCCATTCAGAGGGAAATTGAAGAGTTTGAGCTACAAGATTCCGGATGGACGCTGTATTCTATCATCAATCTCACAGTAAACATCAACATGTTGAATCCAATGCGAGGTAGCTCCTATATAGATCTCCCAATCGAGATTCAAAATAAGAATGCATGTGTCAATGTGAAAAATATTGACAACATGTGCTTCAAGTGGGCTGTACTATCGGCATTACATCCGGCAGTACATAATCCTAATCGAGTTTCTACATACGAGAGATATACGCATGAGCTCAACTTCACTGGTATCGACTTTCCAGTGATGTCGCATCATTTCAACAAATTTGAGAAGAATAATGGCATATCAATCAATCTATATTAGTCTATATTCTGAAAAAACGAATGAGAAAGTTCGTGATCACTCCTTTGCATGTAACGTCTACGAAAAAAACTCTGGACGTTAACCTTCTTCTCATGCAAGATCACTACGTGGATGAAGACGAAGAGCAAGAAAAAGAAGATGCTAACAGAGTATACCAACTACCGAGATTCCATTACGTGTGGATCAAATACTTGTCTCGTTTAGTCTCAATACAGCTATCGAAACGTATTCACAAGCATCATATTTGCGATCGCTGCCTGCACTACTTTCGTAACGAAGACAAGCTTGCCGCACATAAAGAAGATTGCAGGAACATAAACAAATGCAAGGTTATCATGCCGTCAGTAAAGAAAAAAATTCTTCGCTTTAAAAATCATAGCAATAAAGAGAGAGTACCTTTTATTGTCTACGCGGACTTTGAATGCTTACTCAAACCGATCCGAGATGAAAACGCGTACCAAAATCACGAGGTGTTCAGCATTGGGTATTACCTAAACTGCAGTTATGATATCTCGAAATCGAGCTACTGCAGCTACAGAGGTGTAAAGCGTGCGGAATGGTTCGTGAGGGAGCTGCAACAATTGGCCACGGACCTCGAAGAGCTGTACATGAATCCTAAGCCTATGTCGAAGCTGTCATTCGAACAGAGAATACAGTTTCATATGGCAACTACGTGTCATATTTGCAACAGGAATTCATCCAGCAACGATCGAGTCCATGATCACTGCCATTTGACTGGCCAGTATGTATTTTGGTAACCCTTTTTCATTCAAATAATAATAAAGATTGAAAATATAATAGATATTTATATACACCTAGATACAGAGGACCGGCACACAACGAGTGCAACTTACTTTATCAAGACTCACGAGTGATACCCGTGGTCTTCCACAACCTCACGGGATATGATTCACATTTTGTTATACGTGAAATCGTAACATGCTTCGATGGTCGTGTGGATATACTGTCATAAACGAAGGAACGTTACATCGCTTTTCAAAAGCACATTGATGGAAGCGATGTGAGTTTTCGATTCATCGACTCGTTCCGCTTTATGGCTTCATCGTTAGAAAAACTAGCTTCATACCTTACAGAATTGAAGATTGTTAGACGCGAATTTCCACAACTTCCCGATGATAAGATTGAGCTGCTATCGAGGAAAGGTGTATTCCCATATGAATACGTTTACGCTGTACAGAAACTGGATGAGCATAATCTTCCGACTAAAGAAGATTTCCATAGTACGTTGAATGACAGCGATATCACAGACGACGATTACGAGCACGCAACGAGAGTGTGGCAAGAGTTCAACATTCATGACTTGGGTGAATATTCAGATCTCTATCTGAAAACTGATGTTCTCCTCTTAGCCGATGTCTTTGAGAATTTTCGTGACAATTGCATCAGAGCGTATGATCTGGACCCTGCGCACTACTACACAACAACAGGATTCACGTGGGACGCTATGCTTAAGTTCACACAGATTGAGTTGGAGCTTTTCACGGACTTGGAGATGCATCTGTTTGTTGAGCGAGGAGTGAGGGGCGGCGTGAGTCAGTGTTGCAACCGTTATGCCAAAGCAAACAACAAGTATATGAACAATTATGAGTTTCAAGAGCCCACCAAGTATCTCATGTACTTTGACGTCAACAATCTTTACGGTTGGGCGATGATGGAATCGCTCCCATATGGAGACTTCGCATGGGTGGAAAATCCAGAAAATAATGATTTTCAAACGATCGAGGACGATGTATCAGAAGGATACATCCTGAAAGTCGATCTGGATTATCCCGTAAGCCTTCATGATACCCACCGAGACTTACCACTATGTCCTGAACACAAAAGTGCACCAGGTTCAACGCAGATCAAACTGATGACAACATTAGACTTCAAGAGCAACTACGTTATCCACTATCGGAATCTAAAGCAGGCGCTCAAGTATGGTCTACAACTCAAACGTATTCATCGAGTGTTAAAGTTAAACAGAGGCCGTGGTTAAAATCCTACATTGACTTAAATAGCGATATGTGGAAACAAGCAACGAATGATTTCGAGAAAAATCTCTTCAAGCTCATGAACAACGCAGTGTTTGGCAAGACGATGGAAAATGTTCGTAAACATGTGGATGTAAAACTCGTCATACGCTGGGGTGGACGTTATGGTGCTTATATAGAACCTTATTGCGAGACCAACATTCTACAGTCGATCAATCTTTGAAGAGAACCTCATTGCTGTACAGCTTTTAAAGACAGAGGTATATCTTAACAAACCAATCTACATAGGCCTTTGTGTGCTGGACTTGTCGAAAGTGTTGGTCTACGACTTCCGCTATGATTACATGAAAACGCAATTTAACGATGATCACTGCAAGCTCTTGTATACCGACACCGACGGCCTACTCTATGAGATTCAGTGCCCTGACATATATGATATCATGAGACGAGATATCTGGAAATTCGATACCACTGATTATCCAGCTGAGAATCAATTTGCACTACCTCAAGCAAATAAAAAAATCGTTGGATTGATGAAGGATGAGTGCAATGGGCAGATTATGACAGAATTCGCTGGTCTACGCAGCAAAATGTATAGTGTTCGAGTAAATGGCGATGATTATATCAAGAATGTAAAAGGTGTGAAAACAAGCGTAGTGGAAGCAACCATAACCTTCAATGATTTCCATCAATGCCTTTTCGAGGGAACAACACAGTGTCGTGAGCAACGAGTCATAAGGTCACGCATGCACATTGTCTATACAGAGAGACAAGTAAAGCTCGCATTGAGTCCGCATGATGACAAACGATATTTACTTGCTGATACCACGGATACGCTGCCTTGGGGACACTACAGGATACCGCAAGACATGTTGAAACCGACTTCAATCATGTCGTAACCAGCCTATTCCCTACTCTTGCATATACACCTCACTCTTACATACATACTCTAGTCATCTAATCAACGACTTCAATTTCCTTCTCCGCGACTGCCTGCTGTGGAAGCCCAATCAGAGACTTGGATGCAGCCCCGTTGATCAAAGGATACTTCAGAACCTGAACCAGCCTTGTATTGGAAGCAGTTCACAATCAACTCTATCAGACGGAACTCGCATCAAACACATTGGAACCTGTTGCTCATCAGTGTCGCATATTCGTTGTCGTAGTCGTCAGACGATACGTACATCAAACGTATTGCAGGCTAAAGAAATCTACGCCAATAGTATTGGAATCTGTTACTCACCACTATCACATACTCACGTCCATCTTCTACAGTCAACTTCATTAGACATTCATGATGGATATTGATGCACTCAACAAACTCGCTGGTCAAGACGATTACCTCCCAGCGAAAAGAATCGTTGATCTGCGAATCAACGAAATGCATAAAGTCACCGATTTACGTCAAGTGACGACTAAATATGGTCAAAAAACTGTTGCCACTCTCAACAATTAATTCCAAATCTTTCTGCCTAAACGTGTTTCTGCGGCATTTGAGAAAGATCAGGCTCTGTTCAGCCGCATGCAGGAAACGATCACACATGGTACATTGCATCTAAACTATATTGAAAAAGAGAAGAAAAATCAAATTGAATTGGTTATTTTGTAATGTGTTTATTTTACAATGAATATAAAGACATTTTTTATTATACATAAATGCTGACTCATTATTTCATTCCTGTAGTTAATTGTGCGTTATTTATCCAACTATTATGTGAATTGGTAAATCCCAACCATTTGACATAAGCACGATTTCCACATTTCTTGAGAATCTTCTCCACGAGATAGGTATCTGGATAATTGGCCTTCAGTAATTCTTCATTATAAAAACCGCCAGCGATGGGTCCATCTTGGTAGTCCTTCAGCTTGTACGTTGCAGGGGTCGTCCTCATTACTCGACTCACAGTGAAAATTTCCGTTGACCAATTGGGTATGTAGCCTTTCTCGAAAACGTGTTTGTTCTTGCTTACTCGCACCTTGTCACCGATTTTGAATTTCACTACACAGTTTCTTCGTTCATTGGTAGTAGAAAAACGTTGAATTAGCGTTTCAACAGCGTCCGCTGTGACGTTCCTCGGTTTCATACTAATAGTTCGATGCTTCGTGTCATTGTATGTCGCCACGAGATCATCTAAAATGTCTATCCATTTGTAAGATCCGTGTAGACTAAATTTCATCCACATTTTATTCTTAAAGGTACGATTAAAGCGCTCCACTATAGATGCTTTAAGATTACTATAGGTGGAATAGTGATTGATGTCATGACGTTTCATTAAATTCTGGAAAGTCTTATTATGAAATTCTTTACCTTGATCAATCTGGAGATTGGTAGGTACTCGTCCATCTTGAAGAATTGAATCCATAGCTGCGGTAACATTCTGACCGGTTTTGCGCTTCACTGGTACAGCCCATGCAAACTTGGATAGTACATCGATTATTGTAAGCAGATATCTGTATCCTTTGTTTTCTCGAGCGTACGGTTGCATCTCAACAAGATCAGCTTGCCATGTCTCATCAATATCACGTATATCAAACTTGCGTCGTAAATAATTGCGACGCGCAGGCTTATGTAATTCTTCTACTAGTCTTCGATGCTCCATTTCGAGGAGTGCACCTGATTAACGCTTCAAAGGCTTTAGTGTTACGGACTATCAAGTCTATATAACTCTAAAAATATTTATTTCAGTATTCTTTGATGGCTTGATCTTGAAGAATCTCTTGAGGAGTGTGCGCAAGCAAGGAACCAATAGCCTTTGCATTACGAACTGCTAATTCTAAAGTCGTAGCAATGTTTATCTCCATATGCTTTATTCTCTCTTTTACTTGCTCTTGAAAAACCTGTATTTTCAACTCTAAATCATCCAATTGCTCACGTTGATGAGTTGTAGCCTGAAGCAATGTACTTAACTCCTGTTGAATTAGTTGTCTAGCGAGATTCAAATTGATAGCATCATTTGGTTAACGTGATTCACCAACGTTGCTGAGTCTCGTATTTTCAATGTCGTAGTTTCCGCTTGTAGTGAGTTTGAAGCCAAATCCGGGTGGACCCCGTGAGCCCTTAGTATATCCAAAATACCGTCCGAACACGTCGACGCTCATTATTCAACTGAGTATATTCACGCATGTGTCACTGCTAATAAACGATTCCTGCTTCACGCAATTCCTCAATGAGTGAAACGATTTCATTCGTATGACTGCGGTTGCCTGCTGAACTTTCAGCTAGCAATAAACGTAATCGATCTACCAGCTCGTTGGGGTTATCCCAATACACATAATCCATTCGTGTATCTCGTCGTGCAATCTTGTATTGTGGTAATGAACCACCAGTAGATTGTCTCTTTCGAGTTGATGTAGACGCAATTCCTCAATGAGTGAAACGATTTCATTCGTATGACTGGGGTTGCCTGCTGAACTTTCAGCTAGCAATAAACGTAATCGATCTACCAGCTCGTTGGGGTTATCCCAATACACATAATCCATTCGTGTATCTCGTCGTGCAATCTTGTATTGTGGTAATGAACCACCAGTAGATTGTCTCTTTCGAGTTGATGTAGAAGCACCAATTATTGGAGCTATATAGGATTTATATTTTTTACTGTTTTGTCTGTGGACTAACTCATCAGAATTATAGTGTTTTTTGTGTGCATTTGTTCTAAGCACAATTTTCCCATAATTGTTTACATCTTCATTGCTTATGAAATTCTGATTGGGATCTTTTCTAAACAGCAGTTCAAGCAAACTAATGGTCTTATCATACTTGTCATCATTAATAATAACGTATTCGTTACCAAAACTTACAGTGGAATCACCAATCATAAGTGTACCATCTGGTAGCTTTCGAACTCCATAAGTCATATCGAGATACTTTTTACGATTTTTATCGAGTAAGTTCAAATATTTCTCAATAGTTGAATATGGTTGGTCAGATTTTTTTTTTGTTGATGCTTTCTCATCACCATCATCATCATCATCATCATCATTATCTGTGAATGCAGTTTTAAATGAATTATCCTGCTCTTCATTTTGAGATGCATCTTCCTCACCCTCCTCCTCTGTCTCCTCCTTCTCATCTTTCTCTTTTTTGGGAATCCAGTTGTTTTTTATTTATTTCATGTGTATTTGTGTCAGTAGCACTAACAAGTTTTTTAAGCGGCTTCACGATTGGTTTGAATGTTTCATCCCAAGCTTTTTCCATAATCTGCTTACCAGCTTTTAAAAGCTTGTATTTATGTTTAATAGCATTTCTAACTTTTTCTACTTGACAAAGTGTCTTTCTCTCGCGACGGAATTCGTCAGCGATGTTATCGCTTCGACTGCTCATGAGGATCTGATCAAGATTTACTCTTTACGCATGATATATTTGTAGCAAAGCAGTCAAAACCTTTCCTGTATCTACCACAGTCGAGCCCTTGACGATCTTTATCAATTACTAGGAATCCATGATTGGTATCATTCCAACATTTCGAGCATAAGTCTTTAAACTGCGAGTACGTCATGTCAGTATTTACGTGATCATCATAAACATGCTTGAGATTAATATCATCCTGACGAAAGATTACGAGCATGTTAACGTTATCACGTACTAAATGCTAAGGTATTTGTGCATACAACTGACACAAGTAGAAGCAGTCAATATTCTTATGTCTACCCATACAGTAAAAGACTCTAACATTATCTTGTTTCTCGCAGGCTATATCATCAAATATCATGATTGAATTAATATTAGCTTCTTCGGGTGATACTACTTCATCATGTTCACCAAAGGCAAAAAATTCAATACCCTTCATAGGCTGCAGAAGCTTTTCGAGAAACTTGTACTTTGGTTGATTCAATGATTTCGAGTATACAGTAGCGGACAAAAGTTTAAGACGGAGAGGAAAAAAAAAGTAATCGTTGATTTTTTTATGAAAAGAATTGACTCAGTGGATTTTTTTTGTATTAGCTAATTAATCATTAATTCATATATTTATTACATAAATTCAATTTTGCGCGTAACAACATTAGATACAATAAACAAAGAAAACATAAATTTGTTTGATATCTTCGGGGACAAAAGTTTAAGACTATACGTAAAAAAATATTTTTTGGTAGAAAATATACAGATATTTTCCTCCCTTCAATACTTTGTCCACAGTCCATTATTTTTTATCACATCAGCACATCTTTGAGGCATTGAATCAATTAATTTTTTGCAGTCGTCCACAGTTGTTTCATTCCACGTTTTTTCAACCAAAGAGCATAAATCTTCAAAATTTTTTGGTTTATTTCTTTGAACCCTTCTTTTTATGGTACACCATAAGTTTTCAATTGAAATTAAATCCGGCGACTGCGACGGCCACGGTAATAAAGTGATTTTTTCATCTTGAAAAAAACTTTTCACTACCCGAGCCGTATGCTTTGGGTCATTATCTTGTTGATAAATAAAATTATCACCCATATTTTCGTAGGCATACGGTAACATATTATTTTTCAATATATCCAAGTATTGAAAACGGTCCATGATTCCATTAATTCGGCGTATTGGTCCAGGACCATTGCGAGAAAAACATGCCCACACCATTACGTTTCCACCTCCATGCTTAACTGTCGGTAAAACACATCGAGGATTTAAATCTTCGCCAATTCGACGTCTTACATACAGTATCCCGTCAGAACAAATTCGGTTGAATTTCGATTCGTCCGAAAATAGCACATTTTGCCAATCCTCACTTGTCCAATGCCGATGAGCCTTAGCAAATTGCAGTCGTAATTTTTTATTCTTTTTACTGAGCATCGGCTTCTTCCGTGGCTTTCGTGCTTTCAAATTGAATTCGTCTAATCGTCTTCGGACAGTTCTTACACTAATTTGTGCATTATTATTACTGGATATTTCAGCTCTGATATCGACTGCTGAACGAAAACGATCTCTCTCGCTTAATCGATGAATCCGACGATCCAGCGTTGGCGTGGTTTTCCGCGGTCTACCGTTTTTTGGTCGATCAAAATAGTCCCCAGTCTTCACAAACTTGTACCACGCTTGCTTACAAGAAGTTTCTGATCGATTCATTTGAGTTGCAATTGAAGAAAATGTCTCATTTTGCTTCCGTAGAGACACGATTAGTTTTCGTTCAGTTGATAACAAATTACGGGCTTTACCCATACTCTTTTCGTACGTAATTAAACTTAAGACACTGGATGATACACCACAAACTATTTACAGTATTAATATATCAAATTATTGCGTGGATCGACTACGGGTATCTTGTTCGACAGATCGTCTTAAACTAATGTCCGCTGTTTACAGATGGTTGGAAGAAAAAAAAATTGTATAATCTATATTGTTTACATTTGACGACCGAGACTTCTACATTATGAAGGTCAAACGTACACATGTATTGTAAAAAAACAACAAGTCGAAGGAAACGTTAGTACTTGTATGACAGATCTATGAACCAAATTGTAATTCATCGTCTTAAACTTTTGTCCGCTACTGTACATCATGTAATAAATAATTTTATTTTACTATTTATTTTCTTAAATAATAATTAACAACAAACCTTTTTAATATTGATTGTGGAGTATCTTCTGTGGAATTAACACTAAATGGCGAATCATTTATTCCACATTCTCCGCTATTTTCACTAAAATCATAGTTATCAATTACATCAATTTTATTTTCTGCAATTTCAAAGTTGCTGCAATTTTCTTTCTCAGAGACATTTAACCCCTTGCACTATTTTCACGAGTCTGACTCGTGATGAAAATTTTAGGCCAAACTTGAATATCACGAGTCAGGCTCATTGTTTAATTTCATGTCAAACGTGAATATCACGAGTATGGCTCGTAATTGATATTTCAGTCCAGACATGAATATCACGAGCCGTACTCGTGGTCTTAATCTCGGACTGAACAAGAATGTCTGAAGTTAGGCACGACTTGTTCCAATTTTCACGGTAGTGCAAGGAGTTAAAGGATTATTTTCAGTGCTGTGTATTATACTTTCACTGGTATGTAAAATAGTATTTGTCACATTTGGGTTTATAACAGTCAGGCACCGATTACGTTGATCGACTTCAATTGTTGTACTATTAATATTGCATGGTATGTTATTTAAAATTGGTGGTGGCATACAATCATTGCTGTAAATTGTAAATATATGACATACAGTTATGCACATAAAAACATTAGTTTTGAGGAATATAAAATATTAACAATAATTCTGTCATACTTGTAGATTAGCCTTATCATTGAAATTGTAAATTACAAATTAATACATTATACTTCATTAGGTTGTAATTGAAAATTTTAAGTATTAAAATATTTCAATGCCCAGATAGCACAAGATCTCCTCACGACGTACTATGGATATCTTGAATACGAAGAAACGTCCTCAGGACTTCCTCACTCTGGATGTACTCTGTCCTTCAGATATCTGTGCTGTTAGGGTAAAAAGTTACCTGTTGGGAGGAGTAAGTAATAAAGATGGAACAGCTCCTGGTAGTAACATTCTTCTTTTAATTTAATTAATTCCAGTATAATAAAAATCTTCCTCTGTGAAATGCTTGCTACAAACTGTAGCATATTTCTTTACTTCTCTGCCTATATTTTTAAAACCATTGTAGCTTAATGTCCTCTTGTTTGGGAATTCTGAAATATAATTCTACTTCTATAAGAAGTTTTTATTGTTACAGTTTCTATTTAGCTGTAAAGCAAGTAAACATTATAATATTGAACTGCACTTTATATTTATTAATTAGTATAGTATTTGTCAAGATACTTGCTTGTGGAAAGAAGCATCCGCAATAGCACCAGCTTGTTATTTGCAAATGCAGCACAAGTAAACCATTTTTTAAAATAAATGTATTTTACGAGCTGTCTACACAGGGTTAGAGGCTAGAACAGTTTCCCAGTTCTCTCTTCTGCTCTGTTCCATGCACTCTCCTGTTCTTCTTTCACATCCCACCTACTAGCGTGTTAGAATGAGACACAGGTACTTTTCATATTGCTGTCTCTTTCGGGTGTTGCGGACAGCGCCTCTTACAGAACCGCGCAGTCTATTATAGAAGGCTATGGATGTGACACACAGAAAGAATATCCTGGACGCCCCTTTTCTGTCGTCTCTCTTCTACACATACCTAACAGACTACCACGCATTCTCTCTCGCACTAACGGTAAATGTTAGAGCATTACTTGAGCGGGAGACTGGTGGGGTAGTCTACCGTTCTCCCTCACACGCATGCATCCGTAATGCTAATATTTACGGTGATTGTGTTTCTCCAAATAAGCGTGGATTAATTATCAATAGGACTGTTATTTAATAGTATGAGAGTATAATAAAAAATGAAATTACCGATAAGTTTGCGTGGTGTTCAAACCGAGCACTCATAATTTTTCAGATACTTTGATACAATGTACATGAAATTGTGTAATGGCCGAACGGGCTGAGGCGCTGTTTTTTTTACCGCGAACTAAGCAGTCCCAGTTCGATCTCCGGCCTGTTCTTTTTTTTCTTTCCACCTTTTTTCTCGCTCTCGCACGATCCCTGTAGCGCTATCTCTCGCACTCATATGATCGTCGTGCGTATTTAGCCTCCGGATCACCGCCACCACTCAATATTTAAAAAAACTGGGATTTCTAAAATAACATGTTATATGGTATAATTATGACAGTTAGCAGATAAGCTAGGCCGGTTCCAGCACACCACCTGGGCAGGTGTAAATTTACCTGTGCTCAGTCGGTAATTATCCTAGAACCCCACTTTACTCACATATGGTAATGACCCCCTGTCGATAATTATCTTATGTCGAAATTGTTGTCTGCTAGATGGTGCTACAGTCGGATAGATCAAGATCGATATTTCCATAATGGTTGCATGGTATCCAGTTAGATAGCGCGAGGTTCTGCGTATACTTACTGTAGTCGTGTACTGACCCAGCCTCCCCTACAGTCGGTAACTCACTAGATCATGGTCGATAAATGCGCCTGCATCTACCGCACCAACGAGCACACTGTACTACCGATCACTGTAGATGAATGACCTACTAACTCACAGCGAGACCTCGCGGGGTATTTGGGATCAGGATATCCTGATATCGGGATATTGGGAGATTCGATACCTTTGTTGATATTTTACCGACAGTCAGAAATTATCTGACGTTGATACTGTTATAGATGGAGCCACAGTCGGATTCTATAGATCACGCTCGATATCCATGGTAAGGGAGACTTTATCATGATAAGACAGACTTTTGCTTTGTTGCCATCGCCTTCGGATAGAGTGCGCCTCAGGAGGATTCGAAAGAATTCGAGATAAATACATTTGCTGTATAAAAACTTGTTTTTATTCTTTAATGTTACAGATAATGCATTTAATCTAATAAAAACTCTTAACGGTAGAATTATATATATATATATATATATATCTTACAGCTAATACATTTAACTTAAAAAATTCTTAACTATAGATCTTAAATATCTAACTATGAGATTGATGCTGATTGGGATATAAATGTTTTATACACGTTTGATTACATCACCACTTATTACATTATAATCAACCATTCGATCATGTAGGATTAAACAGTAGGCCGTGGTTCCCGCTGGAAAATTTGTCTTAGACTCAAATTCTAGACGGACATCTATTGGCGCTTGTTTTAATGCCTCATTCTGTTTTGAACAATCAATTACAATTAATGGAGCATACTCGATAAAGTTTTTCCTCGTTAGCAGGGGTTCTCGATCTCTGTTGTAGTATACGGCTTGAAAATTGGTATACATGTTGTACAATACAGAGTATTGATTGTGATTCACATCAAGATTGAGGTTACCGTATGGATAATGTTGTGAGTTAAGAAATAGCTTCACATTGCCAATGTTGCAGTGATCGAAGTAACTAGCATTTGCATTTTTAACCATTCTCCGATTGGTTTGGAAAGCTACAATTACAAAACGGGGCTTTTCCAATTGATTCGATGTTTTGACTGTCCAATTATGTTTCGTTGTGCTCGGAAGCAGGGGATACTCATACATTTCCCAAGTGCGAAAACTCATAGTGATGTCTCTTTTAATCTGACTATATAAACGTATTTTATACTTGTCTGACAACATCACATATGGCATCAACCACTCAATTCGTGTAAGCTCAATCTTGAAATCCTCGTAACCGCCTGCTGCAAGAGCAGTCTGCACAACTGCATCAGTATCCGTTCGTGATCTCGTGAGAATGGGCTCATGTTTTATATTGATAATGATTTTCTGATAGTCTTCAGCAAATCCAAGTATCATGGAGAGTGGGATACAAACATCAAAGTGGCCAGTATCATTAGTGAGCTGTTTGGTTTCCTCAACGTCAAGCCAACCAGCATTTTCAATCATTGCGCTCCCACCAGGATTGAAGGATGTGTAGCCTTTCATGAGGCTAGTTATACCAACATTCTTACATGTATCAATGTATTGTAAAAATACAATACACATGTATTGTAAAAAAACAACAAGCCGAAGGAAACGTTGGTACTTGTATGACAGATCTATGAACCAAATTGTAATTCATCGTCTTAAACTTTTGTCCGCTACTGTATGTATACATTTTCAAATCTCAATCCATTTGGATGTGTAATCAGAGTGAGCAATGCATTGGTCTTTCCACAATTTGATGGGCCACAAAAAACTGCTCGGATACTGTTGGGTAATAGTGGACCATGACGTGTGCGTACTTTTTACCTTTCAGCTAGCCTATGAAAATTCATTACCGGCAGCGAGAGCGGTTGCTCTCTGAAATCTATGTTGGCAGCGACTGATGGTTTGGAGTATAAATACTGTGCTTATATACTCCGAACCTCATTCGTTCACTGCTCTTTCTAGTGTAAGCATCATGCCTAAAGGTTGCGGTCTGCTGAATAAAGTCCTCAACAAACTACCTATCGAGCTTCATTTACCAGGCTATCATTACTGTGGACCAGGCACAAAACTAGCGGAACGTCTTGCTCGTGGTGATCCTGGGATAAATCCTCTAGACGCAGCCTGCAAGGAACACGATATCGCATACTCACAGAATCATGAAAACATTGAGGATCGCAACAAGGCCGATAAAATTTTAGCTGACAAGGCTTGGCATCGCGTATTTTCAAACGACGCTCGTGTAAGTGAAAAGGTTGCAGCCTACGCTGTTACAAACGCCATGAAGATAAAGGCTAAGCTTGGCATGGGTATAAATAAGAGAAAGAGAAAGACCAAACCTCCAACCACGCTTTCTAAGATAATTAAAGCTGCCTCAAAATCGACTGGTTCTAACACACAAAAAATTATTCGATCGGCGCTAAAGAGTGCTCGTGCTGCTGTCAAGACTGTCAGCTGGTGGGAAAAAAAATGTACGCGTGCCTCATATTCTGCAAGTACCGAAAAAAGTTGGAGCATTGTTACCTCTTCTTATTCCACTATTTGCTGGATTAAGTGCAACTGGTGCATTGGCTGGTGGCGCAAATGGAATAGTAAAAGCTGTAAATGATGCGAAAGCTGCAACACAGCAATTAGCGGAAAGTCAAAGGCATAATAAGACGATTGAAGCTATCGCGCTAGGTAAAGGTCTCTATCTCAAGCCACACAAAACTGGATTTGGTTTCCATTTCGGAGCAAATTAAAAAAAAAAAACTTCAAAGTAAGACTGCCAAACCGTGCTCTGACAGACGCTGATCTACTCAAGTATGCACGTGAAATTCCTAATTTTCGTGGTGTATTTATGAGAAACGACTTACCATCAGATGCACCGCATTATCGTGAATCTGGAATAATTAATCTCGACGATAAAGATGGCCCAGGTACTCATTGGGTGGCTTATCGGAAAAATGGTCGAAATGTTGATAATTTTGATAGTTTTGGTGATCTTCAGCCTCCCCACGATCTAATGGATTATCTCGGCCTCGATAATGTTATCAAGTATAATCATAAGAGATATCAAAATTTTGATATATATGAGTGTAGGCATCTATGCCTAAAATTCTTATATAAGGATCTGTAAGTGGTGCTTATCGTATCAGTCTAGTGTGAACCATCATGGAAGATTCATTGACTCTCAGTTTATCTGGAAAATCATCTATATTAGAGGCACAATACTTTCCGCCAATTGAGCTCTCGCCCAGCAAGAACTATCACCTTGGGCTAGTGGAATTACTATCTTTTAATTCTATACCCAACGTCGATACTGGGAAAAACAAGATCTATGTGGGTAAAGAAGTGATTGTGGTACCTACAGGAAGTTACGAGATTGAAGACATTGATGTGTACTTGCAAGAACAGCTTGCATCTAAACATATTACCATTAGTTTGAAGCCTAATAACAATACTCTACGAAGCGTGATAAAGTGCAGTGAAAACATTGATTTTCGTCCACAAGACTCGATTGCTAGACTACTTGGTTTTACACATCGAGAGTTACCCGCTCATATCTCTCATAGCTCGGAATTACCAGTTGCTATTCTGAAAATCAATGCATTGCGAGTTGAGTGCAATATTACTTCGGGAGCATACATCAATGAGCATAAAGTTCATACGATCCATGAATTCTTCCCGGCAGTACCACCGGGGTATAAGATCATTGAAGTTCCATCACACGTCATTTACCTTCCAATAGCCGTGGGGATCATTGATCATCTACAATTACGCATAGTCGATCAAGACGGAGAACTAGTTCATTTTCGCGGTGAAGTTATCACCATTAGACTACACATTAAAGACGCCAAATAGCTAATCATGGGAATCATCTTCAATAATAATAATAATAATAATAATAATAATGCTAATAACGTGGCGCAGGCATATAAAAGAGGACTAAAATGTCATCGAGCAACCAGTTACGCTCGAGCCCCCAAGACGATCACACGTCGCAACGCTCAATTCCTAAAAAGTCTAGGGCTTCGAGTTATTGTTGGTGGCAGAAAATAACGTGCGTAATATTTTGCTGCAATGGAGGGGGCGTTACACGTGCAATCAGCCGTCGCATTCGACGAATCCGTAGCGCATTATAAGATACATGCACATCAACCTTATACATTAACCTTCAATAACAGTGATGAAATCCGCATATTCATTCAACATCAAGATCTATGCCTCTTGCCCTCACTAAGTACTCTACATGTGTGTGGTAAATTGTCGAAAGCGACCGGTTCTGCTGTGGCAGCAACGAAGCTGGTGAACAATGCTATTTTACATCTGTTTGAGGAAATTCGCTACGAGATCAATGCCATTGAGATTGTTAGATGTAAGAATGTTGGTATAACTAGCCTCATGAAAGGCTACACATCCTTCAATCCTGGTGGGAGCGCAATGATTGAAAATGCTGGTTGGCTTGACGTTGAGGAAACCAAACAGCTCACTAATGATACTGGCCACTTTGATGTTTGTATCCCACTCTCCATGATACTTGGATTTGCTGAAGACTATCAGAAAATCATTATCAATATAAAACATGAGCCCATTCTCACGAGATCACGAACGGATACTGATGCAGTTGTGCAGACTGCTCTTGCAGCAGGCGGTTACGAGGATTTCAAGATTGAGCTTACACGAATTGAGTGGTTGATGCCATATGTGATGTTGTCAGACAAGTATAAAATACGTTTATATAGTCAGATTAAAAGAGACATCACTATGAGTTTTCGCACTTGGGAAATGTATGAGTATCCCCTGCTTCCGAGCACAACGAAACATAATTGGACAGTCAAAACATCGAATCAATTGGAAAAGCCCCGTTTTGTAATTGTAGCTTTCCAAACCAATCGGAGAATGGTTAAAAATGCAAATGCTAGTTACTTCGATCACTGCAACATTGGCAATGTGAAGCTATTTCTTAACTCACAACATTATCCATACGGTAACCTCAATCTTGATGTGAATCACAATCAATACTCTGTATTGTACAACATGTATACCAATTTTCAAGCCGTATACTACAACAGAGATCGAGAACCCCTGCTAACGAGGAAAAACTTTATCGAGTATGCTCCATTAATTGTAATTGATTGTTCAAAACAGAATGAGGCATTAAAACAAGCGCCAATAGATGTCCGTCTAGAATTTGAGTCTAAGACAAATTTTCCAGCGGGAACCACGGCCTACTGTTTAATCCTACATGATCGAATGGTTGATTATAATGTAATAAGTGGTGATGTAATCAAACGTGTATAAAACATTTATATCCCAATCAGCATCAATCTCATAGTTAGATATTTAAGATCTATAGTTAAGAATTTTTTAGGTTAAATGTATTAGCTGTAAGATATATATATATATATATATATATTAATCTACCGTTAAGAGTTTTTATTAGATTAAATGCATTATCTGTAACATTAAAGAATAAAAACAAGTTTTTATACAGCAAATGTATTTATCTCGAATTCTTTCGAATCCTCCTGAGGCGCACTCTATCCGAAGGCGATGGCAACAAAGCAAAAGTCTGTCTTATCATGATAAAGTCTCCCTTACCATGGATATCGAGCGTGATCTATAGAATCCGACTGTGGCTCCATCTATAACAGTATCAACGTCAGATAATTTCTGACTGTCGGTAAAATATCAACAAAGGTATCGAATCTCCCAATATCCCGATATCAGGATATCCTGATCCCAAATACCCCGCGAGGTCTCGCTGTGAGTTAGTAGGTCATTTATCTACAGTGATCGGTAGTACAGTGTGCTCGTTGGTGCGGTAGATGCAGGCGCATTTATCGACCATGATCTAGTGAGTTACCGACTGTAGGGGAGGCTGGGTCAGTACACGACTACAGTAAGTATACGCAGAACCTCGCGCTATCTAACTGGATACCATGCAACCATTATGGAAATATCGATCTTGATCTATCCGACTGTAGCACCATCTAGCAGACAACAATTTCGACATAAGATAATTATCGACAGGGGGTCATTACCATATGTGAGTAAAGTGGGGTTCTAGGATAATTACCGACTGAGCACAGGTAAATTTACACCTGCCCAGGTGGTGTGCTGGAACCGGCCTAGCTTATCTGCTAACTGTCATAATTATACCATATAACATGTTATTTTAGAAATCCCAGTTTTTTTAAATATTGAGTGGTGGCGGTGATCCGGAGGCTAAATACGCACGACGATCATATGAGTGCGAGAGATAGCGCTACAGGGATCGTGCGAGAGCGAGAAAAAAGGTGGAAAGAAAAAAAAGAACAGGCCGGAGATCGAACTGGGACTGCTTAGTTCGCGGTAAAAAAAACAGCGCCTCAGCCCGTTCGGCCATTACACAATTTCATGTACATTGTATCAAAGTATCTGAAAAATTATGAGTGCTCGGTTTGAACACCACGCAAACTTATCGGTAATTTCATTTTTTATTATACTCTCATACCATTAAATAACAGTCCTATTGATAATTAATCCACGCTTATTTGGAGAAACACAATCACCGTAAATATTAGCATTACGGATGCATGCGTGTGAGGGAGAACGGTAGACTACCCCACCAGTCTCCCGCTCAAGTAATGCTCTAACATTTACCGTTAGTGCGAGAGAGAATGCGTGGTAGTCTGTTAGGTATGTGTAGAAGAGAGACGACAGAAAAGGGGCGTCCAGGATATTCTTTCTGTGTGTCACATCCATAGCCTTCTATAATAGACTGCGCGGTTCTGTAAGAGGCGCTGTCCGCAACACCCGAAAGAGACAGCAATATGAAAAGTACCTGTGTCTCATTCTAACACGCCAGTAGGTGGGATGTGAAAGAAGAACAGGAGAGTGCATGGAACAGAGCAGAAGAGAGAACTGGGAAACTGTTCTAACCTCTAACCCTGTGTAGACAGCTCGTAAAATACATTTATTTTAAAAAATGGTTTACTTGTGCTGCATTTGCAAATAACAAGCTGGTGCTATTGCGGATGCTTCTTTCCACAAGCAAGTATCTTGACAAATACTATACTAATTAATAAATATAAAGTGCAGTTCAATATTATAATGTTTACTTGCTTTACAGCTAAATAGAAACTGTAACAATAAAAACTTCTTATAGAAGTAGAATTATATTTCAGAATTCCCAAACAAGAGGACATTAAGCTACAATGGTTTTAAAAATATAGGCAGAGAAGTAAAGAAATATGCTACAGTTTGTAGCAAGCATTTCACAGAGGAAGATTTTTATTATACTGGAATTAATTAAATTAAAAGAAGAATGTTACTACCAGGAGCTGTTCCATCTTTATTACTTACTCCTCCCAACAGGTAACTTTTTACCCTAACAGCACAGATATCTGAAGGACAGAGTACATCCAGAGTGAGGAAGTCCTGAGGACGTTTCTTCGTCCTCAAGATATCCATAGTACGTCGTGAGGAGATCTTGTGCTATCTGGGCATTGAAATATTTTAATACTTAAAATTTTCAATTACAACCTAATGAAGTATAATGTATTAATTTGTAATTTACAATTTCAATGATAAGGCTAATCTACAAGTATGACAGAATTATTGTTAATATTTTATATTCCTCAAAACTAATGTTTTTATGTGCATAACTGTATGTCATATATTTACAATTTACAGCAATGATTGTATGCCACCACCAATTTTAAATAACATACCATGCAATATTAATAGTACAACAATTGAAGTCGATCAACGTAATCGGTGCCTGACTGTTATAAACCCAAATGTGACAAATACTATTTTACATACCAGTGAAAGTATAATACACAGCACTGAAAATAATCCTTTAACTCCTTGCACTACCGTGAAAATTGGAACAAGCCGTGCCTAACTTCAGACATTCTTGTTCAGTCCGAGATTAAGACCACGAGTACGGCTCGTGATATTCATGTCTGGACTGAAATATCAATTACGAGCCATACTCGTGATATTCACGTTTGACATGAAATTAAACAATGAGCCTGACTCGTGATATTCAAGTTTGGCCTAAAATTTTCATCACGAGTCAGACTCGTGAAAATAGTGCAAGGGGTTAAATGTCTCTGAGAAAGAAAATTGCAGCAACTTTGAAATTGCAGAAAATAAAATTGATGTAATTGATAACTATGATTTTAGTGAAAATAGCGGAGAATGTGGAATAAATGATTCGCCATTTAGTGTTAATTCCACAGAAGATACTCCACAATCAATATTAAAAAGGTTTGTTGTTAATTATTATTTAAGAAAATAAATAGTAGAATAAAATTATTTATTACATGATGTACAGTAGCGGACAAAAGTTTAAGACGATGAATTACAATTTGGTTCATAGATCTGTCATACAAGTACTAACGTTTCCTTCGACTTGTTGTTTTTTTACAATACATGTGTACGTTTGACCTTCATAATGTAGAAGTCTCGGTCGTCAAATGTAAACAATATAGATTATACAATTTTTTTTTCTTCCAACCATCTGTAAACAGCGGACATTAGTTTAAGACGATCTGTCGAACAAGATACCCGTAGTCGATCCACGCAATAATTTGATATATTAATACTGTAAATAGTTTGTGGTGTATCATCCAGTGTCTTAAGTTTAATTACGTACGAAAAGAGTATGGGTAAAGCCCGTAATTTGTCATCAACTGAACGAAAACTAATCGTGTCTCTACGGAAGCAAAATGAGACATTTTCTTCAATTGCAACTCAAATGAATCGATCAGAAACTTCTTGTAAGCAAGCGTGGTACAAGTTTGTGAAGACTGGGGACTATTTTGATCGACCAAAAAACGGTAGACCGCGGAAAACCACGCCAACGCTGGATCGTCGGATTCATCGATTAAGCGAGAGAGATCGTTTTCGTTCAGCAGTCGATATCAGAGCTGAAATATCCAGTAATAATAATGCACAAATTAGTGTAAGAACTGTCCGAAGACGATTAGACGAATTCAATTTGAAAGCACGAAAGCCACGGAAGAAGCCGATGCTCAGTAAAAAGAATAAAAAATTACGACTGCAATTTGCTAAGGCTCATCGGCATTGGACAAGTGAGGATTGGCAAAATGTGCTATTTTCGGACGAATCGAAATTCAACCGAATTTGTTCTGACGGGATACTGTATGTAAGACGTCGAATTGGCGAAGATTTAAATCCTCGATGTGTTTTACCGACAGTTAAGCATGGAGGTGGAAACGTAATGGTGTGGGCATGTTTTTCTCGCAATGGTCCTGGACCAATACGCCGAATTAATGGAATCATGGACCGTTTTCAATACTTGGATATATTGAAAAATAATATGTTACCGTATGCCTACGAAAATATGGGTGATAATTTTATTTATCAACAAGATAATGACCCAAAGCATACGGCTCGGGTAGTGAAAAGTTTTTTTCAAGATGAAAAAATCACTTTATTACCGTGGCCGTCGCAGTCGCCGGATTTAATTTCAATTGAAAACTTATGGTGTACCATAAAAAGAAGGGTTCAAAGAAATAAACCAAAAAATTTTGAAGATTTATACTCTTTGGTTGAAAAAACGTGGAATGAAACAACTGTGGACGACTGCAAAAAATTAATTGATTCAATGCCTCAAAGATGTGCTGATGTGATAAAAAATAATGGACTGTGGACAAAGTATTGAAGGGAGGAAAATATCTGTATATTTTCTACCAAAAAATATTTTTTTACGTATAGTCTTAAACTTTTGTCCCCGAAGATATCAAACAAATTTATGTTTTCTTTGTTTATTGTATCTAATGTTGTTACGCGCAAAATTGAATTTATGTAATAAATATATGAATTAATGATTAATTAGCTAATACAAAAAAAAATCCACTGAGTCAATTCTTTTCATAAAAAAATTAACGATTACTTTTTTTTTCCTCTCCGTCTTAAACTTTTGTCCGCTACTGTATATGGATATGATATTTCAGGAAAGCAGATGAGCAAAATGTAAATGCAAAACGTTTGTGTAATTTTCGATATATAGGGGATTTACGCAGAGAAGATTTTACTTCTGATGCTAGTTGGAAAGTCGTCAATAATTTTGTTAGTCAAGAAAAAAGCAAGGCACTTTGCAAAAACGAGTCAATCGCTTACACAAGAAAGTAAATAATTTACAAGGATTGTAAGATCACTTGAAAGAAAGTGAATTAATTTCGAACGATGCTTCCAATATTATAAATGTGAGTCATCTGTTGAATTAAGATAAATTACATACATATTTTTTAGTGAGCAATTTAGCGGCAGATTCTAGCAGAGTCTATCGACTAATTCGCCAACAGATTGTACCCGCATTCTGCCTCCAATCTACCATCAGTGTGATTGTAGATTCTGTATGCAATATGTTGCCTTTCTGTTAACAAACTTTGCTAACAGAACTTTGTTGCAGATTAATTAATTAATCTGCAACAAAGGTGTATTATTTGACATTAAAAATAGATGTCGTGAATTGATGTTGCTAGGGCCGCGGTGGCGTAATTGGTAACGTACCAGGCTAGAATTCTGGAGTTCCCGGTTCGAACCCGGGCTGTGGCAATATTTTTTCACGATTTCTTTAGAAGTTAAAAATCGTCAGGTCTGGTTGCCTCATTAATTCTTAATGAATGAGTGAGGCAATCAGAGTTGACAAAAATAATTAATGATTCGATTGTTAGAGATCTTTCTGAGATCGATAACACAGGGATCTAAGGTGGTGCTGAATCTAACCGGGTTGCGAACTGCCAAAAATTTTCCATCAAAAAATTTGGTCATATCATTTGTCGCTTAGATTTATCACTCTTTGCTAACAGAATCTGGTGCTCAAGTATAAATGTTCGTTTCCTTGGTATTCGACAAGTTTTTCCAAATGTCATTCAATGTAATAACAGTTTTTGTCCATTAAATGAAAGTCAGATGTATTTCGAACTAACTTGAGCATGGGACAAGAATCAGCAAACTGCGTTGCAGATTAGACTATCTAAGTTAATAACAATAAAATTGTATATTTAACTCTTTGTTGCACAGGTCAACATATATTTATTTATTTATTTATTTATTAACGGGAAATATCCCCTTTATATATATATATGTGACACCTTTTTGGCCATTAATTGTTTAATGTCTCTTAACTTTCTAGTCAAGGGTTTCTTGTCATGTAATAAAGTCTTTACGAGATTCTTGGATGTTATTCTATGCATACATCATGTCGTACAACTATTATTGTGCATTAGTTATTTGTTATAAACAAAAGAAGTGCAAAAATAAACTTTTTTCCTTCAAAAATCGTGCAATAAAGGGTTAAGGTACATGTAATCTGCTGTTAGAATGTGTACCTATCTGATATAGTACAATCATGTAATAGATTTCTACTTATATAGTTATACATAATAAACTAAAATATTTTACACTTGATAAAAATAAAAATAAATTTATTTATAGGATTTATACTTACTCCATGTACCGAAATATAACGCTTGTGTATTGTTGTAGTACATAATATCTATATTATGTGAATACGGTCCTTTTTTTAGTAATAATGTTTATATTGAATATTTTTTGCATGCAGTTTGTATTGTAAGCAAATACAAACCAAAATAATTAGGTTTTTGATTTTATTTCAGCTTTCCACGTGTCCTGCAATAGCCGAAATCATAAAAAATCTCTTAAATACCAAGAAAAAAAACCTTTATCCTCCTGCCTTGAAAGAATTTTCCTGCACATTATTATTTTATTCAACACCTGCATATAATTATGTTAGAAATACTTTCATGAAGAGTTTGCCTCATCCTCAAACGATACGAAAGTGGTATTCAAATATTGATTTCAGTCCTGGCATTAGCAAACTAATTTTAGACAATGTACAAAGCATGATTATCGAAAAAACTGCAAAGGGTGTTAAATTACAATTTGGTTTACAAGTTGATGAGATGTCCATAAAAAAATCAGTCGAATGGGATGGCAAGAGATACCATGGACAGGTAGATTTAGGCTTGGAAAATGACGAATCTGAAGAAGCAACTTATGCTTTAGTATACATGATTGTATGCTTGAATGGACACTTTAAAAGTCCAATAGCTTATTATTTTATATTAAGTTTGACGGCTGATGTAAGAGCGAACATTACTAATAAAATTTTAACAGTTTTGCATGACAATGGAATTACAGACATCAGATCGATGACATTCGATGGTGCTGCAACAAACTTGGCATGGTAAAGTGTCTTGGAGCCAACGTACAAAATGTAGAAGAGTGTTCTTTAGAGCATCCGGTAACAAAATCAGATATTGTTGTTATACCTGATTCTTGTCACATGATAAAGTTCGTTTGAAATGCGACATCTGAGTATGTTTTAATTGACGAAAACGTTATTTGCGAAAGCTTGTTGAATATCAAGAAAAGGAACATTTACACTTGGCTACCGAAATTTGTCGTCGCCATATAGAATATCATAAAGAAAAAATGAAGATAAAACTTGCGTCACAGACATTCATCAATAAAGTTTCAAATGCATTGCTCTTTCTGAAGGATAATTTTCCAAGTGATTTTGCAGGCGCAGAAGCAACTGCAAAATATTGCAAAAACATAAATGACATTTTTGATATTCTAAATTCAAGAAGAAAGTTTGGACAATATTTAACGCAAAACTGTATAATGATAGAAAATCTTATAGAAACAGAAAACAGAATAAATAAGTATATCGATTATATATCATAAAAAATCTAAAAATGTTCGAAAACAAAGCTTCAAATAAAATTACATCCATTTTAATGAGCAAACGCAGAACAGGCTTCTGGGGATTAATAATCGGTATGAAAAGCGCTTTAAAACTTGCACGTAACATTTTCAAAGAAAAATTAATAACATATCTTTTGACTTATAAATTGTCTCAGGATCATATTGAAACCTTCTTTTCGTGTATTAGGAAAATGGGTGGTTTTAATAACAATCCAACTTGTCGTCAATTTAGCTCAAGTTATAAGAAAGTTGTTACTTATGTTAACTCTATTGCATCAGATACAGCAAATTGTATACAGCAAGATAATACTAAATTGTTGAAATGTGCAAATTTAGAGCTTCAATGTAATAATGTGTAACGGTATTAAGCGTTAACATTACCCTTAAAGGGCTTGTTCGGACTCGAGCAGGAAGGAAAGTAATTTTAAGCTTTTGTAGTAGGTAAAAGTAGGGTTTATTGAAAGAAACAGATAAAAATTGTGTGATACATCAGAAAAATAAATAGAAAATTCAATTATCTAACCCTTTTCTCTCGGTATTGTGGCTACCTCGCGCCTTACATTCAATTATTCCCGGGCACTCGAGTGCAATTATAATCGTGTCCGCGGGGGTATTAAAGAATTTATGAGAATAGAGATGTAACATTCAACAATATGCACTATGGCTCGAAAAGAGAAGTTAATAAATAATATGTTCCTAATGTGAAGCTATTCTTTAGAATTGAATTTACGACAGAAAGATCAACGCTGCTGGATAATTTTTATCTATTCGTCGCGTTCTCTAGGTAAAAGGCTTACCATGCGCACCGTCGGTAACTAACCGGCCGTTGCTTGATTTTACCGCTGAGTTGTTCAATTTCTAACGCTACAGGCCCGTTGGTGGGAGGTTGGTATTTTTTGAAGGTCGACTCACGCGTCCACCTGACCGCCGCTATGATCGGGCGTCAGTGGGATGCATTCTGGGTGCATGCGCAGCGACTTGATATCCCAGGGCCGTACCCTGTGTATTTATCGTCTTTTTATATTTTTCTTTTAATCTACATTTATATCCCTACTGAATTTCCTGCGCTAATATTATTTATAGGCCTTTGCCATACTGATAGTTATATCCTGTATTTTAATGAGTCGCGATTATTATCTTTAGTTCTTGAGAGCCTAGTCTGTGTATTTGGCTGTCCTCGGCTGCCAGAGTGAGAGGAAGAGAGACAGGGATAGACCGCTCTGTTGTTCTTTGGGTTAGCGGTGCGTTGGCCTCGAAAGCAGCACCGGGTCAGCTGCTTCCCGTCAAAGATGTATGTCAGGTACCGCAGCTGGGCTCTCTTGGTACCAGTGCGGCTGCGACTAGCGAGGGTTGGCTGCTCTTCCTTCCTGGACTTCTGCGTCGGCGGGACCTGTGAACAAAACTGTTCCACGAGTGCCGAAATTCTGGTCTTTTTATACCAGTCTCCCCTCTGGCTGGCCCATGCTTTTTGTATAACTATAGCTGGTGGTGGTCCTGTAGTCCATATCCTGTAGCCCACTGGTAGCCTTGGTACTTTTTGAAATTCGTCGTTGGTCCTTTAACGTTTCGTTATTCATGCTTTTTGAAGGGAATAACGGGACTTGGTCACCGACGTGCCGCCCTCCCTTGTGTGAGTGACGCTCGGTATCGGCGCTTTATTGTGTGTGTACCGATCGTCGTGAGTTGCTGAATATAGGCCGGTCTTCCTTGGTGTACGTAACGCGCAGTAGCGGTGTCTTAGTGTGCACCGCGCGTTATTAGATAGTTAGTACGTCACAAATGATTCTTTATTTTAAAAATTAAGTAATATATCATTTGAACATGATTATGTAGGCTGTAATGGTTGGACATAGAATGAGTATAATAGTGAAATTGTTACTTATATTTCTGGTTGCGTTGTGAGATCTATAAAAAAAAAGTCAAATGTGAAATATGTCTTGAACAATTAGAAAACGATACTGTTACCTCGAAACTCATACAATTAAATAATAGAATACCTCAAGATTTACAAAGTAAAAAGAAAGGCTTAATATCACCAAGTGACGACGTTGTTACAGTGTGCAATACTGTCGAAAAAGTTATTAGAAGTACTCCAAATTTATTTTCTATGAAATATGTACTTGAAAAGCTTATAATTCATGCGAAAAGGTTATTATTTGGTCTCAATTTGTTTTAAAAGATGGACTTATTGCCAGAAAAAGCAGCTGATTCTAATCAGAAATTGGATTTGATAAATCTTATTTTACAAAAATATTTTGATATCAGATTGAATCACGAGGCTAAACGTTCACAACATGAGATTAAGAGAATAAGACATTTTCATACTAAATTAGTTTTATTTCAAAATCAATGACTCGAAAAGATTCCATACATAGCATGTAATATTATTGAAATATTGCTGCAATTTGTAACAATATTACAGTAATATTTCTGTTACATTTGTAATATTACGTGCTATGTGGGACAATACATACATTATTTGTGTTAGATTATATAATTAATAAGTTAACTAGTGTCCGATGTATGGAAGTATCAATATCCCCAGTAGCACGCAATGGTTTTACATACGTTTTTAAAACATATCTAACATTTCATAAACGTTTGTAAAACGTGCTACCTGGAATATAACATGTGCATATAAAAAACTCGTAAGTTTATAATAAGTAAGATTTTTATATTGTACACTGAAGAAGTTTTAATTGTCAAATTGGAATTTATTCTATAAGAATTTATTTTAATAAATGTCTTGGGTACGTTATATTGGTTGTATTATATTAAAAACGATCTCCCCAGAATACCCACATAGCAATGTAATATTACAAATATCGCAGAAATATTACAGCGATATACGAGGGCGGTTTGAAAAGTCCGTGCAAAAATGAAAACTACTTAATTTTTTAGGATAGATCATTTTTATTTTTCAACATAATCTCCTTTTAGACTAATACACTTCGTCCAGCGATGCTCTAGTTTGTTGATCCCTTCCGAATAATAGGATTTGTCCAAATTTGTCAAATAGGCATTCGTTTCTGCAATCACCTCGTCGTTTGAGTAAAATCTTTTTCCCTTCAGCCATTTCTTCATGTTGGGGAACAAGTAATAGTCCGACGGAGCCAAATCTGGAGAATAGGGGGGATGTGGAATGAGTTGGAACCCTACTTCCATCAGTTTTGCGGCCACAACTGCTGAGGTGTGAGCTGGTGCGTTATCGTGATGGAAAAGGACTTTTTTGTGGGCCAATCGACAACCTTTCGACTTCTTCGATTCAAACGAATGCCAAACACAAAGAAATAAACCGATCTGGCTGAAACTTGGTGTGTGTTCTTCCAAGAGATGCTAGTAACTGAAAATAACTTCGATATGCAGCAGTAGTGCCCTCTCTCTGACTTTGCACGGACTTTTCAAACCACCCTCGTATTAATATAGTGGCAATATTATAGTAATATTTCTGCGATATTGTAATATTACATTGCTATGTTGGTAATATATATTAATATTTTATAAATTGTAATTACGTCAAAATTTTCTTTTAATATAATGTTAATTCTTTTAATATGAAGTTAAATATAATACTGATATGTTGACGTTTTCACTTTTTCCCCTTACCGCCTACTACACCTCTCCTCGACAACTCCCCTCAAACTTCCACCCCACTTTCTGCAATGTGCGAGAGAGAGAGTGGTACTTTTAGACTATCTCTGTCCTTCGGTCCCTCGGACAGCCGGCCCATAAGAACGCGCAGTCTATTATATAAGTCTATGGTCACATCGATACATCCTTCCTTAGGCAGAAATCGGAACTACTTTTTCTTTGCCAAATCTTAACATGGACTCTGTGCTTCTATGTAAAACTCCCCTAGCCACCACGAGCGCTGCCTGTATCCGTGTAAACAAACTAGCGCCACACAGTGGGTTTTCCAACAGCCTATAACGATTCTCGAGCGAGCATATTCACATCTCGCATTTTCATCTCACTTGAGTTTGGTCACCTGAGTGGTTTCCAGCAACGATACAGAGCAACACAGTGTCGAACATGGTGCTTTCCAACGATGACACACAACAACACAGTTAGACGCAGCTGCGGAGCATGGTCGGTCACTGGCTTTGTCTTCCAATTGAACGACACCGTGTCGCACGGTGCGACGCTGCAATACGGTGCTTGTTGAAACGCAATTTGTATCCTAAAATCACCACCAGATCGCGCTTAGTCTAAGCGTAATGTAGCGCCGCGTCGTTAAAGTCACACTCTACTTACCGACAGGGCAGTCTAAATGCCCGATACATTTTCTGCCGATTTAGGCAGCGTGATTAATGGACAATGTCTATGTAGTTGATAAAACACCCGTTTGGAGATGAGTTCCATTTACGACAAGTGTTGTCGCGTTTACGCGAGTTCGGACTCTCAATACACGCATCAAAGTGTATTTTCGGCGCGAGTGAAGTCAGTTATCTTGGTCATAACATTTCACGTCAAGGGACGAAACCCCTTGAAGACCGCGTCGTCGCGATTTGACACTATGAAAAACCCAAAGACATTAGTTCTTTACGTCGTTTTCTCGGTATTGTTAATTTTTATAGACGATTCCTTCGCAATGCAGCAGCCATTCAAGCACCATTGCACGCTCTACTAGTCGGAGCAAAGAAAAAGGATAAAAGTCCAGTAAGATGGACACCCGAAGCCACTACGGCTTTCGAAGGTTCTAGACGCCAGATCTGTGAAGCAGCGCTCTTCGCTCATCCGTTATTGAACGCACCTTTTCGGCTACAGACGGATGCCTCGGATACTGCAATGGGAGCAGTGTTGGAGCAGTTCCACGACGGGCAATGGAAACCCCTTGGTTTTTTTTCAAGAAAATTTAGCCCCATGCAGACTCGCTATTCGACATATGATCGAGAGCTGCAAGCTATTTTTAGTAGTTTAAACATTTTTTTGTATCTTGTTGAAGGCCGACAACTGACCATTTGGACCGACCACCAGCCGTTAATCTATGCTTTCCTTCAGCGATCAGATAGAGAATCCCTGAGGCAACAACGACAACTCGATTTCATTGGACAGTATTTCACAGAAATTCGGCACGTCTCGGGCGAGGCGAATCATATCGCGGACGCTTTTTCTCGTCTCGAGGTTATCGACATGCCAGTTCTCATCACTACTCAGGAACTTGCCGAACAACAGAAAACTGATGAGGAGCTAAAGAAATTGCTTGAATCCAAATCGTCATCATCGCTCGAGTCGCGAAGATTAAGGTTGGACGACTCGGAAGAGACATTTTATTGTGATGTGGCAGCAACCGACGTTCGACCTTTTGTGCCGAAAACCCTCCGAAAAAGAGTATTTGACGCGTCTCACACCCTTTCGCATCCTAGTGGGCGCACGACAAAAAAAGCTCATAAGCCAGCGTTTTCTGTGGCCTGGAATGAATCGCGACGTTGCGAAATGGGCACGCACGTGTTTACTATGTCAGCGTAGCAAGATACACCGGCATAATAAGAACGTGCCTCAACATATCGAAATTCCAGACGCACGATTCCGGCAAATTCATATTGACATTGTAGGACCGCTTCCTCCATCGAAAGGCTACAGATACTTATTAACAATGATCGACCGATTGACCCGTTGGCCAGAAGCAGTCCCCATAGTGGACATTTCTGCCGATACCGTCGTCAGAGCATTTTTTTCCGGATGGATTGCGAGATACGGAGCTCCTTCAGTCGTCACAACGGACAGGGGCGCGCAGTTCGAGTCGAAGCTTTTTAACGCTTTGACGGACCTTATTGGCAGTAAACGCACAAGGACTACTGCGTACCATCCCACTTCAAACGGCATGATCGAAAGGTGGCATCGCTCCCTGAAGTCCGCTTTAATGTGCCACAACGTCAAAGAGTGGACTGATGCCTTGCCCGTCGTTTTGTTGGGGTTGCGATCAAGTTTTAAGGCCGACCTGAAGCCATCGGCAGCGGAGCTAGTTTTCGGGACTACGTTGAGATTACCTGGTGAGTTTTTTATCGATGAGGAGCCTTCCACGGATCTAAGGATTTTTGTAGAGTTTTTTCGAGAAGCTTTGCGCAATATTCGCTCAGCTCTATCCGCACACCATAACAAAGCAAGAGTTTTTGCGCATAAAACTCTTTACACATGTACGCACGTTTTTGTACGCGTCGATAGCGTAAAAAGCCACTACAGCAATTATACGACGGACTTTTCGAGGTCATCGAGCGAGTTACCGATTTTGTTTTTCGAGTTAACGTGAGCGAAGTACCAACGACGATCAGCACGGAGCGTTTAAAGCCAGTTTTTTTTGAGGCGCTGGAGCCTTTCGCGCTGTCTAAACAGCCACAGCCTCCCAACCCCGCCGGACAATCACCGTCCCTTATTATTCAGCAGCCGCCGACGCAGCTGAGCGTATCATAGGACGACACCCCCGCGGGATCAGCGGCGTCAACTGCACAGCAAATGGCACAAGAAGCACAGGCCCAGCCCAATCTCGCAGATAGGCCTCCTTCGGGTACAGGCCACTACAGAGTTCCGTTCAAGACGTACACTCCAAAGAAACGAGTTTATTTCGTTACTTAACGATAGCGTTAAGTCACTCGGAGGGGAGTAGTGTGTCGACGCGTAGTTAAAGTCACACTCTACTTACTGACAGCGCAGTCTAAATGCCCGATACATTTTCTGCCGATTCAGGCAGCGTGATATATGGACAATGTCTATGTAGTTGATAAAACACCCGTTTGGAGATAGCTAAGACTTCGAAAAGCGTAGAGAACTGTTTTCTACTACTTCCGTTTCCGACACACAGGATAAGGTCACGCGGCAAATGTACAGCGAAAGTTTTACGTATCTATGTAATCCTGCCAATAAAGTACGACTAATTACGAATGACCAGCGAAGTCTGGACAAGTTCTGTGTTGGGTCATCCTTTCCCCACAGTAATACGTTCGAAGCGGCTTAGAACGTATTACACGCGAAGTATCGATTCTTACGCTGTTTAGGTTCAGGACAATTAGGACTCACAGAAAAAGTTCAAAAATACAGTCGAAGTGATTAAATTTTTCCACAAACTGTCGAAATCGTAAGTATAAGTGCTAAGTCAGTAAGTATAAGTATAAGTATTTGATAAATTGCACAACAAATGCTGTCTTCAATGTGTTTGCTAAAAAAATACTCCATTATAACAAATATAGTACAAGTACATTAGTAAAGCCTGTGTTTAACTTAAAATTCCAATCAAGTTTTATCATACTAAGCAACAGTGTTTATAGATATTCTATAAATTTACAGATGTCTAGTCCTAGAGTGATATTTTCTTTAATAGAAACTGTGCCACCTAGTAGTGACCGTTCTACCTCGAGTGACAGCAGTTCTTCCATTACCTCAAACCTCACATCATCAAGTGGCAGCTGGATATTCAATAGTGATGACGACGATGACACCTTATATTTTCCCCTACTGCGATTTTTAACAACAGGATGTAGGAGACATCATATCGAAAACCATCTTGAGATTGTAGAATCTTAGACAGATGTGCCGTTTAAAGGGTACTTTCGATTATAGTGGATAACAGCGTATTGATTTATTGGTAATATCAGAATCACTATTTTGAAAATCACATTGTTTATATATCAATTGCAATCGAAATTGCATTTATGAACAACAGTAAGAAATCACATGCCGAGTGAAAGAGTAATAATTGTATATTTATTCCCATAACACATTTGGAATGAAGCCGATTAGTGGGAAAGTCAATTTTTTAATATTTCTGTGGTTTGTGGCTAATACTAAACTATTGCGAACGATTACTGATCACTTCGACATTTCCATTTCTTCAATATTCTGCATAATTCGACAAGTACTTGTCTGGGTTTTTACAAAACTTAACACTATTATCAGAGGGCTGTAAGCTTGTGATGAATTTATAGCAATAAGCAATGGTTTCTATTATAAAAAATTGATTCCAGGTATTGTTGGTGCAATTAATTGTACGCACATACGCATTGAGAAGCCTTCAATAAATTCAATAGTTTATTGTAATCGGAAAAAATATCATTCAGTAATCTTACAAGCAATTGCTGATGCAAACATGAGATTTACAAATGTGTATTGTGGTGAACTGGGATCCTTGCATGATGCTCGTGTTTTCAGAAGATCGTCATTATATGAAGAGACTACTGATGATGTAGACAGCTTTTTTCCAAATAGTACTTTCTTAATCGGGGATCCAGCATACCCGTTATTGCCATAGCTTGTTCCACCATTTCGTAATAATAGCCATTTAATTCCGCAAGAAAAAGAAATCAACTTCTTGCATTCATCCACTAGAATGGCGATTAAAAAGCATTTGGCATGCTGAAAGGAAGGTTTCGTCGAATCAAATTTTTCACCGAATATAGAAATACTAGCATATTACCCGTGCTTCGCCACGGGTATCTTTAAATGTAATTTCTAAATAGGTCAAAACAATGCCGCACATCCGTACTTTACGCTTACTTTTGCCTATAACGACTCTACAACGCGTTCTTGGCTTAAAAAGTAATATGATTTAATGTAATGTAATGAACACATTACATTACATTACATTAGTGAGGAAAAATCCTTCATGGACACCCCGGGTCCCCTGTAAGAGGACACCCGGGGTAGTGCTGGACTCCTACCGGCTAAAAAACCTCATTTTAACTTCTGTACCATGTCATATCACTGAAGGACTTCTTTGTAGACCACATTGGTAGTTCTTCCCTGAAGTGGTAGAATCACCAGGCTGCTTAGTGAGCTCCATCTGGAACAGGCCACATAAAACTGTCCATGTGAGAAACACTCCTCCCTTAAGTCAATCCCTGCCATCTTCAGCGACTGCCCTGGGACTTGTTGATGGTCATAGCAAAGCAGGCCTTGAGGGGGAACTGCAGCCTCTTGAACTCGAAGGGGTACTCTGATGGTATGAGTGGTATGCGTGGTACAAATACCGACTCCCCCCGAGCACAACCAGTGAACACTGTGGCCTCAATAACGTTTCTATAAAGGGCCTTCACCCGTAGCCTGGTGCCGTTGCAAAGTTTAGGCGGGTTGAGATTCCGCAGCAACATCACTGGAGCCCTCACTTTGAGGAGAAGCTTGTGGGGTGGGAATCCAGGAGGGTTGAGGGAATTTAGAAACTCCACGGGGTAATGGACCGCGTCATCCATTTGCATTACTGAATCCACAGACCTATATTCCATTTCTGCTTCTTCGAACGAATTAAGTAGAATGTCATTAATGATGGCAGCGTTATAACTCTTGGGGGTCAGAATGGCACGCTCGCACAGCCCGTCCATAGACTTCTCCTTGATATCGGCTATATCTGGGTATATTCTGGTTGTAAGGTCTGTTAGGGTCATCACTACTGCGCCCAGGCATATAGGGATAGTCACCTTTCCCTCGGACTCAGGATATTCTCCATCCCCTATTTCCAGTAGAAGTTCGGAAAATTCCCCAGCAAAGACATCACCTCTCAAGTGGACCCTCATGTTCTTCTTGAGAGAAAGTTTGCAGATAAAGGGCCATAAATATGACGCCTTGATGCACGCCTTAATCTCGTCAGCTCAAGTTCCCCTTAGTAGTATGCGTACACCTTTGCTCCATCCCACTCCTATCCCCACCACGCGGCTACCCCCCACCACCTCACTTTTCTACCGCCGCGCTACCCACTCTGCTTGACCAGTGTCGGTAACGTGGGGGTAGTAAAGTGAGGTGGTGTGGGTACGTTAGTGAACAAGGAAGAGTAGAGATAAGAGCAGGATAGAGCAAAGGTGTACACATACTTGGAAAAATAAATAAAATTATATACTCACCACCGCAGCTGTTGTAGGCATCTACCCTCCTGCCAAAGCGATTTTAAACTCCTGTCTCTCGAATGTACTCTCTCTCTCACACACACACACACATACACACGCACAGCGTCGTGTCTTTATATCATTACTATATCCTCGTCAAAGCCCTCGTCCACGGCATCGATATCGTAGCCGATATCTATCTCATCACCGAGGGCTTCTATAATAACCGCCGCCACGTCCGCGTGTTCACCGTTCGATAATCGAACCCGCGGAACGCTATCGCCGGTAAGAGGTCGCATCATGACAGCGATCAAGTCATCTCTACCGCACGCTTCTTCGACGAGCTGCTCAATACCTGCATCATCCACGCGTTCGAGTCCGTATATTGAAAACTCCGTAACAAGAGCCGGCAGCATACTTGCTAGAGGCTCCGGATGAAATAGGTGAGACTAGTCGATGTAAATAGTTTCGCCGAAATCGACCAACAACACCTCGCAGTACCCATCAAAGTCCGAGTAAATCACTTCGCCGCGGACAACGCTATTGAAACGAGGCACTATACAGGACATTCCGATATACAGCTCCCCAAGTTCAATGGGTCTGCCACGACGTTCCACTAAATACACGTTACGTAGGAGCTCTTCCAGATCGTCGTATGCATCGCACATTTCCTGTGTACGCAGGAACACGCTCATCACACTCTCGACAAACATTACTCGGCACCAAAACGCGACGCTTAAAATCTCCTTGCCGTATCGCGGATACATATTGCTTTTTATTGTTTGCAAGTAAAATGCCAAAGACAGACTAAATGCTCGAGATCCTGCTAGAAAGTATCACGGGCATAAAGATAACACCCTCCTATGTATCATAACTAGATATCCATCACTTTGAATGCAACGAAAGCGGTTTTCGAGCATGCATAGCCCTGCGCTGTGCTCCTCGCAAAGCGCTTGCTCTGCAGTAAAATATATAGAATATGATCCCTCACAGCGAGAGAGAGAGAGAGAGAGAAAGATTTCAATTATAATTCTCTAATTATTATGCTATAAAAATAAGAGACACAGTAAGATCAGGTATTTTTTAAATTAATCAATATTTTATAGAAAGCACTTTACACATTTACCGTCGTATACAACAGCCCTGCAAACACGGTAATCCACGCTCGGAGATTCCTTCACCGTTAATTTTATTTTTATTGCTATACGGAATTAATTTGTATTATCACTCGTAATATCGCTTTTAAATTATTTTTCGCTGTGGGTGTTGTCATCATAGTGTACTTCTGAAAAAAGAATGAAACAGCTATTTAATTGAACGCACTAATCAATAAAAAACATCGTGTACAGAATAATCGATATTGTCTTACCTGATATGCCACGCCTTATTATACAAAGTTGGCAGCGTTGATGATCTTCTGCCACCGACGACAACTGTGGATGAGGATGTCGGGTGACACATTTCTTTCGCGAAGTTAGCTCTATCTGTACAGTATATGTATCCTCCTCTCGCTCTCCATAACACGAATAACGAACCCTCGGTGTCGGCTCATATGCAGGGGCTGCTCGCTCTGTAAGACATTATTTTTTATAATAAAAAATAAATATTACATGATATAAAATTACGATTTTTAAATTATTTTATATTTTTTACTTACCAAGCTCTGCTGCTTTGCTGCTAATCGACATTGGCACGTATTCGATGATCTGCTGTGTTAATGAAACAGAGACGAGCGCTCCGTCTTCTTTCTATCGCAGACCTTTGCTGATGCTTCGGTTTTAGGACTCTCTCTCTCTCTCTCTCTCTCTCTCTCTCACCGTGACTGACCTCGGTGTATACTTTATAATATTTCGAGCGAAACGTACACTATACCAGGTGTATGCATAAGTTTCTTCCGGTTTTTTGGTAAAAAAAAACACGTAATTTTCAAGGGAAATTAATTTTTGTTTTATTCAAAATATTGGCCATCGGCTTCTACACATTTCGCCCATCTTTCAGGTAACTCATGAATACCATGCCAGAAAAACTGCTTGTCTTTTGCGGCAAACCATTCGTCGAGCCATTTTCCAACTTCCTCAAAATTGCTGAAGTGCTGCCTTGGGAGCACGTGCCCCATTGATGCGAAGAGGTGATAGTCAGATGGCGCCAGGTCTGGCGAATACGGCGGGTGCGGAAGGATGTCCCATCCAAGCGATTTCAAGGTGTCTTTCACTGCTTTTGCTGTGTGAGACGGTGAGTGACTTTGCCATTTTCTATTTGACGTTCATTCAAACGGTGTGGGACCCATTTACCGAGTTTATTGATCTTCCCCATTACTCGTAAACGTCTGCTGATTGTTTCTTGTGACACATGTAATGCTTCTGCTAATTGCCGTTGAGTTTGAGTTGGGTCATCATCCAATAACTCCTGCAATTGCTCGTCTTCGCATTTTTGTGGTCTACCAGAGCGCTCACTGTCTTTCACATTGAAATCACCACTTTTAAATTGTCGAAACCATGTCTTACATGTTCTAATCGATGGAGCGTGTTCACCATATGTTTCTACCAGCAAACGTTGACTTTCAGCAGCCTTTTTCTTTTGATTAAATAAGAAAAGCAATGCGTGCCGCAAATGTTCGTTTTCAGGCACTAAACTCGACGTGATCACTGAACGATAAAACAAAGACGCTAGTTTTTGGCGGACTCAACTTGTGTGTGTTTGTAGGTTAATGTCAGACGAACAAAATGACGTACGTGTCAAATTAATACGCTGCGTACTTTTCGCTGGCGCCATCTCTTAGTTAAACCGGAAATAACTTATGCATACACCTGGTATACAATTATTTACAACAGTGTCTTTATCACAAATAGCTGCACATACGGAGAATTATTAGGTTCGCAACGCAACACCCAATGCATGATCAGCGATATGACCACGAAACAGCACAATTATTTCGGACAAAATAATTTTCATAAACTCCGTATCCTCCGTCGTTAGCAACATCGCGATGTGCTCGAGGGCTTCTTCAAAGAATTCCTTGGAACCGATGATCTCATACGCTGCTGCACAAGGCATTTCACTGACAACTATCTTTTCACGGACATATGATACCACCTCGTTCATACACCGTTGAATCGTTTCACTTTTGCTCTCTAGAGCCTGCATATGAATATCAATTCTTCTACTTATTTCGACGAGCATATCAAATGTAGGCCGCTGAAGAACAATGTTTGGAGAGTATTTTCGGAAGCGCTTCCGTTTCGATTATCCAGATTCCTCTTGATTCTCGTATTCCTCATTAGCGCTACCACTTCTTTTGTCAAATGGCACAGCTCTGTGCTGGTAACACGAGGTTAAAAGTGTGTAATGCGTTGTGTGCTCTATGCGGGTATTACACATTTTCTCGGCATCAGTCCCATTAGCTTCAAAATATGGTTGTACGCGAGAAAAATCACTTTTAAACACTCGCCACTCGTCCGCACTGAGTGTAATTCCGGTAAAAGTATTCGACAATATTTTCACCACTGGTGTAAGAGTACATGTAGAGTTCAACTCGAGCCCAGCGACGATTATTTTACCAAATGATTTATTTAAACCGTACATAACGGGGTTCGCTATATATGGCGATATCGCGTGAGACGTAGCACCGTTATTTGCCATTTCAATTGCTTTCGTGTAGACTGTAACTTTTCGAATGAATCGTCGGTGGTGTTCATACTCCGTTTTATACAGATTTCCCCCACCATCTAGTTGCATCGCCTCTTCTTTTGATACTGCAAATCATACGACTGAAAATTGCTAGCCAATATCCTTTGATATTTGTCGCATTCTCCTCAACAGCCTAGTAACAGCAGCAGCAGCAAATATATCCCAAAACTCTTGCATACTCTCGCACACCTATATGCGCACACGTCGACATACAGAAAAGATGTAGCATGAAAACTAAATAATACTCGTCGACGAAATTTGATGATTTTCCTCATGGCCGAGTGCCTTGAAATTAGATGAAAACAATATAACTTTCATCAGCGAAACTCGATAACTAAGTACATCACCATCACTAAATATTTCCCTAGGTCTTGCTTTTGTAAAGTTATCGCGTGGGGCCATCTTCTTGGTTAGTCGTATTCATTACATCGCTGCAGTATATGCAGAGAGAGAGAGGAAGAGAGAAAGAGCTTTTTAAAGGAATATACATAAAAGTGAGCCGCTTTGAAAATTCTCTAGTTAATTGTCTGATTTACTGTGGTTACTACTACTACTACTCTAACAGCACGATCATGGTCAGAGTGGTAAAGCGCTCATTGATAAGAAAATTGATAGAGTTTATATTAAAGCGTAGACCGTCGTTGCGTTCGCGGTGGGGGAGAAGAAATTTACAGATCACCCTATGGGAACTTCCGACACAGGCGGTTATTCGTAAAATTCGCGGTATGCTGTGTGAGTGTCATCAGCGTGATTTAGTTGACGCGCATAATATTGGATTATTTGATAATCAAATAATTATTGATTCGGTGGTACGTGTCATTCGTCGACGAGGTTGGCTCAATGAGCCTGCTCTGCAATCCATACTCAATGAAAGACGTAAGTAATATACAGCGCTAATTACTTTTATTTTATTTCCCTTATTTCATAAGCTTTTTATAAATTCGACGGTATGAAGACGAAGAAATGGAATCCGACACCTATGATTTCGATGAGGAGGGTAGAACCGATTCAGATGATCATAGCAGGGACAACGATGGTGACAGCTCCGCAGGGAATCGTTGGATAAAATTTACCCAGCCATTCTGCGGTTATAAACCAACAAACGGTCTTTTCATGGCAGGCCCTGCGAGAGAACCATATGGAGCCGTCGCAGGTCCATCGCGCCAATACAGTTCAAACGATGATACCAACAGTAATACAGACAACGAGGAAGAAGAAGAAGAAGAACTAGAAGAAGAAGAGGTGGAGCAGGACGAGGACGAGGAGGAGGAGGAGGAGAAGGGGGAAGAGGACCCGGTCGATTCAGGTAAGCTTTCAATAACACAATTACGCTAACAAAAATAAAAAAATTACGGGGATAATAATAGTAAAATGAAAAAATAGGGTACGAGTCGGACCCAAACGTTTTTCGCTTTGCACGATTCACTGTGCTAAGACCGCCGACAATCGAGTTGGTTTACGAAATGCGTCGGTGGTTCCCGGGTGCAGTCGATGGATTCGAGGACTAAAAACAAATATAAGTTTGTAATTCTTACGTTACACGATTAATAAACATAGTATATAGCTAGCGACAAATAAAAAATTTAATTTAATTATATAAAAACTCTAATAAATGGTTTAATTATGCTTGCAGGTGGACAAACTGGCGATGGAAGGACTGCTGCACGGGATGGTGATATTTTGCCTCCTAATGAACGTTTCGGTATCGACAATGAGCAGAGACGATATTTTCCACGCTTTAGGATGCAGGGTCGAGAGACAGATTTTTATTTTCGTCAGCCACCGGACGGTATCGATCATCTGACATGGTTCGAGGGCGGTGTACGAGATGTTCTCACACGCCTTATAGAATCGTGCGAAGGACATGATTATGTGGGTATGACTCTGAGCGTACCGTATTTCGCGTAGGCACCTGTATGGTTATCATTTCGACCAGCTCGTGACATCGTTCCTGACGATATATGGCGACTAATTAATAGTGTAGCTCTACAACGATCTCTTGTCACAGCCCGTGCACATGCCGAACGCAGTCAAATACGTACGGGCGAACTACACAGACGATGGTGTCAAATTCGGAACGGGCTTCGAGGTGCGCAATACACAGCGGCGATAGAGCTCACGCGTAATGCAGGGGTAACGACACCGTCTAGAGGGTGCGGTGCGCGCGAAATTCAGCTCTTTCAGGAGTATTTGGTTCACGAGGGTGTAGCGATTGTTGTTTATGAATTTCTCACCTTCGGAAAACGCGTTCCGGCTCTGTACGATGGGCGAAAATACGTACTCACCGCAACAGGTAAAATTAATCATACACTTTTTATTCTCTATTACGAGCGTTCTCATCACTATCAACCGATATTAAATCTCGCCGGTGCGCTAGGTAGTCGAGGGTTCTGCGCACAATGTAATTCTAAGTATGTTCGAGTACTCGAGCATCGATGTAGCTATCAATGTGCTCGATGTAAATCCACTTATTGCAACCGCAATAGAGACTCTCAGCCTGAGTATTGCGCAGACTGTAATCGTTCGATCTTTGGGGCTTTTTGCCTCGCTCATCACAAGGGTGAGGGCTCCACGGGTATCACGTCTCGTAAATATAGACGGTACAGCGTCTGTAATGTATTGAAAATCTGTAGAGGCTGCTCGCGTATGATTAAAACCACAGATAAAAAGATGCATGTATGTGGTATATCGTTTTGTATTACATGCAAACAAACGCGACCGACTACGCATGCGTGTTTTATAGCACCTCTTAAGAAACCAGAGGCGCAAAAGGAGAAGAAAAATTGTGCGTGGAGTCCCTCCGCGCGGAAGAAGTGAAACTTCGTAATGTAGAAATGAAAATAGGAAGGGGTAGAAATTGATTTTTAGTGAAGTCATACTGTTCATATTCTTTAAGACAAACTTTATTAACATTGCTTACAATTCACAATTGATCGCATCTTTTAATTATCATTTTCGAGTGGAGAAATATCCAAATCTATAACATTTACAATGGGATTATGATAACTAAAGTAAGATACGAAATGTTTGAGTTCTATTTTTTCAATATTTCTTGCAAAAACTGCATCAATGGTAGTTCCCCCTTTGGTTGTTGGATCGTTCCTACCATTTATCATTTCCAATCCAAATTTGTCTTTAAGGAAGGTTAATAATGTTTCAGCTTCAGGTGACGAGAAATTCACATTAAAATTTCCTGCAAGGATCACAGGCCGCTCACAATAATCAATTTCTTCACCAGTAACGTCTGTTAGAGCTTGTGAACCTGCAATGGATCGTGGCAATAAAGATTTTGCAATAAATAATTTAATATGCCTCATGGCTGCATTTGGTGAAATATAAATGGTAATTAGAATCAACTTCTTCGGATTATTTTCGCTGTGGTTGATTGTGCACTCTACAGCACATATGTCTCCAATTCTTTTTGACGTTGAAATTGTCACATCAGGATTACCTGAGTAAGGAGCTTTTATATCTAAATGTGGAGTAACAATATGACATCTATTTTTCTGATTGTGATAGATAGCAACCCCTGCATTCCGAATTTCGTTACGTTGAAATCTTACAATGAAATCAAAATTTGGTATGAGAACAGGAGGTTCATTATCGTCCATAAACGTTTCTGATAACATTAATGTTCGATTTTTCAAAAACTCTATCCGCCAAATCATTGGCGTGTGCACGAATACTTTGACAATTGAATGCTACGATTGATAAGTTTCTTTTGGAGTTGATAAATTTACATAATTCTTCATCCAAGGTGGAAAGTGGATTTTGACGCAATTTCATCATCTCATTCCGCAAAGCGACACACGAGTGGTCGTTACTCCCGTTCCCATGGTAAAATTTCTTATGTTTGTTGACTGGGATAATATACAAGCCTTCAATTGAAACCGCTCTCGACATGGCAACGTAAACCAACTGTTGTGATTGCATTTTTTCATAATAATAAACCACCTCATTGAAAGTTCCCCCCTGCGACTTATGAATCGTCAATCCACAGGCTGGTGCTAGTGGAAAATGATTTCTCTTAGCTGAGATACTTCTTTGTCTATTAAGATAGATTGTAGCATTTCGTCGACCGATCGGGACAGCTAAAGGATTGAGATTATTAGCGATCATAAATGAACGTGCCACGGCCCGAGCTTTTACTCCAGTTCTTTCACAATTCGGAAATATCAACCATACCCGAGTAACTTCCCCGTTATCATTTCTTTCGATGTGGTCCAATTTTCCCATGGCGCCGTTGGCCAATCCATCAGCAACTTCAATGTTGGTCGTTATGATGTAATACTGCCCAAGGACGAATGTCAAACGTTTCAGTAATCCACCGGTGTCTGCTGTTAATTTTTTCTTTTCAAGTGCTCTACGTGCACTTTCAAGTTGTTCCTGGTTGTCACAACCTGAGATGAAATCTATAGCCTCGGATATTGTCTGATTTGGTTGATTTTTTAGAATTTCTCTGTTATATTTCTCAACAGTTTGGTTGGAATAAGCCAGACGTATGCCGTGCGGGCATAACCGATTAGCCTCTTCTTCTGTCACAGATTTCGATTCCACTAGTGCAAGTTCGACATCATCCTTCCTTCCTTCTTTTTCCTTACATTTCCTTTTCTTCGATGTTACTGATCCTGCGACGTTAATTGTAGAAGAATCAGCAGTCGTAGAAGGATCACTAGTTCTATTCAACGACTCTTTTTCCTGCTCCGCTCGCTTCCGTGCTCTGTAATCACGGTAATATTGTGCATTTTTCCCTCGTGGACCTCTTGAACCAGTGGAAGTGCTTGTGGTTGCCTCATCGTCTCGCCCTGGAAAATGTATTTGTATTAATAATGTATGTGAATGCGTCATAATGTAAATTCAAAAGAGAAAACCTAACAATCAATTGATATTCACAAGAGACGTACCTTGACATAACCGTCAAGGAACCTGAAGGATCCGTCGCATTGTCCGTGGGATTGTTTTCACTCATTTTTTACAATTCTTATCCACTAAATAAAAAATTTTTTTTTTAAATTAAAAAATAAAATACTACCCTATCAAATTATATGTGTATCAAATCAAACTACAGAAACAAGTAAATGTAATAATAAATATTATTAATATTATAAATCAAAATAGAACAACAAGTACGTATTTCAGCTAATTTCACGACGCTCACACTGTTTACTTCGCTGATTAGCAAGAATACCACGCGCATGTGCTTGGGATCTACCGACTCACTCTCTTTCTCTCTCCTACTTTCTACCTTTGTGTATCTTTCTTTCTCTCTCCCTCTTGCGGTGGAATATTGGACGCTACTCGTTGCTAACGCTCACGCTGGCCTGTAACAGGTATACTACGCGCATGCGTTCGAGTGCCACGCATTCACTCTCTCTCTGTTAAACGTTTAACGTAACCTTGTTGGAAGTCGCATTAGAAGTTTCACTTCAAAAAGACAAGTCTTCCACGAGATTTTTATTTTTTGATTTTGAGACGCAACAACACGAGCAATTGCATGATGATAAATCGAGACGAATTCACGAGCCGAATTTATGTGTTGCACAATGCGTACGTATGGCATGTCTGGATATCACAGATATAGAGACCGATTGTGCTAACTGTGGTAAACGTGAATTCGTGTTCATCGATAATCCTGTTGGGGAGCTCGTGAAATTCGCATTATCGCAAAAATTTAAAAAGACCATCTGCATTGCCCATAATGCTAGAGGTTTCGACGCACAATTTATTCTACGGTATTTAATCGAAGTGCAAAAAACACAGCTGCCCGCTCTGATTATGAATGGTACGAAGATTGTCTCGATGAAAATTGGCGATCGTTTTTCTCGATAGTCTAAACTATTTTCCCATGGCTCTTAGCGCTTTACCTAAGGCCTTTGGTTTCGCTGATGAGGTGGCAAATTGTACATTTCTCCCATTTATTCAACACACCGGAAATCAGAATAACTCAGGTCCTCTGCCGGCTTTGCATTTTTACTCACTCGATACCATGTTCTCAGCGGATCGCGAGCGCTTTTTGAAATGGTATGAGGAAGAATCGAGTCGCGTAGATTATAAATTTGATTTTGCGACGCAATTTGTGCAATATTGTCGTGCAGATGTTACGGTTTTGAGACGAGCGTGTTTAGCTTTTCGAGAGTTACTTATACGTTGCGGGAGCGTGTGCCCCTTTACAGAAGCATGCACGATAGCATCAGCATGTATGAGAGTATTTCGAAAGAATTTTCTACAGAAAGATCGCATTGCGGTGTTACCACCAGGGGGGTATCGCTGGGGCGATAAGCAATCGCGTAAGGCCGTCGTATGGCTCATATGGCTCGAGCGTGAGCGCAACTGCGTTATCGCTCATGCTGGACGGACGAGAGAGTATCGCCCTCCGGCAGGCCTACCGGCTGTCGACGGTTATTATGTGGATGCGGGGGTCCATCACGTTCTTCAATTTCACGGCTGCTTTTGGTATGGTTGTCCGCGATGTTATCGCGTGAATAGAGATGCTCGAACTAAATTCGGCGATACAATGGATGAGCAATACGAGCGTACCGTTCTTATTTCCGGGCGAATCCGATCGAAAGGGTACACTCTAACCGAAATATGGGAATGCGATTTTGACAGATTACTCGAGAATAACAAGGAAATGTCGATATACGTGAAAAATCACGCCATGGTCAAGCAGGCGCCTCTCGAACCACGCGATGCATTTTTTGGTGATCGAACGGAAAATTTTGTAAGCTTGTACGACGTCGCGAATGGGGAGCAGATACGCTATGTGGATGTTTGCACGCTGTATCCATGGGTGTGTAAGAATGGAAAATATCCCGTTGGACACCCAAAATTATACGTAGGTGATGAGTGTCGAGAACTCGTAGGACTTGAAAACGATCTGAGTGTCGTCGAGGGTCTCGTGAAGGGTACCGTGGTGGCATCGCGCGATTTGTATATCTCTGTACTGCCTGTTCGCATGCATGGGAAACTACTGTTCCCCCTGTGTAGAACGTGCTGTACAGATATGGACAGATCGGAGGTTTGTACACACGATGACACGACTGAGCGAGCGTTTGACGGCACATGGGTCGTGGACGAACTGAGAAAAGCTGTGTCGCTTGGACATAAGGTGACGTGTATCTATGAAATTTGGCAATACGTTGTTACGCAGTATGACTCGACAACGCGACGAGGCGATCATTTTGCCGAGTACATCGATACATTCCTAAAAATAAAACAGGAGGCGAGTGGGCCGCCAACAGAGTGTAACGATGACGAGGAAGCAATAGAGCATTTTATAGCATTGTACAAGGAGTCTGAGGGTGTATATCTCGAGCGAAGTGCTTTGCAGCCAAATCCGGGTTTACGTTCACTCGTAAAATTGGCTCTTAATTCACTCTGGGGAAAGTTTGGTTAACGAGAGAATCTCACGAAAACCGTTATCGTTTTCACGCGCGCGGAGCTAATGAATTTACTAACGAGTCCGGAGATTCAGGTGACGGGGATGCTACCGGTTAATCCCAAGATTATGTATGTAAACTATGTGATGTAACGTTAATTTGGTGCCTCAACGCACCACGTTACCTATGACTGGTCCAAATTATTTTTTCCTTCCTTTTTATTTTCTCTTTCGAGATGGGCGCCAGGCGCTTTCGCGCCGGAAGAAAAAAAATACCGAGTTGGATGACCAGTCTCAACCCAGGCCAGCTACAGCTGTTCAAGGCAGAGTGGGTGGTTCGGACTGTCAAGTCACTAATTATTCAAAGATAAAATATAAACAAAATCAATTAATTAAAATAAGTCATCAGAGTCGGTGGACCCAGACAAATAATAAAATATTGTTAATAAATACTAAACACAATCAATAAACCAGATTTAGCTAAATAAATATTAAATACACAAATAAGATAATACCAGTAAATAATTCAAACAACAACAGCAGGTACGGGACTTACAAACTTCTTTATTTCTCCAATGAACATCAATTCCGAATTTAACCAAAATGTCCCGTAAAATTAGTCTCTCATGTCCAACAATTTTCCTAGTCTGGTCCGGTGTCTAGATTTTAATCCTCAACTCAACGACCGCAGTTATCCCGCGCTCTCACTCACTTTTATGTCGTGTAGCACGGACTCGCTCGCCTCTAATTACGAATAACATTTATCGATACGTTCTCAGCGTCTGGTAGACAGGGTTCACCGTCTGCGATACGGCCTATCCCGAACTAATCCCACATACTTTCTACCAAAATCAAAACAACGGGACGTCGAGAGGTCACGTACGCGAAGCGACCCACGGCTGGCTGTTACAATTTCGAATAAAATATGCCGTGTAAAGTCTGACTACCGGGTTTTCTGCGATACGTATGATACCAAATACTGAATAAATAATCGTAGAGAATTCGATAATAATAAAGAACAATAATCGTAATGAAACAATCACGGTGAGAATAATACTCTCGATCGGTACCTCGTGGCTTGAGTAAAATATAATAAATAAGATATAATAACTAAAATATAACGAATAAACTATAACAAATAAAATATCCTCAAGAATAACGTAAGAACAATAAATAAATAAAAACCGATTCAATAATAAACAAATAAAGTAAGAACGAATAAATAAGGAAGAAATAAATAACGATCAGAATTAGGTATCCAAAAAGTAAAATCGAGAAACGCCGATTGATCCAAAGGCTACTCGACGCGGTCTATAACGTTCTAGTCCCTTCAATACGAAATTCCCAACGGGACAACGTACTAACACGCGCACGACCTTCCCAATCCAAACGCAAAGACGCTCAAATTAAATTATCCCGATCAAAATCTGCAATCTAATCCCGATCCGTGACACGGTCTATTCCGTTCAAATCCCACACCAATTCATTAAACAATTCTCAAGCATTCCGGGATAACGGCTTAACGCGCGCACGATTTTTCTATAAAACAATTAATAAAGTGACTTTTCCCCGGCTTTTATCTGTCACACGATCTCGCGGTTACATGCTACGAACGCCGCAGTTCCCGATACAGATTTACCCTCTGCGCGCAGTGTACTAGCGTTGCAGGGGTGACCAAGTTCGAATAAATTTGCCTAAACTAAGCAGATAATAAAGTAAGAAAATATTAGCGAAATACCGTGGAAGGAAGAAGAGCTCACCGGGACGATGCTGCCGTGACGTTCCTTGCAATCCGGGAAATCTCGAAAGACGTTTGATTATCCCTCCTGGTTGATCGTACAGTGTTCGGATGTTGAAAGACCAACCTCTTTTCCTCGCCTCAATAATTATTAGCGGGATGCCGAAAGATAGAGCGGGACACAAATAGAGAGTACGCTACGTCTGGTTCGCTCAACGGTCACCGGGAAAAAGCCCCGAGGTCCTGCCGGCACGCGTGCCCGTCAACTATGATCCGCACTTAACCCGCTAGACTCGGTTAATTGGGGGAACCTGTGTCGCACGATGACCGCGACTAGCGCCTTAGCTGGACAACGCATAACTTAGCCACAGATAATACAGAGAGTAGCTTTGTCCGGCAGATGAATCCTATGAGCTGGGTGGACTGCTGCAAGTAGATGATAGCTGAAGATCGATAGCAGCGTATCGTTTGTAAATGAACGTCGAGCGGGACGGCTGTATCTTCCAACGAGAAAGGCGTAAAATATCGGCTTATGTAAAATATCGAATCCCGAAGCCAGCAATCGATGGATACGGCGTGATCATCCTCCTCTTCTCTCCCCGATCATCCCTCGGTCGTGTCGATCGCATTATACGTATATAAAAAAAAATAAAACAACAACAAAAAAAATAAAAATAAAGAATAAATAAAGCCTGAAAATCCACCCTACAACCCTGCGTGATCGTGTAGGTATCCGTTGAGCGAGAAGGACGCAGCCTAAATATTCTGCCACGTTACAGTGAGCAACCGCGATGCTATCCAACCATCCGCGACATCAAATGCCGCGATTGCAGCATACACGACGGCACAGGCACGCCTAAAATTATACAGTTATCTTGAGGGGCTCGGACGACGAATATTTTACTGCGATACGGACTCCTGTATTTACGTGAGTCGCCCCGGTGGTAACGAGTATGAGCCGCCAATCGGTCAATTTCTAGGAGATCTTACGGATGAATTAAGCGAATACGGGCCTGGTAGTTATATATATAACTTCGTTCGTTTCGGGAGGACGAAAATTCTACGCATACCTTGTTCGTAAACCCGACGGTACGATTATTGAAAAATGTAAAGCAAAGGGTATCACGCTAAACTTTGCGAATAGCCGTCACGTAAATTATAACGCATTACGAACTTTCGTGACAGGAGCAAGGAGCGTACTTATTATTTTAAAATTCGACGCTATTCGACGTACGGAATTTCATCATGTAGTAACGCGTAAAGAAACGAAATCATGCGAACCTGTTAACACGAAGCGAAAGCGGCACGGGATGTACTCTACTGTACCGTACGGCTATTGTGAAATACGCTAATTAGTATAATGCAAAAAAGTATTTAGTTTTACGGTTGAATTCGCGATATTTTAAAATAATCTTTTTGTCTAATTTCATGTATCATATTTACTGTGTACAATACACTAAAAAAATATATATATTGATTTATTATGTATAAAACCGTTGTCGGCTTGTTCTTTTTGCACCGCTATTCCTAGCAGTAGCTGCTATCTCTCTACCGTTCCCTTTTGTTCTGACTTTCTCATCGTTGATTCCTTTTGTCCCGTCTTTCTTATCGAGTGTTTCCGTTTGTTCTGCCTTTCTCGTGCTACATCCGTGGATATAATATTGCTGTTTAGAATCTGACGATTCGTCAAATTTGCACATAGAGATGTATGCATAGTGAAATAAAAATATTGCTTTATTTGTGAGAAATATGAAAACTATCGTTATTTAATTTACATACGGCGTAAACACCAGCTTTACCCCGGGCCCGCGCCTTATCAGCTAGTGCAGGCGCGTCGCGCCTTATCTGCTCGTTAAGGCCGCAAAAATAGCTGATGCCGCGGGGTCGCCGTGGCCGCCGTCGCCGCCGCCGCGTTTTAAGCTTATTTAAGAGTCAGCTGATTGATTTTGATAGACACTCATCGATATGGATACACGTTGGAAACATCCATGGACAGCTGTGATAAACGGTCCTACGGGTTGTGGTAAAACATATTTTGTAAAAAAATTCTTTAAATACATGCGTGAAATAACGGATGTCCCGTTCGAGCGTATACTTTTTTATTACTCAGAGAGGCAGTCCGGGTATTCAGAGTACGGTGATAAAATCGAATTTCGCAAGGGTTTACCGCAAGCAGTAGACTACTCGAATGATACGAGACCTAAACTTATGGTCATTGACGATCTAATGCGCGAGGCTTTCAACAATACTGTGGTCGATTTTTTCACCAAGGGTAGCCATCATAAAAATCTTAGTGTCATCTTAATCACACAAAATCTCTTCCATCAGGGTCACGGGCAGCGCGATATCTCCTTAAACGCTAATTATATCGTTGTCTTCAAAAATCCGCGAGATCGCGCGCAAATTCAGCACCTAGCCCGTCAGGTATGTCCCGAGAATCCGCGATTTTTGCAGGAGGTATATTTCGATGCAACAGCCGCACCGCACGGCTATCTATTATTCGACTTGAAACAATCGACGCCTGATAATTGTCGATTTCGCGCCTGTATATTTCCCGATGACCAATACCATTACGTTTACGTGCCTCAAAAAGCAATAAAAGTTCGCGATGTGACGCGCGATGTACCAGTAATGCGCTTGTAATGGCGTTGCGCGGACCTCTCGATAAAAAGCAAATAATTATATTGCAAGCGCTGTGTTATCTGAAGCAAGAGAAACGACGTGCAATTTTGCGCAAAGCAGATGTAGCGCTCGTACGCTGTATATGCGAGTGTGCTCTAAACGTTTTACAGGGAAATGTAAGTCTGAACAACGTGCAAAAGAATCATCTTCGGAGGCACGCGACAATTCTTCGACGACTAGCCGCCAAAAGGAGAAATTGGAGCGGTAAGAGGAAGATCATCGTCGAGCACTGTGTTGGATTTCTCAAGTTGCTTCTTGTCCCTGTCTTGACGTACACGAGACATCGAATATGCCAGAAAGATTGTACTTATTCCCATGATAACATACACCGTCTCGCTGGACTCGCCACTACTACTAGTGCAGACCCGTTGCCTTCCGTACAGACTACCGGTACGCCATTATCGCGCCTCGACTCCAAGCTGAGTGAAATTCTAAACTCTCACTCGTACAAGAGCGAGAGAGAGAAATGGATAGCGTACCAGCAGGTTTTACAGCGTTATCTTCATATGGTCGAGTACGACAATGCAGTACCGAATATTTCATCAAAACGAAAAATAGCAATACTCGATAGTCACGATAATAAATCCGACGACGTTTTAATGAACAAAGTTAAATCTCGACTCAATGACACACTTATTATCGATAGCGTACCAAAAAAATTTTAATCTAAAGCAATATCGTTGCTTCGCAATTTGCATCGCAGCGCCGTTGGTAAAAAAATGACATGGGATCGTAACGGTGTTGTTTCCATAGACGGTAGAAGAATTTCATATTCCAATATCGTTGATCTTGTTAATGATGCTATGCGAGCTAGAAAACCCGACAAACCCATCGAACGATCTCACTTTGCCAAACTCCTGCGAGCGATACAGATGCCACGCGAATTTATCGGCAATCCCGAGTTACTACAGGAGCCTACACTTACATCATCCTCGACACCACAGCGGCGTCTTATTTTACCACGCGATAACGATAGTAGCAGCAGCAATATCAGCAACAGTAGTAACAACAACAACGAGGCCGAGCCTGCATACTCAAACAGAGATTTAATGCTCACGGCTGAAAACGATATCATCGAGAAGGAGGAGGGGGATGAAGAAGAGGACGAACAATCGCAAAACATCGCTCAAGCAGAATATCGACCCCCGACACATTCAGAAAAGAGAAAGAAAAAGAATCCATTTAACTGCTCATCGCTAAAATTATGAAAATTCTTTAAAAAATCTATTATGACACCGCTCATCCTGCTTCCTATTCTCGAGCAAAAAATTTGGCCCAGATGGACCGAAGAGTAGCGCGAAAAAATTTTTTACCATGGCTCGAGACACAGGATTCATATAACATGCATCGTCTCGTGCGACGACGATTTCCCCGTCGTACGTATAGCGTGAGTAATATAGACGATGTATGGGAGGCTGATTTAGCTGATCTCCGCTCGATAGCCACGTACAACGATGGGTACGCGTATCTGCTTGTTGTTATGGATGTGTTGAGCAAATACGCGTGGGTCGAGGCTTTGCGTGACAAAACGAGCGCAAACGTGGCCGGCGGTTTCACACGCGTACTCGCACGCAGTAAGAATCGTCGCCCACAGCAATTGCAAACTGATCGAGGCAAAGAATTTATCGGCGCTCCTTTCAGCAAATTCTCAAGAAAAAGAATATCGATTTTCGGGCTGCTCGTGACCCTTATATAAAAGCCTCGATCGCCGAACGCTTTAATCGAATAATGAAAGAGCGAATGTGGTGCTACTTTACATACACGCGAAATAAGCGTTACATCGATTTTTTACAAAATTTTTTATATGCTTATAATCACACTAGATACAGCGGAACGCGTATTCCTTCGAGCAAAGTAACCCTCGAAAATGCCTCTATAGCCCGAAACAATTTAGCACGGCGTTACGAGCGTAACGCGAAAAAAATTAAAAAGCCTAAATACAGCGTCGGTGACTTAGTACGTATCAGTACAGCTAAAGCAGCTTTCGTGAAAGGATATGAGCGTGGTTGGAGTAACGAATTATTCAAGATTCAACGAATATCAGTGAATCGAGAACCATTCGTGTATATTTTACACGATCTGAATAACGAGACTATCGACGGTATTTTCTACGAGGCAGAATTATCACGAGTACGAGTGCCTCCGTCATCTCAGAAGACGAAAGAGAAGAAGAGAATAAAGAGGAAGAACGCTCGGAATCATCGTCATTGATAAATATGAGCTCCAAGGATAGCTCTTTTTTTGTCGTACTACCGAGCAACAGTAGTATGCAGTATTTTCCGAATAATACGACGACGAAATTTATTACAAAACTACCGCGTCAGATACGCTTGCACGGAGAATGGTCTGTTTCTCTTTTGGAAATTGCTTATCCGATGACTCTTTTACATGTTCCTACTGTAGGAAATCTCTTAACTTTTGAGGATGGTGATTATGATTTATCGGGTTTAAATATTTTAACACGGAGACGCGCTGATAGAGACCAAGTAGCACCTGGTGTATATCGCTCCATAGACGCTCTTTTGGAGAGTATAAATAAGTTACCTCACGTGGCCGGTCATTTGCGCTTTAAATCGCTTCCGAGCGGGCAGGTCGAAGTGGCGCGCGTATGCGACGATCTACGCTACCACGACTTTCGCGTATAGCCCGCTATCGCAAGGCTACTAGGATTCTCAGAAGAGGCCTGTGGGTCAGTAATAGTAGAACCGCGTTGCGCATACACAGGGTCGAGGCCTGCATCTCTCACCGGTGCTATACCGGGCAGCATGTTTCTATACACAGATATCTTCGAGAGCTATATTACAGGCGATGTACAAACACCCCTCTTACGAGTTGTTCCCATTGATACTGATGACTGTCAGTATGGTAAGAGACGAATTTGGGGATCCTATACCATTCGAACAGGGAACGTTGACTGTGACACTACATTTCAAAAAGTACCACGATTGATTACATCACTATGGATGATATTGACAGTGTGCAGCACGGATGGGGTTGTCGCGGGTACGGCGGCATTAGCCATGTTTATATCGGAAGACCTAATCAACGAGGACACGGTATCTGCAGCTTTCTCGGAGGCCTGTTTCGTCGAGTGTTACCACTTTTAAAGAAGGGCGCTAAAGCAGTTGGAAAAGAGACGCTGCGCACTGGTGTTGACGTAGCCGGTGATATCCTTGATAGAAATATAGCTGTGAAAGATGCAATTCGCGAGAGAGCGCGAGAATCAGGCAGTAATCTCAAACGCAAAGCCTCTGAACAAATTGACACTCTCATGCGGGGTTCTGATTATAAAAAGCGCGAAATTTCACGAACTCCTCATTCATCGAACGAACGTAAACCACGACGTATCTCCCGTAAAAATAAAAGTGTAATAAAGAGAAAAGTTATAAAGAAGAAGAAGAAAAAGAATAAGAACAATAAGAAGAAGAAGACTCGTCAACGAACAGTTGCAGATATTTTTGGATAGCTGAAACAAGATGGCTTTTCTACATGCGCACTCGTGCGAGTGTCTTAAATCGGAACTTGATTTATTTTCACTCCCACCGACGCAAACTATTATCGAAGGCTCCAATTGGGTGTATTACAAACCAATATCTTCGCTAACAGATGATCACCGATTGAATTTGTTATTCCTGGACCGGGTGATGAGTATATCAATCTGGCGCATATTATGCTTAGTCTGAGAGTGAAAATAACATCTCCTACTACTACGGAAATTGCCGCGGGCACATCGTCGAAAGTAAGTGCCGGCCCTGTAAACAATCTCTTGCATTCTATGTTTAATCAGGTGGATGTATACCTGAATCAAAAATTAGTTTCACCTCCAAATAATGCCTATGCTTATCGAGCGTACATAGAAATACTTTTGAATTACTGTCCAGCAGCAAAAAATTCGCATCTCACGAGCGTTCTCTGGTACGACGATACCCCTGAAAAAATGGATGATATAACATCGGAAAATACGGGTCTTTTGAAGAGGAAACAATTTTTAAATGTCTATATATTCAATCAGGAGCGGTTCCTATTAAACGGCGTCGAGATGCGACTACAATTGGTGCGATCTAGAGATTCATTTTGTCTTGTGGGGGATACAAAGAATGGTCAATGCGGCTTAAAGATTCTCGAGGCATCGCTTCTCGTTCGTAGAACAAAAATAGCTCCTGGTGTGCTGCTCTCGCATGCTAGAACTCTGGCAAAATCTACGGCTAAATATCCTCTCACGAGAGTCGAGGTAAAAGCCGTTTCAATACACTCTGGTGTTCATGGAGAGACGATCGATAATATCGATAATGATCGCGATAGATACTATCTGTTTGCTTTTGATTTCACACCCGATCTTTTGGCGAACAGCAATACACATTGGAATTTAATAAAGCACGGTAGTGTGAGAATAGAGGTATGATTTGAGGATGCGCTTGCTTCAACGATAAATTTTGTAGTCTACGCGGAATATGATAATGTCCTTGAAATTGATGCCTCTCGGCAAGTAATGGTGGATTTTACCGGATAAGCGAAAAATGTGCTGATGTCGGCATAAAATTATTTTGTGTTAAGAGACGTAGAAGCCTGTCTGTGAGTAACTAATCAGTCGAACTCGAACATCTGTACGGATTAGACGTGAAAATGGATATCGTCGTGGATATACAGGGAATGCGTGGTAAAGACTCGGAATTTATTCCGAAAGAAATTGCCGTGGTAGCAGTGGATAGACCGTACTCTGCTCATTGGATCGTCGTACCGCCGTGTCACTTTGTCGAATGACCACAGCATTCGAGAAGCCAGAATAATGTTCTCTCAAAATATTTTCACGGTCTGGAATGGTACGAGGGCGATGTGAGCTGTCAACAAGCATACGCTAACTTGCGTGAAATTTCGCGAAAATCAAGACGTATCTATACTCGCGGTCACGAGAAGGCTACACTTCTTTGCGATATCACGAGTCGTGAAATTTCCAACCTGGAGGAAGAGGAGGGCGCCCCATCGTACACATTTATGCTGAAATTGTTGCGAAAATGTTTTAGACACGCTATGATAAACGATACAGCGTCTTCGCATTGTGCAATGCGCCAGGCTTTCCAAATAAAAAACATGGATGTTTGGTCAGCAGACAAAGAGGAATAGAATAAGAAAGAGGAGAAATCTTCATCATGTAGTCGTGACACGATCGACGATGCTGTGAAATAAATTTTGCATATGTATACGTCTTTCAAAGCGTATCGGTCATCATTTAATCATTGACGATATGTTCAGCATGAACACTAGACAAATCTACGAGAGTCTGCAGTATCTACCACTTTCAACCGTTGGCGTATACCCGGCTGACAGAATTCCTCGTGTATGGTCGTTACCTGCCGGACTCGTAGTTAACACGGATAACCACGACGGACCTGCAGAGCATTGGATCGCCATGTACGTTAACCATCATAGAAAAGGAATGTACTTTGATAGCTACGGGCTACCACCGGTTATACCGCAACATCTCGCAACGACGAAGAAACTGCAAGTTCTATCGGTACGGCCTCAAGCAGCTACAGAGTAATACGTCGGATGTGTGTGGACAATTTTGCATCGTATTCCTACATCTTATGTCGTGCGGCTTCACCATGTCGCGATTTAATAATCTCTTTAGCGATAATGTAACGAAAAACGAGAGATTAGTGCGTGAATATTACAATGCTTTTGCCTCTCGACGATCAGACAGTGATAAAAATAAATTTATTACCGTGTTTGCAGGGTTGTTGCATACGACGGTAAATATCTGTAAAGTGATTTAAATAAAATATTGATTAATTAAAAAAAATACATCGGTTTATTGTGTCTCTTATTTTATAATTATATATAAATTATAATCGAGGTCTCTCGCGGTACGGTATCATATTCTGCGTCTTTTAATGCAAAGCATTCGCTTCACGAGAAGCACAGCGCAAAGCGGTACGCACGTGCAAAACCGCTGACATTTCATTCAAAGCGCTGCACTCCTAGTTATGATTCAGAGGGGCGTTTGTTATCTTCAAACGCTGTGATCACCGGCAGCCTCATCCGGAGCATTCAGTCTATCTTTGGCAGTGCACGACGAAAGTTTAAATCGCGAAAAGAAAATGTATCCGAGGTATCTAGACGAGGAGCTATCGGTAGCTTCTGTGTGTCGGATAATATGTGGTAGCAGCGATAATACCGTGTGTCTGCGGACGGGCAAAATGTGCGTAGCATTATCCGAACTGGAGGATAATTTGGACAGGATGATGTAACGTAAATTTGGCTCCTCGACGTACCACGTTACCTATAGCTGGCCCAAGCTATTTTTCCTTTCTTTAATTTACTCTTTCGAGATGGGCGCCAGGCGCTTACGCGCCGAAAGTAAAAATGACGAGATGTTCGGCTAGACTTAACCCAGACTAATACAGCTGTTCGAGGCAGAGTGGGTGGTTCGGATTGTCAAGGTGGTCAAAAATCCAGCCAGTCATTAAATAAAACCAGTTAATAACAATAAAACCAATAACCAATAAATAGAGTCAACAAATAAAACAAATAAATAATATAACTGAAGCAGAATTCCTAAATAAAATCAATGAAAATAATATCAATAACGACTAAATAAAGTAAAGAAATAAAACCAATAAATTATTCAGACTACAGGCAGGTACGGCATTCACAACAGCCAACTCGGGCAGCTCCTTTATTTGGTCGAAGCGGTTATTAATATTTCAATAAGAATAACAAAAAAAATAAAACAAAGAAAAGTATAAATAAAATATCCCGTAAAGTCAGTTTGGTTTTTAACAATCTATAACTTTAATTATTTCGGCAGTATGTTTTATGCCGGCGCCCGCTCTCACTCGCATAACCCCTAGACGCTGTATAGCCTAGCTCGCTCGCTTCGAATTTTCGCGTCGAACAATATTCATCGACAAATCTCAAAGCTAGGTTCTCTCTGTTCACAGTCCGCGGTACGGCCTATCCCGAGCTAATCCCACGTACATCCACAAAAATCATAACAACGGGACGTCGGGAGGTCACGTACGCGAGCTTCGACTAATTCGAACCTCCTAGCTCGAAAATCACCGGCAAGCAGCGGCTAATAAGTCGAGCACGAAGAATGATTAACACAACCTCCAAATTATATCAGGAGTACAAATTGAAAATGCGGGATTTTTTTCTATTTTTGAACGTTTATTCTGAAAAAATGGTAACAAATGAATTATTCAAAGTATTGTCCATCGCTAGCCACAACTTTTTCCCATCTTTCTGGCAATTTACGGATACCGTCGCGAAAAAATTCGGCCGGCTTGGCTGCTATCCAGTCATCGACCCATTTTTGGGCTTCTTCGTAAGAATGGAAGCGCTGGTCAGCTAGGCCATGTGTCATCGATCGGAAAAGGTGGTAATCGGAAGGAGCAATATCTGGGCTATACGGCGGGTGGGGTAAGACTTCCCATTTCAGCGTTTGTAGGTATGTTTTGACCGGCGCTGCAACATGTGGCCGAGCGTTGTCATGTTGCAAAATTACTTTGTCGTGTCTTTGCTCGTATTGTGGCCGTTTTTCTTTGAGTGCGCGGCTCAAACGCATCAATTGAGTTCGGTATAGTGCTCCTGTGATGGTTTCGTTCGATTTCAATAGCTCATAATACACCACACCCAGCTGGTCCCACCAAATACAGAGCATGAGCTTGGCGCCGTGAATATTTGGTTTGGCCGTCGATGATGATGCATGGCCGGGGTAACCATATGATTTTTTGCGCTTCGGGTTATCGTAATGGATCCACTTTTCATCACCAGTGACAATGCGATGCAAAAAACCCTTCCGTTTTTACCGTTCGAGCAGCAGTTCGCATGCAAAAAAACGGCGCTCGACGTCTCTCGGCTTCAGCTCATACGGCACCCAATGTCCTTGCTTTTGGATCATTCCGAGGGCTTTTATACGATGGGAAATGGCTTGTTGTGTCACTCCCAATGAATCTGCGAGCTCTTGTTGAGTTTGACACGAGTCTTCATTGAGTATTACCTCCAATTCAGCATTCTCAAACTTTTTCACTTGGCCCGGCCGCTCTTTGTCCTCAACGTCAAAATCACCACTTCTAAACCGCACAAACCATCTCTCGCACGTTGAAACCGATGGAACATGACTCGGATAAGCCTCGGAGACCAATCGATGTGCTTCAGCAGCACTTTTCTTCAAATTAAAGAAGTAAATTAAAACTTCCCGCAAATGCTGTTTTGTTGGCACGAAACTCGACATATTGAGAGCTCAAAAAAACTATGAATTTGACACTGCGACAAATTGACACATACTGAAAATTAAAGCTATAAGACGTAGCTTTGACATGAACATAGTCACAGTACTGCCTGATGCGTATAGCGTTAGTAACGCCATCTGTTATCAAACCCGCATTTTCAATTTGTACCCCTGATATATAACATGAAATTAAGAAAACCCGCAATTAACTGACTGACGTCCGGAATAGCAATAAACATAATAATAACCAATACTAACAATAATAATCGAACTAATAAAAGCAACGAACAGTTTAACAAAGTAAGATACGCTCTCGACCGTACTAGTCCTTCATGACCAAATACAACAGACGGGACGACGGCCGAACTTGCACTACTTCCGAACGCAAAACGAAAAAAAATAATAAAGTACTGTTCGCTCGAATAATAAAAAAAAAAAGAAAAAATAAATGGAACAAATAAAGTATGCTGAATCAAGGTACGCCAGCCTAATTAAAACTGAGGCGTTAACGCCACGCAGTCCCAAGCAATAAAATAAGTCGACAAGAAATAAATTAAATCACATGAATGTAAGTCCATTACCAGGTAAAATCCGCGACGCGGTCTATTCCGTTTATATCCCACATAACCAATTAACAAATTCAAACCACTCCGGGATAACGGCCTAACGCGCGCACGGTTTAACCGTTAACAAAATCAATTAATTAATACGGTGACTTTTCCCCGGTTTCTACAAATTCCGCGATCTCGAGGTTACACTTTGTAGACATCGTGATTCCCAACACAAATCTATACTCTGCACGCAGTGTACTAAAGTCGCAGGTGTGACCAAGCCCGAAGATACTAATAGTCCACAAGTTCAATAATAAAATTAAAAAAAATAATAGCGAAAGACCGTAGAAGGGAAGAGAGCTCACCGGAACGATGACGATGCGAGGTTCCTGGACTTCCGGGAGATCTCGAGTATCTTCTTAGCCTCACTCCTCACGTCCAGAAAAGAGGCGATGACCGATATGAATTTCAAATAGACTGATAGATCGATAATTATTGTTTCCAAATGATGCCAGCAATGTAACGGGACAGCCAAAGATATAGAGCGTTACGTCTCCCTTACTCGACAGTCACCGGGAAAAGCCCTGAGGTCCTACCGGCACTCGTGCCTGTGAACTATGATCCCCACTTAACCCGCTAAAAAAATTAAAATAAGGAATAAATAAAACCTGAAAATCCCCCTACAACCCTGCGTGATCGTGTAGGTAGCCGCCGAGCGAGGTGGACGCAGCTCGAATATCCTGCTACGTTACTATGTACATTCAGGAGTTTATTGAGAGGAGTTGTTTTGTGGTCGTGGACTTGCGAGTTGGAGTGGGTTGTGTAGTTGTGTGGCATCAAAGGGCTATGCGCGGGGAGATCGTCGACGTGAGTGATGACGGGTGCTGCGAGGTGTTGCTGGTCGATTTCGAGGAATCGATATACGTCGACTGGCCTCACCTATTTCACCCCGAGCCGCCGATTAGTATGTTACCGGTGTTGCTCGTGAAGTGTACAGTATTCAGCCTCGAACATTTAATTGACGAGGACGGAGATCTACGTCGGATCGAGGAAACGTGCGGTAACAATGTACTGATCGGGTTACGGATGCGTACCCCTGACGGTGCCTACGCTCCGTGGGTGCGGTTCATCCATATTACACGGACGCGTAGCTGTGGATTTTGATGCGTGAATGAGTGAGTGAGTGAGTGAGAGAATGTGCATGCGTGCATGTGTGTGTGTGTGTGAGAGAGAGAGAAAGTGCGACTACGTAAATATTGTGCCCGTCACCCTGGAGAGTCGTCGTAGATGCCGCCAACACAAGGGTAAGTTAAATATTTTATTCCAAGTATGTGTATACCTATGCTCCGACCTACTCTTATCTCTACTCTTCCTTGTTCACCAAGGTACCCACACCACCTCACTTTACCATCTCCACGTTACCGACATTGGTCAAGCAGAGTGGATAGGGTGGCGGTGGAAAAGTGCGGTGGTGGGGATAGCCGCGTGGTGGGGGAAGGAGTAGGGATAGGAGTGGGATGGAGCAAAGGTGTACACATACTACTACCCTTGGCACTACTGGCAAAGTCTGCCGAAAGTCTCCAGCCAGCAACACAGTGACTCCCCCCATCACTCCATCGTTGCCTCTGATGTCTTTGAGGGTTATGCTCAGTGCCTCAAAACCCCGCTTGTGCGCCATGGTGCTCTCATCCCAAACAATGAGCTTACAATCTCGCAGCAGTTTGGCCATATTGCTTTGTTTTGAGATGTTGCACAGAGATGTTTCTGCATGAATGAGATTGAGGGGCAGGTTGAAAGCAGCGTGGGCCGTCTTGCCTCCATCCAATAGCGTAGCAGCGATGCCAGAGGATGCGACAGCCAAAGCGATGCCACGATCACTCCTTACCTTCGCCAGGAGCAAGTTGATGAGGAAAGTCTTCCCAGTACCACCAGGAGCATCCAAGAAAAAAACCTGCCCAGCACCTGACTCAATGCTGCTGAGGATCTGCTGATAGACAGCGAGCTGCTCATCCGTTAGTAAATCCTCGTTATTCGATACCACTCGTGCCAAGGCATTTGTAACGTAGCTGGTCTCCTTCAGATAGTCCTTATTTCCCAAAACTCCTCCAGACCTTGTTGGTTGAGGCAAGCCGTACTGAGGCAAACCCTGTCCTCCCAAAGCTAACACTGCGTCCTCAATCACCACCAGGCATCTGTTGTACACCTGCTCCATCATCTGCTGACCACTATCTTGCAACTCTCTTTCCACCTGCTGCGTGATATCTTCTGAAAAACTGTCTTTGTACTTCTCCCAAAGACTAAGAGGATCAGAGAGTTGACAAAAAACCAACATCACTGTGAAGAGCTCTCGGAGCTTAAACGGAGAATCACACAGGGCAGCTTCCTCCAAAGTAATATCCCAGTGATTGTCATCCTCCAGCAAACCTAATGCCTTGCATGTAGACTGGAATGTAGGATGAAGGACACCATTCACAATCTTCAACTCTGAAAAAGACGTTGGGCCTCAAACCTCATGTAGCAACAGACGGAGATAATAACATTTGGTGTTACTTGGGTGAATGGTGTACACCCTTCCCAGCGGATTGCCTCTCTTCACTCCTGACCAGCCATCGACACCGTTCCCTCGCTTCCTTCTCGAAAACTTGTTATTCTCTCATACAAAGTGAGAAGGGACCTCAGAGTACAGGAGGGTTTTTGCAAAATCGTCATTTTCGCATAACTCGAAGAAAGCCAAGAGTGTTGTCTGAGGACGGTTGCTAAGCTTCTCCGCCAAGTTGTCGGAGGTAAAGTACACACGCTGACCATTCTCGAGGTGAACAGCCAGATGAAAAATAGTGGGATACCTCTCATGAATACGGAACGTTAATATCCTCCGAACCGCCTCCGAGCTACTAATGTACCGCCCACTCTCATACATCTTTACTTCATCCTACTCATTCTCCAGAGCAAAAGACGCCTGGTCACTGCCCTTTTTCACGTACTTGCAAATGTATTTAATGGACTTAACAGAGTTACATATTTCTACATTGATGTGAGCATCGAAAGTGCGTGACAAGACAGGGTTGTAGGGCACCACCCAGCGGTTGTCCAGTTTTATCCTATTGATTTCTACAGTGAAGCCACCGTCAGCTGGAGACCTCCTACGATACTGCGGATATGTATCGTCCCCTGTCTGAGTGTTCTTGAGAAGTGGCCGGGGATACTTCTTGCTGCAACTACCTCCTTTCATGCAAGGTGAATTGTAGTTCAAGCTGCCGCAGGGCCCATGAATCATGTTGGCCTTGACAATGTTGTGGAGGAGAGGATCTTTCTCAGGATCAGGTATTTCAGCACAGATGACTTTGTCGATCATGTCAGAGAAGATGCGCTGCTCTAGCCACAGCAATATGTGAATGTGAGGCAGACCCCGCTTTTGCCACTCGACAGAGTACATAAAACACCGTACTCCACCAAACAGACTGCCCTTGTTCAAAAGAGATATCATCTTCTTCACCTTGAGATGGAATACCCTGGCTATGATGTCATGACGATCGTGAGACTTTTGCCCAGGCAGCAGTACATTTGTGATATCCTTCCACCTGGGATTACAGGTGAAAGTGATGAACAGATCAGGACGGCCGTAATGGTGAACATATCTCATGGCGTCTTGAGTCCGCTCATGCATATAGCGAGGTCCCCCAGTGAATGATGAAGGAACCACCACCATTTGACCCAGCTGAGCAGCGTCAGCATCCTGTCTACTCCCAGCGTACTTCAGGTGAATATAGCTGTCTGCCCACAGCTGCGCCTGATTGTTCCTGATGTAATTCAACCTCTCAGTCTCTATTTTGGCATACATGTCAACCAAAAATTGACTGAAAAGGGAGCGGAAGTACAAAATATGGTTGACCTCCCCTTGCCTGACCATAATACGATAAGAGTAAAAACTCGCTGCGGAGACTGTCTTAATGAGGAGCAACTTAGTCTTTGAATCGCGCTGAGGCAAGGCAATAGAGTACCCATCCTCGCCACGGCAAAACAGAAGCGGATACTGTAAGGCGTCGTATGAATGATGAATTTTACTAATGCGCTGGAATGTGTTGTTATGGCTCTGCAGCACAATGTCTCGATGCTCGAATTGCTGACCAACAATCACCAAAGCTACCTCATTTGCTGTTGGTGCATTGAAGCGACCTCCATGAGCGTCAGCTGGCTTTTTATCTGCATGGATAACGACTTCGAACTTCTCGCAGGTTGGAGCTACCTTGTCCATGGCAGTCTTCAGATCCTTTATATAGCTATTGATGTCGTGTAGCATCCTCTGCAGTTGTTTGACCAATCCCTGTTTGACGTCAGAAAATTTGCTGCACCTCAAGCGTACTTCCCTTTCGTCGTCGCCCACAAAATAGATTTGGAGAAATTGGGCTTCCTGTTGAGGTGCTGGCAGCAGACTTCCTATCAAATGATACACCTGCCCCTGAACTTTAAAAGTCGGTATAAAGCCATCTCGTAGAACCTGCTTAGCCCCAAATGATGTCATGTTGAAGCAGCCATTATACTTCCGAATACGGTCCATCAAGTGGACGTGCTCAGGGTGGATATCCATTACCAGGCTGTAAAGAGGCTCGGGCAGAGGTTCGAAGGGCGGAAGCTGCACCTTGCCAGCGCTGCAGCACGTGCCGCGGGGCTCTTCCTTTCACTTCAAAGCATTGCAATATATGCATTTGTGGCTCACAGTACCCAGATCTACAGTGCTGTCTGCCTCATAAGCCACGTCAGGATCATATGCCATGCCTGAGTGAGCCTTGACTTTCCATGGAAGTGCTCGCCTTGCTACTTGTCTTCCAGGATTGCTTTGCTCATATCGAAATTCCGCCGCTCTGTGCACTTCATGGTGATCTGGCTGGTACCTGGCCACCGCATCACGGTTCACCTCGGGGTGATCTTTCTTGTACCTGGCCACCGCAGCACGGTTCACCGCAGGATTATTCTGAGCATATTTCCTTGCCGCATCCTTAAGTTATTTCCTCCTTTTAACATCGGAATATCTGGCATGACGTTTGCCAGGAGCCTTCTTGAGGACAGGAAGAGGTGATGGCTGTGAGAAGTGTGAATAGGAGTCGAGCTGGAAAATCTGGGAAACAGGTAAAGGCTATGAGAAATGTAAATAGGGGTCGAGCTGGGAAAGAGGTAGTAAGGTAAACACTTCTTCAGGTTCACGTGGCAGGTACCCATCGAAATGGCCCCTAGAAAGGTCCTGCGAAAAACGTAACCTCCTCACGGGATGAACTTCAGCACCGACACTCTCATAGAGCTCGCCATTGCGGTAAACTTCGAAGACGAACTCGAACAGTTGGCCAGCCGCCACAAGTTTGCATAAACCACCATAAGTAAAGGGTCGGGACATGTGAGCGAGGTACTTAGCAGAGCTGGTGTAGTTATCCCCCTCGCTGTTGTGGGACATGATGGAGAACTCCTCCCAGGTGTCCACCTCGTGCCTGACGTTTAGCTCACGCACCTCCCTAGCCATTAGCTGATTGTAATATATAAGATATGAGAGGGACCGGAATAGGCAAGCTCCGTCTCCCGTGATGGGGACAATAGTGTGAAGCACCATCTCCCCATCAATATTTAAAAATTCAATTGCCATACTAACTTAAAACAATAAAGAGAAAGGACAAAACTTATAGTCAGTGAGTCAGTGAGTCAGTCATGACTTATCTTTTTATATGTGTAGATTTCTCTCGCGTCTCTTCCGTCTCCCTCTCGCGTCTCTTGCGTTTCTCACGTTCTTGGCGTCTCTCGCGTTACTCTCTCTCTCGCGCGTCTCTCTCTCACATATCTGACGTTGAAACAAATAATAACCGAAATTTTACAAAGCTTATAGTACCAGAACCGGAACCATACCGTTATGCGTTTCGGATAGTAACCTCAATATACGTAAAATATACGCCATGTATATACATCAAATCCGTGTACATACGACGTACGTAGATGAATATATGATACATTTACGAATATTCAAAGAATATCGTATGAACATACGTAGTATGCATATGCATTTCGGATAGAAGCCTCAATATACGTAGAATATACGCCCTTGCAACTTACGCGTTTACAATGAAATATTGCGAACGACGAACTGTCGTATACGATGAAACTATCTATTATGTATATGAACATATACATATAATGTTCGGCTAATATACATATGTATATTGTATGAATATCCACTGAACATACAGCGCGTCGCATTCGCATATCCCTACGATATGCAATGTACGTCGTTTGTGTATCACTATATGTACATAGGAAATGTCATATCCGCGGATGTATATATGCAATGTATATACACTGCATGTCAAAATGCTATCTGGGACAGCACAGAAAGAAATACAATATGCAAAAAATTCACATATTATTTCTCAAATATCGTAAAAATTTTCAATAGCATATAATATAATAATTCAATCTATAACAAATTAACATTTTGTTAAGGAAAGTCAACAATCATTTATCAAAAATCGTAAAAATAACAGTGTTATTAAAAAAACTTTAAGTCCAATTAACATTCGTAAAAACGACACAAAACGAAATACGATATGCAAAAGAGTCACATATCATTTCGCAAATATTGTAAAAGTAATAATTATAACAATAATATTTGAAACAGCGGAACACAGAACGTAATGCGAAAAGCCAAAAAGTTACATGTCATTACGCAAAAAATAAAAATGTATCAGACGACAATATCAATAGTGCACAAATTAAAACGATACACACATATATTAGTATGCACATGTTTTTACTTACAATATCTTCTTCAAATATATACCTTGGAAACACTTTTTTCCGTAAAATGAAATTCCGTAAATTATCTCTCTCGCTCGTTCGCTCTTTCGCTCGTACGCTCTGCATAGAATGCATTATATTGAACAAAAGCCACATATCATTCCACTAAACTCGAATTTTCATGTTGCGACGACCATAGACAGCAAACCAAAATGATACAGACATGTAGTAGTGTCGTCGAAGGAGTTTAATAAAATTCAAAATTTAATTCATCGTCATCGTCGTCATCGACTCCATCATCGTCATCGTATCTATAGTCGTAGTCTTTGTCAGCGTCGTCTTTTTTGTCATCGTCTCCATCATCGTCGTCAGCACACAAAAATATTATTTAATTTTTTACGTACAATAACTTCTCTTCAAATATATCCCTTGGAAACACTATTTTCCTTAAAATGATTATTTCTCTCGCTTGCTCGCTCTTTTGCTCGTACGCTCTGTTGCTCGTTTGGTCAGCAATTGCCGTTTGACAGATTAATGCTGTCGACACGAATGTAGCCACAACGGACAAAAACATATCATCGAATGTAACCACAACGGACAAAAACATATCATTGTGAAAAAGAGACTTCTGTCGATTCGATACACTCGAAATCGAGATGTCACACACTTGTTAATAAATAAAATATTTATCGAAGACGACAGCATTTCGGCAATAGTGCGCCTTAAGCCCATTTATACGAAATGAACAATCATATAATGACTGTTACATCTCTTGTTTTTCTTCTTTATATATTTATACAGTCTTATGCATATTTATTTGATTTTTTTATTTTTTAACTTAATCTGGATTTGACCTTTTAGGGCCGATTAGGGCAAAATGCTGAATTATGCTTTGCAGTATAAGCGTAAACAACCTTCGTGAGTAAAAACTAATGCAGTATCTCATCGGGGAAAGAAAAATTGAAAAGACGTAAAACAACATATTTAACTCTTTATTTCCGCTTGGGAGGGGAACCTTAAAAAATCCCTTCTTAGTGAGCGTCTACGACACGAAGGGAATATATTCCTAGAATTTCAAGTTTCTAGGCCCAGGGGTTCGGGCTGGGCGTTGATGAGTGAGTCAGTGAGTCAGTGAGTCAGTCAGGACTTTTCTTTTTATATATATAGATACTCTAATTATAAACATAAACAACCTTCGTAAGCAAAAACCAAGATTCTAGCACCAGAGGTTTGAGCTGGACATGGTATTTATTTAATTTTTTTATTTTTTAACCGAATCTGAATTTGGCCCTACAAGGGCTATTTAGGACAAAATACTGAATTTTATTTTGCAGTAAAAGCGTGAACAACATTCGTAAGCAAAAATAAACTCAGAATCTTATCATGCTTGACAGAATTTGAGAAAACGCAAATTTGTATTGGTAACCTTGGCAAGGAAAATTGAGAAATATGCGAAAAACAACCCTGTCCACTCCCTTAGGGATAGAATTTGGAAAAAAAACCGTTAAAACACTTTTTAAAGTTTCTAACCCTTTTACACCTCCTTAGGGGTGGAATTTCTAAAAATCCTGAAATTGGTTTTTAAACATTTGTATGAGTAACATTTGCAAGCAGAAACCAAGGCGATATCTCATCGTGCCTAAGTGATATTGAGAAATACGTAAAAACATATTTAACCCTTTTACACCCCCTTAGGGGTGGAATTTCTAAAAATCCTGAAATTGGTTTTTAAACATTTGTATGAGTAACATTTACAAACAAAAACCAAGGCGATATCTCATCCTGCCTAAGAGATATTGAGAAATACGTAAAAACATATTTAACCCTTTTACACCCCCTTAGGGGTGGAATTTCTAAAATTCCCTTCTTAGTGAGCGTCTACGACACGAAGGGAATATATCCCTAGAATTTCAAGTTTCTAGGCCCAGGGGTTTGGGCTGGGCGTTGATGAGTGAGTGAGTCAGTGAGTCAGTGAGTCAGTCAGGACTTTTCTTTTTATATATATAGACTAGCATATTACCCGTGCTTCGCCACGGGTATCTTTAAATGTAATTTCTAAATAGGTCAAAACAATGCCGCACATCCGTACTTAACGCTTACTTTTGCCTATAACGACTCTACAACGCGTTCTTGGCTTAAAAAGTAATATGATTTAATGTAATATAATAAATACATTACATTACATTTGTCATTATAGTATAATACATTACATTACATTAAATCTTATTACTTTTTTTGTTTTTTTTTTTCTTTCTTCTTCAGTGAGGAAAAATCCTTCATGGACACCCCGGGTCCCTTGTAAGAGGACACCCGGGGTAGTGCCGGACTCCTACCGGCTAAAAAACCTCACTTTAACTTCTGTACCATGTGTTATGGATTATCCCAGGGATGGCTTCCCCTGTTCCCTACTCGGTGTCGTCCTTCCGTGTGCTACGCACGTTCGATGGCTCGTCGTAGCCTATGAGACTCGGCACATCGTTGCACTTGAACGCGTAGTAGACCGCCCGCGTGGCGTCGTACCTGGCTTCTTTGCTTAATGTCACCGATCGTATCGTTTCGCTACCTGACGCGCACTCGCGCTAATTGTCTTCTCAGCTGTGGGGTTGGGGATCCTTTCGCTATGGTGTTCCTCCCGCTTGGGTTGTCGTTAAAGGTCGACAATTTCTTGTTGTCGTCGAAGGGCTTTTTGCTTTTCCCCATCGTCGTGTCTTCCTTAGCTTCGCCTTCACTGCTAGTTTTATCTGGCGTTGTTCCTTCTTGCTTCTCGCTTCTTTCTTCTATGATTTCTTCTGCAATTTCTTCTGAATTTTGCTTTTGCTGCTTCTTTCTTCGTTTTTCTGCAATTTCTTTTGAATTTTGCTCTTGCTGCTCCTTTCTTCGTTTTTCCATAATTTCTTCTGAATTTCGTTCTTATTGCTTAAAGGTCAACAATTTCTTGTTGTCGTCGAAGGGCTTTTCGCTTTTCCCCATCGTCGTATCTTCCTTAGCTTCGCCTTCACTGCTAGTTTCATCTGGCGTTGTTCCTTCTTGCTTCTCGCTTCTTTCTTCTATGATTTCTTGTGAAATTTCTTCTGAATTTTGCTTTTGCTGCTTCTTTCTTCATTTTTCTGTAATTTCTTCTGAATTTTGCTCTTGCTGCTTCTTTCTTCGTTTTTCTGTAATTTCTCCTGAATTTCGTTCTTCAAGCTTCTCGCTTCTTTCTTCGTTTTTCTGCAATTTCTTCTGTAATCGTTTGGGTCTCGTCTTCCACTACGCATAGTGGTAGATCGGGTACGAGTACTCCATCGATACTTACGTCGGCGATCGATTGTCCTGACGATTCGTAAATACCAGATGACTTCCCCCACGCGCTACTATTACTGCCTTTGTCCTTACTTTGTAGTATCACACTTTGTCTTTATTTTACATGTTGTCTTTATTTTAAACTTTCTCTTTATTTTACACTTTGTTTTTATTTTACACTTTGTCTTTATTTTACACTTTGTCTTCAATTTACACTTTGTCTTTATTTTACACTTTGTCTTTATTTTACACTTTGTTTTTATTTTACACTTTGTCTTTATTTTACACTTTGTCTTCAATTTACACTTTGACTTTATTTTACACTTTGTTGCGAAATCTTTTTTCCCGCCTGTTGCACGCACCCGTTGTGCGTCGATACTCGTCTCCTTTCACGTTGTTGCGAATTATTTTTCCCGCCTGTTGCACGCGCCCGTTGTGTGTCGATGCTCGTCTCCTTTTCGCACGATATCACACGCCTCTACTTTATTTGCGATAATCCCACTTCAATAACGCTGGATTGTTATGGATTATCCCAGGGATGGCTTTCCCTATTCCCTACTCGGTGTCGTCCTTAACCGAGGTGGTCCTTAACACATGTCATAACACTGAAGGACTTCTTTGTAGACCACATTAGTAGTTCTTCCCTGAAGTGGTAGAATCACCAGGCTGCTTGGTGAGCTCACTCTGGAGCAGGTCACATAAAACTGTCCATGTGAGAAACACTCCTCCCTTAAGTCAATCCCTGCCATCTTCAGCGACTGCCCCTGGGACTTGTTGATGGTCATAGCAAAGCAGACCTTGAGGGGGAACTGCAGCCTCTTGAACTCGAAGGAGTACTCTGATGGTATGAGTGGTATGCGTGGTACAAATACCGACTCCCCTCGAGCACAACCAGTGAACACTGTGGCCTCAATAACGTTTCTATAAAGGGCCTTCACTCGTAGCCTGGTGCCGTTGCAAAGTTTGGGCGGGTTGAGATTCCGCAGCAACATCACTGGAGCCCCCACTTTGAGGAGAAGCTTGTGGGGTGGGAATCCAGGAGGGTTGAGGGAATTGAGAAACTCCACGGGGTAATGGACGGCGTCATCCATTTGCATTACTGAATCCACAGACCTATATTCCATTTCTGGCTCTTCGAACGAATTAAGTAGAATGTCATTAATGATGGCAGCGTTATCATTCTTGGGGGTCAGAATAGCACGCTCGCACAGCCAGTCCATAGACTTTTCCTTGATATCGGCTATATCTGGGTATATTCTGGTTGAAAGGTCTGTTAGGGTCATCACTACTGCGCCCAGGCCTATAGGAATAGTCACCTTTCCCTCGGACTCAGGATATTATCCATCCCCTATTTTCAGTAGAAGTTCGGAAAATTCCCCAGCGGAGACATCACCTCTCAAGTGGACCCTCATGTTCTTCCTGAGAGAAAGTTTGCAGATGAAGGGCCATAAATATGACGCCTTGATGCACGCCTTAATCTCGTCAGCTCGAGTTCCCCTTGGCACTACTGGCAAAGTCTGCCGAAAGTCTCCAGCAAGCAACACAGTGACTCCCCCCATCACTCCATCGTTGCCTCTGATGTCTTTGAGGGTTATGCTCAGTGCCTCAAAACCCCGCTTGTGCGCCATGGTGCTCTCATCCCAAACAATGAGCTTACAATCTCTCAGCACTTTGGCCATATTGCTTTGTTTTGAGATGTTGCACAGAGGTGTTTCTGCATGAATGAGATTGAGGGGCAGCTTGAAGGCAGCGTGGGCTGTCTTGCCTCCCTCCAATAGCGTAGCAGCGATGCCAGAGGATGCGACAGCCAAAGCGATGCCACGATCACTCCTTACCTTCGCCAGGAGCAAGTTGATGAGAAAAGTCTTCCCAGTACCACCAGGAGCATCCAAGAAAAAAACCTGCCCAGCACCTGACTCAATGCTGCTAAGGATCTGCCGATAGACAGCGAGCTGCTCATCCGTTAGTAAACCCTCGTTATTCGATACCACTTGTGCCAAGGCGTTTGTATCGTAGCTGGTCTCCCTCAGATAGTCCTTATTTCCCAAAACTTTTCCAGACCTTGTTGGTTGAGGCAAGCCGTACTGAGGCAAACCCTGTCCTCCCAAAGCTAACACTGCGCCCTCAATCAGCACCAGGCATCTATTGTACACCTGCTCCTTCATCTGCTGCGCACTATTTTGCAACTCTCTTTCCACCTGCCGCGTGATATCTTCTGAAAAACTGTCTTTGTACTTCTCCCAAAGACTAAGAGGATCAGAGAGTTGACAAAAAACCAACATCACTGTGAAGAGCTCTCGGAGCTTAAACGGAGAATCACACAGGGCAGCTTCCCCCAAAGTACTATCCCAGTGATTGTCATCCTCCAGCAAACCTAATGCCTTGCATGTAGACTGGAATGTAGGATGAAGGACACCATTCACAATCTTCAACTCTGAAAAAGACGTTGGGCCTCGAACCTCATGTAGCAACAGACGGAGATAATAACATTCGGTGTTACTTGGGTGGATGGTGTACACCCTTCCCAGCGCATTGCCTCTCTTCACTCCTGACCAGCCATTGACATCGTTCCCTTGCTTCCTTCTCCCAAACTTGTAATTTTCCCATACAAAGTAAGAAGGTACCTCAGAGTAGAGGAGGGTTTTTGCAAATTCGTCATTTTTGCATAACTCGAAAAAAGCCAAGAGTGTTGTCTGAGGAGGGTTGCTAAGCTTCTCGGCCAAGTTGTCGGAGTTGAAGTACACACGCTGACCATTCTCGAGGTGAACAGCCAGATGAAAAATAGTGGGATACCTCTCATGAATAGGGAACGCTAATATCCTCCAAACCGCCTCCGAGCTACTAATGTACCGCCCACTCTCATACATCTTTACTTCATCCTTCTCATTCTCCAGAGCAAAAGACGCCTGGTCACTGCCCTTGTTCACGTACTTGCAAATGTATTTAATGGACTTAACAGAGTTACATAATTCTACATTGATGTGAGCATCGAAAGTGCGTGACAAGACAGGGTTGTAGGGCACCACCCAGCGGTTGTCCAGTTTTATCCTATTGATTTCTACAGTGAAGCCACCGTCAGCTGGAGACCTCCTACGATACTGCGGATATGTATCGTCTCCTGTCTGAGTGTTCTTGAGAAGTGGCCGAGGATACTTCTTGCTGCAACTACCTCCTTTCATGCAAGGCGAATTGTAATTCAAGCTGCCGCAGGGCCCATGAATCATGTTGGCCTTGACAATGTTGTGGAGGAGAGGATCTTTCTCAGGATCAGGTATTTCAGCACAGATGACTTTGTCGATCATGTCAGAGAAGATGCGCTGCTCTAGCCACAGCAATATGTGAATGTGAGGCAGACCCCGCTTTTGCCACTCGACAGAGTACATAAAACACCGTACTCTACCAAACAGACTGCCCTTGTTCAAAAGAGATATCATCTTCTTCACCTTGAGATGGAATACCCTGGCTATGATGTCATGACGATCGTGAGACTTTTGCCCAGGCAGCAGTACATTTGTGATATCCTTCAACCTGGGATTACAGGTGAAAGTGATGAACAGATCAGGACGGCCGTAATGGCGAACATATGTCATGGCGTCTTGAGTCCGCTCATGCATATAGCGAGGTCCCCCAGTGAATGATGAAGGAAGCACCACCATTTGACCCAGCTGAGCAGCGTCAGCATCCTGTCCACTCACAGCGTCCTTTAGGTGAATATAGCTGTCTGCCCTCAGCTGCGCCTGATTGTTCCTGATGTAATTCAACCTCTCAGTCTCTATTTTGGCATACATGTCAACCAGAAATTGACTGAAAAGGGAGCGGAAGTACAAAATATGGTTGACCTCCCCTTGCCTGACCATAATACGATAAGAGTAAAACCTCGCTGCGGAGACTGTCTTATTGAGGAGCAACTTGGTCTTAGGATCGCGCTGAGGCAAGGCAATAGAGTACCCATCCTCGCCACGGCAAAACAGAAGCGGATACTGCAAGGCGTCGTATGATCGATGAATTTCACTAATGCGCTGCAATGTGTTGTTATGGCTCTGCAGCACAATGTCTCGATGCTTGAATTGCTGACCAACAATCACCAGAGCTACCTCATTTGCTGTTGGTGCATTGAAACGACCTCCATGACGGTCAGCTGGCTTTTTATCTGCATGGATAATGACTTCGAACTTCTCGCAGGTTGGAGCTACCTTGTCCATGGCAGTCTTCAGATCCTTTATATAGCTATTGAGTTCGTGTAGCATCCTCTGCAGTTGTTTGACCAATCCCTGTTTGACGTCAGAAAATTTGCTGCACCTCAAGCGTACTTCCCTTTCGTCGTCGCCCACAAAATACATTTGCAGAAATTGGGCTTCCTGTTGAGGTGCTGGCAGCAGACTGCCTCTCAAATGATACACCTGCCCCTGAACTTTAAAAGTCGGTATGAAGCCATCTCGTAGAACCTGCTTAGCCCCAAATGATGTCATGTTGAAGCAGCCATTATACTTCCGAATACGTTCCATGAAGTGGACGTGCTCAGGGTGGATATCCATTACCAGGCTGTAAAGAGGCTCGGGCAGAGGTTCGAAGGGCGGAAGCTGCACCTTGCCAGCGCTGCAGCACATGCCGCGGGGCTCTTCCTTCCACTCCAAAGCATTGCAATATATGCATTTGTGGCTCATAGTACCCAGATCTACAGTGCTGTCTGCCTCATAAGCCACGTCAGGATCATATGCCATGCCTGAGTGAGCCTTGACTTTCCATGGAAGTGCTTGCCTTTCTACTCGTCTTCCAGGATTGCTTTGCTCATATCGAAATTCTGCCGCTCTGTGCACTTCAGGGTGATCTTGCTGGTACCTGGCCACCGCATCACGGTGCACTTCAGGATGATCTTGCTGGTATTTGGCCACCGCATCACGGTGCACTTCAGGATGATCTTGCTGGTACTTGGCCACCGCAGCACGGTTCACCGCAGGATGATCTTGCTGGTACTTGGCCACCGCATCACGGTGCACTTCAGGATGATCTTGCTGGTACTTGGCCACCGCAGCACGGTTCACCGCAGGATGATCTTGCTGGTACTTGGCCACCGCAGCACGGTTCACCGCAGGATGATCTTGCTGGTACTTGGCCACCGCAGCACGGTTCACCGCAGGATTATTCTGAGCATATTCCCTCGCCGCATCCTTAAGTTGCTTCCTCCTTTTAACATCGGAATATCTGGCACGACGTTTACCAGGAGCCTTCTTGAGGATAGGAAGAGGTGATGGCTGTGAGAAGTCTGAATAGGAGTCGAGCTGGAAAAGCGGGGAAAGAGGTAAAGGCTATGAGAAATGTAAATAGGAGTCGAGCTGGGAAAGAGGTAGTCAGATAAACACTTCTTCAGGTTCACGTGGCAGGTACGCATCGAAATGACCATTAGAAAGGTCCTGCGAAAAACGCAACCTCCTCACGGGATGACCTTCAGCACCGACACTCGCATACAGCTCGCCATTGCGGTAAACTTCGAAGACGAACTCGAACAATTGGCCAGCCGCCACAAGTTCGCATAAGCCACCATAAGTAGAGGGCCGGGACATGTGAGCGAGGTACTCAGCGGAGCTGGTGTAGTTATCCCCCTCGCTGTTGTGGGACATGATGGAGAACTCCTCCCAGGTGTCCACCACGTGCCTGACGATTAACTCACGCACCTCCCTAGCCAATAACTGATTATAATATATAAGATATGAGAGGGACCGGAACAGGCAAGCTCCGTCTCCCATGATGGGGATAATAGTGTGAGGCACCATCTCCCCATTAATATTTAAAAATTCAATTGACATACTAAAAAACAATGAAGAGAAAGGACAAAACTTATAGTTAGTGAGTCAGTGAGTCAGTCAGGACTTATCTTTTTATGTAGATAGATTTCTCTCGCGTCTCTTCCGTCTCCCTCTCGCGTCTCTTGCGTTTCTCACGTTCTTGGTGTCTCTCGCGTTACTCTCTCTGTCTCTCTCGCGCGTCTCTCTCTCACATATCTGACGTTGAAACAAATAATAACCGAAATTTTACAAAGCTTATAGTACCGGAACCGGAACCATACCGTTATGCGTTTCGGATAGTAAACTCAATATACGTAAAATATACGCCATGTACAGGGTGTCCCAGCTACATACACCTCATTACGACGGGTTGCATACTCCTAGGAGCGTGCCCAAGCGCGCATCGAGCCGGTAATACAGAGCGTGACGGTATAATCACTCGCGTATCTTTACAAGAGTTTCAGTACAGCGAGTCGTCACGCTGTCAACCGCTTCGCATAATAACCCGAAAAAACGTCATATTTATAAAATATTTCAATTTTTAAATGTGTGTTTAAATGCTTGAAGATTTTAATGTTTATTTGGGTGTTTAAATGTTACAGAACGTTTAAATCTTTGAATATTTAAATGTGTTTAAATTATTGAAGGTTTAAATGTTGAAACGTTGCAGAAACGCAGTACGGATACGTTCTTTTAGTTGTTCTATCTATCAAAATTATGAATCGACTGGAAATTGTAGTTTGCTATGTTTAAAATTCAGTTTCGGCGAAACGCACGAAATCCCGACGTGCGCACGAGTCTAAATTGAATCTTGAAGTTCGAATTTGCATAATTAATGTAATGAATTTAAACATAGCAGTCTACAGTTTGCAGTCGATTCATAATTTTGATAGAAAGAACAACTAAAAGAACGTACCCGTACTGCATTTCTGCAACGTTTCAACATTTAAACCTTCAATAATTTAAATACATTAAAATATTTAAAGATTTAAACGTTCTGTAACATTTAAACGCCCAAATAAACATTTAAAACTTCAAGCATTTAAACACACATTTAAAAATTAAAATATTTTATAAATATGACGTTTTTTCGGGTTATTATGCGAAGCGGTTGACAGCGTGATGACTCGCTATACTGAAACTCTTGTAAAGATACGCGAGTGATTATACTGACACGCTCTGTATTACCGGCTTGATGCGCGCTTGGGCGCGCTCCTAGGAGTATGCAACCCGTCGTAGTGAGGTGTATGTAGCTGGAACACCCTGTATATACATCAAATCCGTGTACATACGACTCACGTAGATGAATATATGATACATTCACGAATATTCTAAGAATATCGTGTGAACATATGTAGTATGCATATGCATTTCGGATAGTAGCCTCAATATACGTAGAATATACGCCCTCGCAACTTACGCGTTTACAATAAAATATTGCGAACGACGAAGTGTCGTATACGATGAAACTATCTATATGTATATGAACATATACATATAATGTTCGGCTAATATACATATGTATATTGTATGAATATCCACTGAACATACAGCGCGTTGCATTCGCATATCCCTACGATATGCAATGTACGTCGTTTTTGTATCACTGTATGTACATAGGATATGTCATATCCGCGGATGTATATATGCAATGTATATACACTGCATGTCAAAATGCTATCTGGGACAGCACAGAGAGAAATACAATATGCAAAAAATTCACAAATTATTTCTCAAATATCGCAAAAATTTTCAATAGCATATAATACATTTTGTTAAGGAAAGTCAACAATCATTTATCAAAAATCGTAAAAATAAGTGTTATTGAAAAAACTTTAAGTCCAATTAACATTCGTAAAAACGACACAAAACGAAATACGATATGATACGATATGATATGATATGATACGATATGAAACGAATTTTTTTCAGAGGATGAAGGGGGTGGTTTTCAGGGGTGAGATATATACAGTCGCCTTCCTTTGGTCTTCAACAATATTTGTGTAAGGTTTGGTTGAAATCAGTTGATTCGCGTGAATATTTTTGAAAAATCTTTTTTAGGGGGTGAAGAGGGTGGGGTTTAGGGGTGAGATATATCCAGTGACTTTCCTTAGGCTCTTAACAATATTTGTGCTTGGTTCAGTTGTAATCGGTGAAGGCGTGTGGATTTTATTAAGAATTTTTCTTTAGGAGATGGAGGGGGTGGTTTTCAGGGGTGAGATATATACAGTGACCTTCCTTAGGCTCTGAGCAATATTTGTGCTTGGTTTGGTTGTAATCGGTGAAGGCGTGTAGATTTTACTAAGAATCTTTTTTTAGGGGATGAAGGGGGTGGTTTTCAGGGGTACGATATATACAGTCGCCTTCCTTTGGTCTTCAACAACATTCGTGTAAGGTTTGGTTGAAATCGGTCAACGCGTTTAGCTTTGTATGGCCGGACAGACAGACAGACAAACATTCATTTTTTTTATATATAAGATGAATGTTTGTCTGTCTGTCCGGCTATACAAAGCTACACGCGTTGACATTTGTTAATAAATAAAATATTTATCGAAGACGACAGCATTTCGGCAATAGTGCGCCTTAAGCCCATTTCTACGAAATAAACAGTCATATAATGACTGTTAGATCTCTTGTTTTTCTTTTTCATATATTTATACAGTCTTATGCATATTTATTTGATTTTTTTTATTTTTTAACTTAATCTGGATTTGACCCTTTAGGGCCGATTACGGCAAAATGCTGAATTATGCATTCATTTTTTTACATCGAGTTAATTATTGTAAAGAGCCTCCATATTGGTAAAGAGTCTCGGGCATTGATTTATTTTTAAAGCTGTTAGGTTCTAGTGTTTAAAAAAATGAATATTATGGCGCAAATTTGTTTATACTCGAGTAAATGTGAGAACAGTGATGGTTTCTTTGCATATGTATGAGTATCACAAGTCAATTAATGCATGCAAATTATATTACATAGAAGGATATGTGATATTATATTCGTCGGAGCATCTAAGCGGAATTACATCCGCACAAAAACGTATATAATTGGTATCAAAATGTACGCTTTATAGCTCTGAGAAACTGTTATAGCGTTAAACCGTCGCCCTTCGACTGTGCCTTTGACTCTCGAACCGGTACAGCAACCGTGTTAGAGCACATATGAAAGAAAAATATAACGAATGAACAATTAGCCATCGTAACTCGTGGCTGGTTAGCTCCTTCATGCTTACAAAAGGGTTGAAAAGATAGTTTTTTATTTTGCTACGTCCTTAACGTATATTCGAACAATTACTGTTGCTGTTATTATTATTTCAATGCAAAAGCACTGCTAAGAAATAAATAAATAAATAAAGAAGGTTGCCGTCGCTACCGCAGACTTCGAATTATCTTCAGATCAGTGACAAAAAAGACGACACTGACAAGGACTACGACTATAAATACGATGACGATGATGGAGTCGATGACGACGACGACGATGTATTAAATTTTGAATTTTCTTAAACTCCTTCTGCGACACTACTACACGTCTGTATCATTTAGGTTTGCTGTCTATGGCCAGCGTCATCTTTTTTGTCATCGTCTCCATCATCGTCGTCAGCACACAAAAATATTATTTAATTTTTTACTTACAATAACTTCTCTTCAAATATATCCCTTGGAAACACTATTTTCTTCAAAATGATAATGATAATGTTATTAGATAATGATCTCGCTTGCTCGCTCTTTTGCTCGTACGCTCTGTTGCTCGTTTGGTCAGAAATTGCCGTTTGACAGATTAATGCTGTCGACACGAATGTAGCCACAACGGACAAAAACATATCACCGTGAAAAAGAGACTTCTGTCGATTCGATACACTCGAAATCGAGATGTCACACACTTGTTAATAAATAAAATATTTATCGAAGACGACAGCATTTCGGCAATAGTGCGCCTTAAGCCCATTTCTACGAAATGAACAGTCATATAATGACTGTTAGATCTCTTTTTTTTCTTCTTTATATATTTATACAGTCTTATGCATATTTATTTGATTTTTTTAAATATGGATTTGGCCCTTCACGGCCGATGAGGGCAAAATGCTGAATTATGCTTTGCAGAATTCTGTTTGCAAATACGTAAAATCATATTTAACCCTTTTACACCCCCTAAGGGGTGGAATTTCTAAAAATCCTGAAATTAGTTTTTAGACATTTGTATGAGTAACATTTGCAAGCGAAAACCAAGGCGATATCTCATCGTGCCTAAGAGATATGGAGAAACACGTAAAAACAGATTTATCCCTTTTACACCCCCTTAGGGGTGGAATTTCTAAAAATCCTAAAATCGGTTTCTAAACATTTGTATGAGTAACATTTGCAAGCAAAAACCAAGGCGATATCTCATTGTGCCTAAGAGAAATACGTAAAAATATATTTAACCCTTTTACACCCCCTTAGGGGTGGAATTTCTAAAAATCCTAAAATCGGTTTCTAAACATTTGTATGAGTAACATTTGCAAGCAAAAACCAAGGCGATATCTCATCGTGCCTAAGAGAAATACGTAAAAATATATTTAACCCTTTTACACCCCCTTAATGGTGGAATTTCTAAAAATCCTGAAATTGGTTTTTGAACATTTGTACGAGTAACATTTGCAAGCAAAAACCAAGGTGATGTCTCATCGTGCCTAAGAGATATGGAGAAACACGTAAAAACAGATTTATCCCTTTTACACCCCCTTAGGGGTAGAATTTCTAAAAATCCAGAAATTAGTTTCTCAACATTTGTATGAGTAAAATTTGCAAGCAGAAACCAAGGCGATATCTCATCGTGCCTAAGAGATATTGAGAAATACGTAAAAACATATTTCACCCTTTTACACCCCCTTAGGGGTGAAATTTCGAAAATTCCCTTCTTAGTGAGCGTCTACGATACGAAGGGAATATATCCCTAGAATTTCAAGTTTCTAGGCACAGGGGTTTGGGCTGGGCGTTGATGAGTGAGTGAGTGAGTCAGTGAGTGAGTCAGTCAGTCAGGACTTTTCTTTTTATATATATAGATATCATTCATTACAAAAAATGCTGTCGCAACATGTATTTTACTTAATTATTGTATTTATGAGAACGATATCTTTGATGTAGAACAACCAAATGATCAGAAAAAAGCAGAATTTCATATGCAAGATTTTGTGTTTGTAGGTATAATGATCTTTATTATATAGCACGAATATAAGGCGGGTTGTCACAGAGTGTATACATTGATGAATCCTCTACAAAGGGCGTATCGTAACTGACTCTACCGCTCGCCAGCTCATCTGGCCGCGCCGACAGCGCCACTCCCTCTCCCTAGTGTAAGAGTACGTGTTGGTCATATAGATCATATTCTACATTTCCTCCCTCTCTTACGCGATTGTTCTACTCGTCAAACATAAACCTTCGTGGCGGTCGCTTTACACGGGGTGTTATCCTAAGGGCTAACGGTATTGCCGTCGCCCGCGACTCTTGCAGGGGACTACTAAGGGGTGATGACGGTTCTGATGAGATTGAGATGAATGACTGCGATGGGCTGCTCGATGATGATCCCTCTCGTGTTCGTTGTGGTGAGGCAACGGGTGATGCTTCCGAGTTTCCGGAGTAAGTAGTCTTGCGAGGGTTCCTAATGCCTCTGTCTGTGATTGCCGTTTTGCCTTGAAGATCGCTGTTCCTTTTAATCCACCGGCTTCTGATTTGATCTACGTGGCGTTAAAAAATTTTTTTTCCTTGGTACTCGATCTCATAGTGTAAGCTTCCTAGTCGGGTGGCAACTTCTCCTGGTAGCCATTTATCCATGCGGGGATTTCCTGACAAAAAGTATACTAGTTGCGTTGGCTGAAATTCGCGAACCGTGGTCTTTACTGGCGCTTGTTGTTCCCGCGTACTTTTGCGGTTAATTTCCTTCGGTCTTATGAGGTTTAGTTTCGTCCGTATTGTACGACCCAAAAATAATTGCGATGGCGATTGCCCTGTCGTAGCGTGAGGCGCTTTTCTGTATTGGCGAAGGAATTCGTGTAAATTATGATGTAGTGATCCTGGTGTCGTTAACATATTTCTCAGGGCGTCCTTTACCGTTTGGACATAACGTTCCGCTTGCCCGTTAGTTGATGGATGGTATGGTGCTGTTCGCTTGTGATATTCGACACCGGTTCTTTGCAAAAATTCCTTAAATTCTGCTGCTGTAAACTGCGGTCCGTTGTCCGAGACGATAGTGGTTGGAATTCCATATGAAGAGAATAACTCTTCGAGCATGGCGATTGTTGCTTGTGTTGTCGTAGAGCTTGTGATTTTTACCTCAAGCCATTTGCTATAGGCGTCTACAATGACGAGTAACATCTTACCTGCGACTGGCCCTGCGTAATCGATGTGGATCCTCTCCCAGGGGTTTTTTGGGTATTCCCAATGATGGTCGCGTGCCTTCGGTGGCTCGTGAGCATTCCTAGCACAATTGACGCAAGTTTTTGCTACATGCTCAATCTCAGAGTCGATGCCCGGCCAGTAAATGAAAGATCTCGCCATTCCTTTCATTTTGACTATGCCCAGGTGTGCCGTGTGCAGTTCATCTAAGACAGTTTTTCTGAAAGCTGGTGGAATGACGACTCGATGCTCAAACACTAGACAGCCGCTTCCTAGTCCATAATTTGCTTCTGGTGCTTTGTAGCCTAAGCGAGAAAGGTCCTGACCTGCCTCCAGCTGCTGAATTATTCTTCCAAGGTGAGGGTCTTTTCGTGATTCTTGTGCGATGTTCTCAGCCGTAACTGGGAGTTGCTTGATCTGATGCAGAACGAAATTATCGAATCCGTCGTACTCTATCTCTTCTTTCTCTTTGTGTGTAATTCTCCGCACGGTGAGCGTTGACGTTGGTAATGGTGCGCGCGAACAGTAGTCTGCGTTTTTATTCTCGTCCGTAGGTCTGAACACAACGTCGAAATTGAAGTGTGATAAATAATCTGCGTAATTGGCCATCCGACTGATGCAAAGTGTAGGCAATGACTTCTCTGGGTGTAGAATTTGAGTGAGCGGCTTATGGTCCGTTATGAGCGTGAAATGTCGAGCGTACAAATAGTAAAAGAATTTGTTGACGGCCCAGATGATTGCTAACGCCTCTTTATCGATTTGAGGGTAGCGTTGCTCCGTTTCGCTCATTGTTCGGCTTGCGTATGCAATTGGGCGTTCTTGTCCGTTGCTCAACTTGTGTGAAAGCAAGACCTGTTTTGCTGGCATATGTTGCTAGTATCAGAGGTCGTGTTGGGTCGTATGGCATCAATACTTGAGGTGAGATCAGGACATTCTTAATGTCGTCGAATGCCTTCTCGGCCTCTGGTGACCATTCGAATGGTTTGCCACGTAGCATGTTGCGAAGTGGTCGATCTCTTGTAGATAGGTCAGGAATAAACGCACTGTAATAAGTTGCCTTCCCCAGGAATAGCTGTAACTCTTCTGGAGTCGTTGGCTTTGGTGCGTCGCTGATCGCCCTAATGTGCTTATCCGATTTATGAACTCCTTGTGCATCAATTTTGTGTCCTAGGAACTCGACGGTGGGCGTAGCAAATACACACTTGTCTCGGTTAAGACGCAATCCGTGTTCTCTCAGCTTCACCATTGTTTGATCAAGAACCTGTAGTAAACTCTCAAAGTCTTCTGCGAACAATAGTAAATCGTCATAAAAATTCTTGACATTCGGCAGGTCTTGTAGAATTGCTTCCATTCTGCGTTGCCATATGGCTGGAATGTTGGCTGCACCGTATACTGCCCGAGTCGGTCGTATAAGCCCATGCGTTGGTGTATTTAGCGTTAGCACATGACTAAATTCTTCGTCGAGGACAAGATGCGAGTACGCGTCTCTAATGTCCAGGTGGCAAAAAAGTTTTGCTCCGTGAAGCTTACTAAAAATATGCTCTGCCCTTGGAATGGGATGCTCGTCTATAATTATACGAGGATTGACCGTAGGTTTGTAGTTACCGGTGATACGCAATTGGCCATTTTTCTTACCGACAACGTGTGTAGTAGATGCCCATTCCGAATAATCTACTCGTTTATAGAATCCAGACTTGATTTTTGCATCTATTTCTTTGGCGTATTTGTCTCTGAATGCCACTGGTATTTCTCTAGCTCGTGCAAATATTGGCGTCGCACCTGGCTTGAGGTGTAACGATACAGGTGGACCAGTTAACGTACCTGCAATTGAACTAAAGTTATCTTCATATTTAGCTAAAAGCTGATTAAGTTGTGTTTCCTGACTTTTTGAAAGACGTGGCGCAGATGTACTAATCGTATGGATTGTCTCTGACGCAGAGAATAGCTTAACAAAGTTTATCTCGTGTACGAAGTGTGAGATCCATTCCTGACCTAGTAGTGAGTCGAAACGCCCTTTGACGACGTAGAGATACAGTTTCCGCGTAGTTTGTCCAATAGTGACACTTACTAAGATGCGGCCGATACATGGGATTCGATGCTTGGTATAACTAACGAATTGTCTGCTCGTTTTTTCTAGCGAGAATTTCGATTTAATTGTACGCAACGTATGAGCACTAACAATACCGCACGGTGCTCCTGAATCCATTTCCATTGATAACGGCTTGCCGTCTATGCGAACGTCGATTATATGTTTTCCCAACGAGTTCATGGTATTGACTTTATCGATAGTGCCGATCCATTCGGTCGGTTGCAAAGATGCTACTACCCGCGGTTCGGAATTCTCGGTCATTCTACAGACCCGCGCTAGATGGCCTTTTTTGCCACACGCGTTGCATATTGCGTCGCGAAAACGGCATCTATACCGATTGTGCTGCCCTCCACAGCCATTACACAACCTTACTGCTTTCTGCTCGCTTGCTTCTCGTTGACTCGACGTCGATCGATGCTCCTTCCGCTGCCTCGCTCTGCCGGATGGCGATCGTTGCCGCGCTTCCTTGTTGCGCCTAGTCTTTGGTGGAACATACCCTAGCCGATTGGTAGCTTCCTCTGCCGATGAACTGGGAATTTTGACGTCGTCCGTGGTTTTATGCGTCACTTCGAGCGCATTCGCGATGTCATATGCCTCAGCGAACGTACTCGGCTTCTTGGCGATAATCTCGTCACATATCTCGCGAGATTCCAGACCGTGTAGCAGTTGCTCGATCAGCATCCTATCGAGAAATTCTCCGTACTCACAGTGAGCTGCGCCTTGCCGTAGTCTCAGAGTAAAATTGGCGACGGTTTCTTCCTTTGGTTGGGTAATTTGCCTGAATCGAATACTCTCCGCATACTTGTTCTTTGCCCGATCGAAGTGTGAGGTTAGCGTCGTCCGTAGTTCTTCATACTGGGCGCCTTCAGATGGTCGCGGGCTAATTAGGAACTTGAGAGCGTTGTTCAACTCTGAACCCATGTGTACTCGAGCGTAGCTGGCGTACTGCTCTTCTGGAATCTTGCTCAGTTCGAGAGCCCATTGGAATCTTTTGAAATAATCTTCCACTAAAGTGCCTTCCGACGAAGCGAATTCGTTCATTGCGAATGGTGGCGGACGACGTGGCATTGCTGCCGCGGCCTCGTTGCTGCTCGTTCCTGCGCCCATATTCGCGATTGTTGCTTGGATCGCGTTTGCCATCATGGCGGACATCGCTTGCAGTAGCTCGGGTGAGACCTCCATTGTCGGTTGGTTCATGTTTGATTTTAGGGTTCCTTGGAGTACTGTCTCGACTACTTACGAAATATGTGATCCCACTTCTGACACCACTTTTGTGTTTGTAGGTATAATGATCTTTATTATATACCACGAATATAAGGCGGGTTGTCACAGAGTGTATACATTAATGAATCCTCTACAAAGGGCGTATCGTAACTGACTCTACCGCGCGCCAGCTAACCTGGCCGTGCCGACAGCGCCATTCCCTCTCCCTAGTGTAAGAGTACGTGTTGGTCATATAGATCATATTCTACACAAGATGATTGTCGCGAAGAGTTTGGCTGTTTTCAAACAGACCGTAAACTTATATTATTCCAACGTTCGTTTCCTAATGCTTGAGCTAACATTATGCTGAAAAATGTGTTTATATTTGTATAATCAATAGAAAAAGTGGACTATGGATTTATACCTCTAAAAGGGTCAACTGTACAATCGGATAAGGATTAATAAATTTTGTATTTTTTCAAACATTATAAATGCTTCATTGATATTTATCTTTGGATATCAACCCAACCTATATTTATGTTTTGATCGAGCCCAACTTATGTCTATCTTTGGATTGAACACAACTCATATTTGTGTTTCAAATATTTGTACTGCATACTTAGATCAGTCAGAATCGACAATCTTCCTATCATACGTATCGTTTAATATTTTTCAAAGTACATTGCGTTTCAGTTTTTCAACTTCCATTATTTCTTCGTATCTGTTCCTTCAATTAAAGTTTTTTACTTGTCTTTCTGCATTCCATTTCTCTCTCACGTATTTCCAATTCTCCTTTTTTCGTATTTGTAATATATATATACCCAAAAAACATATTCTCTGTAAAAAAATGGCGTCAAGTACACTCTGTACGAAAAATATCTATACTACTGTAGTGATTTTCTCTTTTCCCGCTTTCCCATTCGAAATCCACCTTTAAAAAGACGGTAGAGGGATAGGTCTAGGAAAAAGAAAGATAAAATTTATTATTTGTTTTAGAGGACCAAGATATATATTCTGGTAATGTTTTTTCTTATTACGGAGTCACCGAAGGTTCCTCTAATTCTGTTCAATTCGTTCTTCCACACACTAACATTCCATTCTTATATATAAAATCAAATAAACAACATAAAATAATCTCAATAGTAAAATTCAGCAATCTATGTCTATCACGCGAACTTCCACTTGTCATTCAATTGATATAAATACACTTTAAAAGATTGTGCTATACGTCGCTCATTATTCCGAATAACAGAGAGAAGATTATTGGATAATCCATTCACTCACATTTCATACCCCTTCGTCCACGCAATGCTTAAAGTCTACGGAGACATTATCAGGCACACCATCACATTCTCTAAAAGATATTTTTGAATTCAATAACAACCGTCTACCGAAGGATCTCTGTACTCCCAAATGAAGCCTTTGTTAGGATATGAGGGATATTTGTGTTAATAAGGCTACCGATGAGCCGTGACCAAGGACGCCTTAGCGTCAGACAAGAAAAGTTGTTATTCGCTCTGAGTATGACTGAGTCTCATGTTCTGTTAGAAATTCTTGGCGATGATGTTTATTAGTCACCCGTAGGTCGTCCAAGGTGATGAGTCGTGTCGTGAACCACGGCACCCGAACACGTGATGGTAGTGTGGCGAGCGACCACGACGAACGGCTAGGGGACACGAGCGACGGGTGCATGCGCTAACCCGCGCAACGAAATAATGCCGAAATAATTATTGTTTTCCATGTTTTCATGATCAGTACCACCCTAGTTCTTGTAGTTGCGATAACCAATGAAAAGTTAATAAAAATATTGGTTATTCTTTTAAACTCGTGTATCCATTTGTCACAATGCTTTCCCTACCTTTCAACCAAAAAATAAATAAATAAAAAAAGCTGCTTGTTTTTCCTTATGACACCAAAATGATCCGCAATAAAAAATATTTATTCATTCCTTTACGGAAATATTAATATTATCGCATAGTAGTTGCCCTAGAAATGATTAAATAATAATAATAGTAATTTTTAAAAAAAAGTCTGCGCCGGGATTCGATCCGGCGATCCAGCACTTACGAAGCGGAGACGTTGCCGACTACGCTACGCGCTCTTGTTGAAAATGATTTAACGCAGAGAGTATATAAAGAGTATATGGACGCTCGGAAATTTTAAATATTTTATATCTCGAAAACGGCTGAGAAGCGGGTCCTATTACTTGCACCTATTGCACCCCTGGGTGCAACCTACCTGTAAAAAAATTTTGGTCCGAATCGGTGTTTCACGTACCTGGAGGTCCCCTTGTCAGTCAGAGTTAAATGTATCGCGCGACAGCCCGAGCACTAGCAGCAGTAGCAGCGTGAGCAGCCCGACCCGAGCGAGAGCGAAAGAGACAGACAGTCATATGTCTGTCTCCTTCTATTTTCCGATGCTCCACGAGCTCGGGCGGTCACACGTACACGTGCGTGCGCTTGTGTGCGTCATGCTGCTGCAGCCGCTTTCTGGCATCACTGCTCTCTGCCTGGTACAGACTAAATTCGCGAATGAGGCGTGCTGTGGCTCTAGGATATTGGAGGGCGCGAAATACAAAAATATAATAGCATTCTTACACTCCCTACAAAACTATTAAAAAAATAAAAATGTCATCTCTCAAAAAAGATTTGGAATCAAATATAGTCGCCAAGTCCGGAATCTATTTATAAAAAATTTTCTTAAAATAAAAATAAATTTTTCACAGATAAAAAAATATATATATTTTTTTCAAATACAATAAAATCTCGTTGCGTTTTATTTCAACTATAAATAATGTAAGAAACATAGAAAATGAAACGCGCCAGATTTTTTTTGTATTTAAAGAAAAAAAAATTATTCAAAAAAATTATTTTTTATTTTTTAACAAAAATTTGTTTTAAATAGATTTTGAACTTAGTGACTATAATTGATTTCTAATCTTTTTTTAGAGATGACATTTTTATTTATTTAATGGTTTTGTAGGGAGTCAAGATATTTTTCGTACAGAGTGTACTTGACGCCATTTTTTTACAGAGAATCAGTTTTTTGCGGATTTCACTACTTTTTGTAATTATTGTTTAACGGAAATTTGTACATAGGACAACAGCTGTCACTTTTACTTATTCACGAAAATGAAAGACTACATAATATCGTCTATCATTTAATCACGCACCTGTTAGGGGTTAGAAATAACGTAATGCAGACTTATGACACTTAGGAATACAAAATGTCACAAATGACGTCATTATCGAGCGTACACGACGTACACAATGCTCACGGGTCGGATCCTCAGCACCGTGTTCGTAGCACCTAACCTTTACTGTTTTGCACCTAACTTCACTGTTTTCGGGGCAATTATTCCCACCCAAGGATTAGTCCTCTTTGTTCCCACCATTCGAAATTGTGATTTCGTTAACTTGTCCAATTCTAATAATAGAAAATGTCAGTACAAATTCGTGTGTCGTGGACTACGGAATCCAGTCACGTAGTCCACACCTTGCGACTAATTACGACGATCAACGAGGAGGCCCGAGCGCGGTATGCATGCGTCAGACCGCGCGACGCGAAGCTACCGAGGCAGCCAAAGAGGCAGTTAGCAACGAGGCCTCAAAACGTATACCTGACGCTCGAGGCTACTCTAGTAACTCGAGGCACAAAGGTCCATTGTTCTAAACGACGCCACGCGGATCCAGGACGACGCCGGTATTGCGCGATAGGGACTAAGTATTTAATGTACCGATATTGTTCACGTTTACCTGTAATAGTATTTACCACCATTTCGCATTATTCAGTTGTGTGATTTAATAAACGATTAATACGACACGTGTTTATATGGAAGAAAGTGGTGAGCTGGTAAAGCTGAAGCTCTCGTCTGAAAACGCCGAAAAAGCAGCAAATCACGTCAATTAAAATTGATAAATAAATTGACCAGATTTCACGCTAACTTTTTTTATTGTTGTGAGTCTCAAGAATGAAGAAATAAAAATAAAATGCACATCATACACTATAAAACATATACATATTATAAAATTGATGGTTTTATACGGAATAGTAAAATTTACAAAATCAATGGCTTAGTACATTTTTAAACGGTCCTCATTAGTAATTCTTTCATTATTGTCACACGTTTAGCATCACCTTCAACTTTTTGATTATATGTTAGTCGCTGTCTGGCAGTTATTCTTAACGTTTCATCACATTGGAAAATATCGCTTCTCTGAATACAAATATTGTAAGGAACACACGTAGCTAATAAAGCTGGGGAATTTTCTCAAGTTTAACCGTCGGTAAGCAATCGAGCATTCTACGCCAACGACCTTTCCACCATCCAAAAGCTCGCTCGATCGACATTCTTGCCGATGACAGACAGTAATTGAAATTTTTTTGGTTCTGCATCAAATGTCCGTTGTCTCTAAAAGGAACCATCATATTGGGATGAATTCCGTATGCTGCTCACCAATTATGTGACAATCATTCAGAAAATACACATCTGGATTTTCAATGTATTCTTGGACGCGAGATAACCGAATGACTCTGGCATCGTGGACACATCCAGCGTAACCAGCCAATACGCTTGTGAACGATAAATCACGTATACAGACCGCCTAAAATATTAATTACAATATTTCAAACGAGCTTTTACAAAACAAAGCCGTCAAAGTAACAACTGAACAAATATTACCTGTACTTGGATTGAGTGATATGATTTCCTATTTAAGTGAGAATTTCTATCCTCATGAGGCGCCCTTACTCTGATATGCGTCCCATCAATTGCTCCAATAACACCAGTAAATTCACTATTTGCCTCGAACTCGGATATAACCTGAGTAGCTCGGTCCCCTGTTAGCCATTGGATGAATTAAGAAGCCAAAGAATGAAGAGCATACTATATGTCACTCTCTGCACACTTCTAATGGCAGTGGCTTTTCCAACATTGAACCGGTCACAAATGGATGTACGTTAATAATATTTCAAAAAACATTGATTACAATCGGTAAAGTAAAACCTGTAAGAGTCCGGTGTTGCTATCGCCCACAATGTCAAGAGAAGTTACGTTTTAGAGGAGATCGGTTTTCTCCCAGACTCAGAATTAGTCCTCGATATCGCTTATACTAAAAGGCCAAGTATAAACTCGGTCTCTGTACACCTGACAAACTCATCAACCGTCCAGATTTGCATGAGTTATATATAAATTCACTGGTGCGTCAAGTTTACAGTAGTTGCGCACAGACTCACCGGTGCATCAGCTTTAAAAAAGTTTCAGTTTGCAATGAATGATTAGTTGAAGAAGTCATTGGGTAGTAATACTACGAGAGTCGATCAATAAATTGTCGGCTTGGTAAAGAAAATCGCGTTTTTTTGGACAAAAATCTTTTTATTTCTCAACATAATCTCCTTTTAGCTCGATACACTTATTCCAACGATTTTCCAATTTTTTGATGTCCTCCGAATAATACGATTTCGGAAGATCCTCAAAATAGGTCTCTGTTTCGGCGATGAGGTCATCTCTAGAACCAAATCTCTTTCCGCCAAGCCATTTTTTCAGGTTTGGAAACAGAAAGTAGTCGGAGGGGGCCAAATCTGGAGAATACGGTGGGTGCGAAAGCAATTCGTATTTGAATTCACGAATTTTGGCCATGGCAACTGGGCACGTGTGAATGCGTGCATTGTGTTGATGGAAGAGCAATTTTTTCCTCACCAATTGTGGACGTTTTTTCTTCAATTCGTCGTTGAATCGGGTCAGTACGGCTGCATAGTATTCGCCATTAATCGTTTTTTTCGGCGGAAGGTAATCGATGTAGATTATGCCGCGTGCATCCCAAAAAACTGGGGCCATGACTTTACCGGCCGATGGCACCGTCTTCGCCTTCTTCGGAACACGTTTGGTCTGTGAAGTCCATTGTGTCGATTGTTGCTTTGTCTCTGGTGTATAGTGATGGATCCATGTTTCGTCCACGGTTACGTAACGACGCAAACACTCAACAGGATTACGCTTACAAATCGCTAAACACGCCTTTGAATCAGCTACACGTTCGCTTTTATGGTCGACAGTGAGCAAACGCAGCACCTATCTTGCGGATAACTTTTTCATACCCAACTGATCACTCAGGATTGAAATCACTGAGCCATATGATATGCCTGTGGCCTCAGCAATCTCACGCACGTTTAGTCTCCGATCATTTAACACCATATCGTGGACTTTTTCAATTGTTTCTGGTATAACGACCTCATTTGGACGACCTGAACGTTCATCGTCAACAATGCACGTACGACCACGTTTAAATTCAGCTGTCCAATATTTAATGGTTGATAACGAAGGTGCAAGGTCCATATAAACTTCGTCAAGTTCCGCTTTGATTTCATTGTTCGATTTCTTTTTCAAAAACAAAAATCGAATCACTGCACGATACTCAATTTTTTCCATTTCTGTAAAAACACAAAAGTTGTTTGTCTTTCGATGGCTGTCAAACGCAAACTAAACATCACAGCGAGCTGAAACTTTGACAACAGTCATGTGAAGGATGGCACTACTAAACGTCGCTATTGATTTCTTTCCTCGACCCACAGATGGCGCAAGGCCGACTTGTGAGATTGCATCGACTGACAAGATCAGAAGCGGCAACTCATGTAAATCTTCCTAAGTTGTACATTTATCAGTGTTTATCACAAATTAAACTAATTTGATGTGCTCACCTGAAATGCGATTCTAATTCTAGATCAGAAAATCTGGGAGTCGTTCTGTCAACGTAATTTTGAATGCGAGGTCTGCGCATTCAGGAAGATTGGACTTCCTCGTTTCTTCTCTAACACAAGAATTGCGCAAAAAAGTTCGTCGTCTTTGGAACTACTTGATGTTGTTGACGAAACAACATTATGTTGTTCTATTATATTTTCGGTATCAATGTTCGGTATCAATTGCAGAAAATGCTTGAAGTGCAACTACCTTCTTGAGTTGATAGGCCATGATGATTTGTAAGGTTATGTCGAACGAGTAAGCACGCTCACAAGTGGTCCGAATTACTGGAACTGCAAACAGACGTTAGCACGCGTATTGAATCGGACCGCACATTAGCAGTTTGTGCATCGTAAGCGCTGGGAGCGCGATTCGGACCGCACCCTATGAGAACATCGTTTACTGACTCTTTGCTGACTTGACGGCTCAAGTACGGCCATCGGAATGTAATGGATGAAATGGTACTAACAGAGTATACTCTTTGGAACTATCATAAAATACATTATTACATATTTTGCATCATTCAGTATTATTCCGTCGAATATTGACTAAATTTCCAATGTCATCAGTTTTACTAAGAAGCGTTTCCAGAAATAAGGCTGGACCTGCTCGTGTTCACTACAAAATCCTCTACCAATATACTGTCTTAACTCAGTAGTTATATACTATTTATAGTATTATATTTTTCTTAATATGGTAAATGGAATATTTTCTCTGTTGAGTAAACATTTCCGAATTAATGAAGAATGGAAGATACACCGCAAAGCGGCATTTACGTAACTATAAGCACTGTCATTATTTTTCAACTCGTGCATTATCCATTCCATCTTTTCAGATCCCAATACATTATTATTTTCGGGATTTTGATCTTGCTGTGGAACGGCCCACTGCAAATCAGGCACTTTTACCCATCGCTTGTGCGGTATATCCATTTGGCGCAGATCCTATCTGTAAATCAATCTCAACCGATTATATTCTTCTATAGCGGTCACATTCGCTTACATATTGTGTGAGTCAAAATTAATCTAATGTAAGCCTTGCAATGTCGTTACTCTCGATAACGCGATGTACGTCTGTCCACGTATAAATATGCTATTGCCAGCATCAACGACAGCATTTTGCAAACTCAAACCTTGACTCTTATGTATAGTTATGCCATAGCTGGGACCAATTATATATATAATTAGAAATTTGACACTCACGCGTTCGAGTACGCATTAGTGTCTGTTCTTTAAACGAACAGTAATTGATTCAATATTCGCGTTATCTGATCTTTTCGATACTGAAATTACGCGGCAAATGGTCCCATTGACAAGTCCTAGGGTAATATCAATATTACGTATAATTTCTGCTGCGTTTTTCGATACATTTTTCGGACAATCCATTATATCCTCAGCTGTAAGTAATATTTATTCTGAAGGCATCACTTTGAGCATTTTTAAATTGAGTAAATCACATTGCGTACACGTTAGTAATAAAACAACGGTATCAATTAGTAATTGATTTATATAATTACATAATTCACGTAATCGAACATCATATGATAAAGATGTGTCGATTCTAATCAATCTCTGTTGTAATGAGTTTATATCGTCGCTGGTTACAGCACCAACTCTCAATTGAGATAACAAATCCACGTACGATCGATCCGTTTTTTGTCGCATACTAATTCGCAATACATCGTAACAAAAAGTTCTTTCCAAAGATTGACGTTTCCCACTGAACCTATTAGATTCGCAAGTACGTACGATGCTAAAACTTGATATAGCGGATCTTGCCGAACAGGTGGTAATTTTAGGAGGTCACCAAAGACAAGAATGTGTTTTCCATCAAACCAGCCATCTTGACATCTGTGGTATTGAATATTTCTATCAGGATTTGATATACGATATACCTTACGATGAAAAAGTTCCCGGAATTTGTCAATAAAACGAAAACGGTTCAATTATTCATTGATATTTATTTTATTCCCTTTAAACTCTCCATTGTAAGCAATACGCATATTCCAACGCTTCTTCCAATCTTTAAAGCACTTTTCATAGGCCAATTTTGGAATCGCCTTCAGTTCCTTCTGCGAATTCTCCTTTATCGCCTCAATCGTCTCAACGCTTTCCGTGAAGAGGTAACTTGAGTCGGGAGAACAGGAAAAAGTCACACGGGGTATTGTACAAGCTCCGTATTCACCATGTCAGGTGAATACGGAGCTTGCGGAACGGTATTAACGTTGTTTTTGGTCAAATAGTCGCGTACAAGATGAGATGTGTGAGCCGGTGCATTGTCGTGGTGAAGAAACTACGAGTTGTTTCTCCACATGAAACTCGTCTCATGCCCAAAACATCGTGCATAAGGCTCTGCACCGATCCGAACGAGACACCAAGATCGGCTGTTGTCTCCCTGATGCTAACACAACGATCTTGAGTACAATTTTCTTAACTTTTTCGATGTTTTCGTCAGTCGCAGAGGTGGATGGACGACCGGAACGAGGCAAATAATATACGAAGATGTAGAATTGTAAGCATTGCTGGAAGAAGATGATTCGCAAATGCAAAAACAACTCGCTGAACAATTGGGCGTTAGTCAACAAGCTGTTCCCAATCGCCACATAAATTGAACGACAGGCAAATGGAAAAGCGCAAAAACATATGTGACATTTTACTCGGTCGGTACAAAAGGAAGTCGTTTTTGAACCGTATAGTTACAGGGGATGAAAAGTGGATTTATTTTGAGAATCCCAAGCGTAAAAAATCGTGGTAGACTCAGGCGCACTATCCACATCAACCGCAAAACCGAATCGCTTTGGCAGAAAGACGATGCTCTGTATTTGGTGGGACCATAGAGGCGTGGTCTATTATGAGCTGTTAAAACCTGGGGAAGCGGCTAATACTAAACGTTACCAACAACAATTGACCGATTTAAACCGTTCGCTTTTCGAAAAAAGACCAGAATACCGAAAAAGGCAACACAAAGTCATTTTTCTTTATGACCATGCTCCATCACATACGGCAAAACTGGTTCGCGACACATTGGAAGCATTCAGCTTGGAAGTTCTACCCCATGCAGCTTACTTACCAGACTTGACTCCTTCCGAATACCACTTGTTTGTAATCGTACGGAGATGTTAAAAATGGCTCGTGAATGGTTCGCAGCAAAAGGGGAAGATTTTTCACTGGCGTGGTATTCACAAATTGCCCGAAAGATAGGAAAAATGTATAACAAGCGATGGAGCACACTTTGAATAAAGCACTTTTTATCATTCTTCCGAATTTAACATGTTTTTTTAGAAAAGAAATCCGCATTTCATACTTGTACACTTGGTATATGATCATTCTTTCGCAATCGTTGAACGTTGCTATTTTATCTGGTACTTTGACAATATATAAGTTACTCAGTATACAGGTCGGTGGTGTGATACTGCTTGTTGAAATTTAACCAAACAGTAAAGCCATATAAAATCCATCCTTGCAACATGTTTCTCAGCGAGAAAGATCAATAATTCGGTCCACTGCTTATTCTCAATCGGTTTGCGAAGTCTTGATATGTGTGATCCGTTACTTTTAGAACAGAGTTTTCGACACGATGTACAAACGAAATAAGAAATATCTAATGAACGTTTAGTTTATACTATAAACGCATAACTTTGTTTCATAACTTTATATTCATTAATAGATATTGGTGCGTTATCTTTATAGAAAGTTTTAGTTACTTATATCACTTCTTCTGTAATTGCCGTAAGTCTTTCATAATCTGCGAACTCGAGTAGTTCGTCTAATTCGGATAATTTTTGTGGGCACGAGTAGTATGTGTACACCATTGCTCCTTCCCCACCACGCGGCTACCCCACCACCCCACTTTTCCACCGCCGCGCTACCCGCTCTGCTTAACCAGTGTCGGTAACGTGGAGATGGTAAAGTGAGGTGGTGTGGGTACCCTGGTGAACAAGAAAGAGCAGAGATAAGAGCAAGATGGAGCAAAAGTGTACGCATACTTGGAATAAAATTTGTAGCTTACCCTTATGCGGGCGGCATCTACGACGGCTCTCCAGGGTGAAGGACACAATAATTTCTCCATGGCGCACACACACACATATGCTACCACACACACAAGCGCGCGCGAGCGCGCTCTCTCTCTCTCTCTCTCACACTCACTCACTCACCCACACAGCAGCATCCGCAGTTAAGTGTCCGAGTAATATGGATTAACCGCACCCATGGAGCGTGGGCTCCGTCAGGGGTAGGCATCAGTATACCGATTAGCGTATCGCTACCGCACGTTTGTTCGATCAGGTCTTGATTTCCGACCTCGTCAATATGATCGAGGCTGAATACGACGCATTTCACATACAACATCGGTAGTGTGCTAATCGGCGGCTCGGGATCAAATAGCCACGACCAATCGGCGTATATCGATTCCTCGAAATCGGCCAGCAGCACCTCGTAACACCCGTCATCATCCACGTCGCTGATATCCCCACGCATCGCCCTTTTATGCCGCATAACGACATACGACACCCCCGCACACAAGTCCTCACACGCAAAGCAGCTCCTCTCAACACACCCCTCGATAAATAATTTGTCTAAATCATCCTCTAGATTAAGCAATGCAGCACACATTAGCTCCGTGCGCAGGAATATACGAGGGCGGTTTGAAAAGTCCGTGCAAAAATGAAAACTACTTAATTTTTTAGGATAGATCATTTTTATTTTTCAACATAATCTCCTTTTAGACTAATACACTTCGTCCAGCGATGCTCTAGTTTGTTGATCCCTTCCGAATAATAGGATTTGTCCAAGTCTGTCAAATAGGCATTCGTTTCTGCAATCACCTCCTCGTTTGAGTAAAATCTTTTTCCCGCCAGCCATTTCTTCATGTTGGGGAACAAGTAATAGTCCGAGGGAGCCAAATCTGGAGAATGGGGGGATGTGGAATGAGTTGGAACCCTACTTCCATCAGTTTTGCGGCCACAACTGCTGAGTTGTGAGCTGGTGCGTTATCGTGATGGAAAAGGACTTTTTTGTGGGCCAATCGTGGACGTTTTTCTTGCAGCTCGATTTGCAAACGGTCCAACAACGATGTATAATATGCGCCTGTAATAGTTTTACCCTTTTCCAAATAATCAATGAAGATTATTCCTTGCGAATCCAAAAAGACAGTTGCCATAACCTTCCCGGCCGAAGGAACAGTCTTCGCCTTTTTTGGTGCAGATTCCCCCTTGCCAACCCACTGTTTGGATTGTTGTTTGGTCTCAGGAGTGTAGTGGTGTATCCATGTTTCATCCAGTCACGAAACAACGCTTAAAGTCCTGCGGATTCCGATGCAACAGCTGCAAACCGTCCATGCAACACCTCACACGATTTCGTTTTTGATCAATCGTGAGCAATCGCGACACCCATCTTGCGGATAACTTTTTCATGCTCAAATGTTGGTGCAAAATATTATGTACCCGTTCATTCGAGATGCTCACAGCTCTAGCAATCTCACGCACCTTCATTCTTCTGTCATCCATCACCATATCATGGATTTTATCAATGATTTCTGGAGTAGTGGCCGAAACAGGGCGTCCAGAACGTTCAGCGTCACTTGTGTCCATATGGCCACTCCGAAAATTTTGAAACCACTTATAAACTGTTCTAATTGAAGGTGCAGAGTCACCATAATGTTTATCAAGCTTCTCTTTAGTCTCCTGAGGCGATTTGCGTTCCATAAAGTAATGTTTAATCAACACGCGAAATTCTTCTTCGTCCATGTTTTGAAAACCTTTCGACTTCTTCGATTCAAACGAACGCCAAACACAAAGAAATGAACCGATCTGGCTGAAACTTGGTGTGCGTTCTTCCAAGAGATGCTACTAACTGAAAACAACTTCGATAGGCAGCAGTAGTCCCCTCTCTCTGACTTTGCACGGACTTTTCAAACCACACTCGTAGTATTATCTCCCACACCACAAATCGCCCGACACACAAAAGCCTCGGCTAGCTTGATGTTCTCATACCGCGCATACATTTTTATATTTTGATTCATACTTTCAATGTGCGCTGCTAAAGACAGACTGAATGCTCAGGATGCTGCTGGCGGGTATCACAGGGTTTGAAGATAACGAACCTCCTCTGAATCATAACTAGGTGTCCAGGGCTCTGAATGCAACGACAGCGGTTTTGCACGTGCGTAACGCTTTGCGCTGTGCTCCTCGCCAAGCGCTTGCTCTGCAGTAAAAGCGCAAAATATGATACCGTACCACGAGAGACCTCTATTATAATTATTGTAATAATTTATATATAATTATAAAATAAGAGACACAGTAAGACGATGTGTTTATTTTTAATTAATCAATATTTTATTTAAATCACTTTACACATATTCACCGTCGCATGCAACATCCCTGCAAACACGGTTATTTTCGCTCGGAGATTCCTCCACGGTTAAAATTATCACTTATCGTTCGTCGAGAAATAAAAGCATTGTAATATTCACGTACTATTCTATCGTTTTTCATTACATCATCGTTAAAGAGATTATTAATTCCGCATGACATAAGATGCAGGAATACAATACAAAATTGTCCACACACGTCCGATGTATTACTCTGTAGCTGCTTGAGGCCGTACCGATAGAACTGGTAGTTTCTTTGTAGCCATGCGCGATGTTGCGGTATAATCGGTGATAGCCCGTAGCTATCAAAGTACATGCCTTTTCCATGATGGTTAACCTACATGGCGATCCAACGCTCTCCGGGTACGTCGTGGTAATCCGTGTGAACTACGAGTCCGGCCGGTAACGACAATACACGAGGAATTCTGTCAGCTGGGTATACTCCAACGGTTGAAAGTGGCAGATACTGCAGACTCTCGTAGATTTGTCTAGTGTTCATGCTGAAAACATAGTCAATGATAAAATGATAACCTATACGCTTTGATAGACGTATAGAGGTAACTTTTTTTTCACAACATCGTCGATCGTGTCACGACTACATGGTGAAGATTTCTCCTCTTTCTTATTCACTTCCTCTTCGTCTGCCGACCAAACATCCATGTATGATTCTCCTTTAAACGGGTGCTCGCAAAGCCAGTTTTTCATTTCGTAAGCCTGGCGCATTGCACAATGCGAAGACGCTGTATCGTTTATCATAGCGTGTCTGAAGTATTTTCGCAAAGATTTGGGCATAAATGTGTACGATGGAGCACTCTTCTCATCCTCCAGGTTGGAAATTTCACGACTCATGATATCGCAAAGAAGCCTTCTCGTGAGAAGTATAGCCTTCTCGTGACCGCGTATATAGATACGTCTTTATTTTCGCGAAATTTCACGCAAGTTAGCGTATGCTAGCTTGTAGCTCACATCGCCCTCGTACTATTCAAGACCGTGAAAATATTTCGAGAGAAAAGTAACCTGGCTTCTCGAATGCTGCGGTAATTCGGCAAAGTGACACGTCAGTGCGACGATTCAATGAGCAGAGTATGGTCTACCACGGCAATTTCTTTCGGAAGGAATTCTGAGTCCACGCATTCCCTGTATATCCATGACGATATCCATTTTCACGTCTTATCTGTACAGAAGCTCAAGTTCGACTGATTAATTAATCACAAAGACGTTTCTGCGTCTTTTAACACGAAACAATTTAATTCTGACATCAGCACATTTTTTCTCTTATCCGGTAAAATCCACCACCACCTGTTGAGAGGCATCGATTTTCGCGGAAACTACACAATTTACCGTTGAAGCAAGCGCGTCCTTAAATCATATCTCTATTCTCACACTACCGTGCTTTATTAAATTCCAATGTGAGTTACTATTCGCCGTAAGATCGGGTGTCAAATCAAAAGCAAACAGACAGTATCCAATGCGATAATTATCGCGATCGATCAAATGACCATCGTTCTAGAAACGTATTCCGTATTTTTCGTGAAATCAGGTTGTAACGGTTTCGAAGGTATTTGAGCACCATCTACATACAACGAGAGATAATTTATCTTGTAATTTTGGAAATTGAACGGATTCATACTGAAGTCACCGTTAAACGCTTTGTTATCGACAAAACCGATAATTATACGCTTCGGCAACTGACCTAACACGATATTATCGATAGTCTCTCCATGAACACCCGAGTGTATTGAAACGGCTTTTACCTCGACTCTCGTAAGAGGATATTTAGCCGTAGATTTTGCCAGAGTTCTAGCATGTGAGAGCAGCACACCAGGAGCTATTTTTGTTCTACGAACGAGAAGCGATGCCTCGAGAATCTTTAAGCCGCATTGACCATTCTTTGTATCCCCCACAAGACAAAATGAATCTCTAGACCGAACCAGCCGTAGGCGCATCTCGACACCGTTTAATAGGAACCGCTCTTGATTGAATATATCGCAATGCAGATGACCGAGCAAGTCTACAGTTTTTTCGACATTTAAAAATTGTTTTCTCTACACAAGTTCCGTATTTTCCGATGTTATATCATCCATTTTTCCAGGTGTATCGTCGTACCAGAGAACGCTCGTGAGATGCGAATTTTTTGCTGCTGGACCGTAATTCAAAAGTGTTTCTATGTACGCTCGATAAGCGTAGGCATTATTTGGAGGTGAAACTAATTTTTGACTCAGGTATACATCCACCTGATTAAACATAGAATGCAAGAGATTGTTTACAGGGCCGGCACTTACTTTCGACGATGTGCCCACGGCAATTTCCGTAATGGTAGGAGATGTTATTTTCACTCTCAGACTAAGCATAGTATGCGCGAGATCGATATACTCATCACCCTGTCCGGGAATAACAAATTCAATCGGTGAATCATCTGTTAGCGAAGATATTGGTTTGTAATACACCCAATTGGAGCCTTCGATAGTAGTTTGCGTCGGTGGGAGTGAAAATAATTCAAGTTCCGATTTAAGACACTCGCACGAGTGCGCATGTAGAAAAGCCATCTTGTTTCAGCTATCCAAAAATATCTGCAACCGTTCGTTGACGAGTCTTCTTCTTCTTCTTATTGTTCTTATTATTCTTCTTCTTTTTTATTGTTTTTCTCTTTATTACACTTTTATTTTTACGAGAGATACGTCGTGGTTTACGTTCGTTCGATGAATGAGGAGTACGTGAAATTTTGCGCTTTTTATAACCAGACCCCCGCATGAGAGTGTCAATTTTTTCAGAGGCTTTGCGTTTGAGATTACTGCCTGATTCTCGCGCTCTCTCGCGAATAGCATCTTTCACAGCTATATTTCTATCGAGGATATCACCGGCTACGCTTACACCAGCGCGCAACGCCTCTTTTCCAACTGCTTTAGCGCCCTTCTTTAAAAGTGATAACACTCGACGAAACAGGCCGCCGAGAAAGCTACCGATACCGTGTCCTCGCTGATTAGGTGTTCCGATATAAACATGGCTAATACCACCGTACCCGCGACGACCCCATCCGTGCTGCACACTGTCAATATCATCCATAGTGGTGTAATCAATCGTGGGACCTTTTGAAATGTAGTGTCACAGTCAACGTTCCCCGCTCGAATGGTATAGGATCCCCAAATTCGTCTCTTATATCGATCTCGATAGTGTGTAAATTATTGCGCAAGAGAGGTATATATCGTGGCGTTGAAAACGACTTAATTTTTATCGAACCATACGGACAGTCATCAGTATCAATGGGAAAAACTCGTAAGAGGGGTGTTTGTACATCGCCTGTAATATAGCTCTCGCAGATATCTGTATATAAAAACATGCTGCCCGGTATAGCACCGGTGAGAGATGCAGGCCTCGACCCTGTGTATTCGCAATGCGGTTCTATCATTACGGGGCTACAAGCCTCTTCCGAGAATCCTAGTAGCCTTGCGATAGCGGGCGATACGCGTAAGTCGTGGTAGCGTAGATCGTCGCATACGCGTGCCACTTCGACCTGTCCGCTCGGAAGCGATTTAAAGCACAAATGATCGGCCACGTGAGGTAGCTGATTTATACTCTCCAAAAGAGCGTCTATAGAGCGATATACACCAGGTGCTACTTGGTCTCTATCAACGCTCCTCCGTGTTAAAAGATTTAAACCCGATAAATCATAATCACCATCCTCAAAAGTTACGAGATTTTCTACAGTAGGAACATGTAAAAGAGTCATCGGATAAGCAATTTCCACAAAAGAAACAGCCCATTCTCCGTACAGGCGTATCTGACGCGGTAGTTTTGTAATAAATTTCGTCGTCGTATTATCCGGAAAATACTGCATACTACTGTTGCTCGGTAGTACGACAAAAAAAGAGCTATCCTTGGAGCTCATATTTATCACGGACGATGATCCCGAGCGTTCTTCTTCTTCTTCTTCTTTGTCCTCTTCTTCTCTTTCGTCTTCTCAGATGACGGAGGCACTCGTACTCGTGATAATTCTGCTTCGTAGAAAATACCGTCGATAGTCTCGTTATTCAGATCGTGTAAAATATACACGAATGGCTCTCGATTCAACGATATTCGTTGAATCTTGAATAATTCGTTACTCCAACCACGCTCATATCCTTTCACGAAAGCTGCTTTAGCTGTACTGATACGTACCAAGTCACCGACGCTGTATTTAGGCTTTTTAATTTTTTTCGCGTTACGCTCGTAACGCCGTGCTAAATTGTCTCGGGCTATAGAGGCATTTTCGAGGGTTACTTCGCTCGGAGGAATACGCGTTCCGCTGTGTCTAGTGTGATTATAAGCATATAAAAAATTTTGTAAAACATCGATGTAACGCTTATTTCGCGTGTATGTAAAGTAGCGCCACATTCGCTCTTTTATTGTTCGATTAAAGCGTTCGGCAATCGAGGCTTTTATATCAGGGTTACGAGCAGCGCAAAAATCGATATCCTTTTTCTTGAGAATTTGCTGAAACGGTGCGCCGATAAATTCTTTGCCTCGATCAGTTTGCAATTGTTGCGGGCGACGATTGTTACTGCGCGCGAGTATGCGTGTGAGACCGCGGGCCACGTTTGCGCTCGTTTTGTCACGCAAAGCCTCGACCCACGCGTATTTGCTCAACACATCAATAACAACAAGCAGATACGCGTACCCATCGTTGTACGTGGCTATCGAGCGAAGATCAGCTAAATCAGCCTCCCATACATCGTCTATATTACTCACACTGTACGTACGACGGGGAAATCGTCGTCGTACGAGGCGATGCATGTTATATGAATCCTGTGTCTCGAGCCATGGTGAAACTTTTTTTCGCGCTACTCTACGATCCACCTGGGCCAAATTTTTTGCTCGAGAATAGGAAGCAGGATGAGCGGTGTCATAATAGATTTTTTAAAGAATTTTCATAATTTTAGCGATGACCAGTTAAATGGATGCTTTTTCTTTTTCTTTTCTAACTGTGTGGGTGGTCGATATTCTACTTGTGCAAAGTTTTGCAATTGTTCGTCCTCTTCTTCATTCCCCTCCTCCCCCTCGATGATGTCGTTTTCAGCCGTGAGCATTAAATCTCTGTTTGAGTGTGCGGTCTCGGCCTCGTCGTCGTTGTTGTTGTTGTTGCTACCGTTGCTGCTGCTGCTGCTGCTACTATCGTTTTCGCGCGGTAAAATAAGACGCCGCTGTGGTGTCGACGATGATGTAGGTGTAGGCTCGTGTAGTAACGCGGGGTTACCGATAAATTCACGCGGCATCTGTATCGCTCGCAGGAGTTTGGCAAAGTGAGATCGTCCGATGGGTTTCGCGCGTTTTCTAGCTCGCATAGCATCGTTAACAAGATCAACGATATTGGAATTTGAAATTCTTCTGCCGTCTATGGAAACAACGCCGTTACGATCCCATGTCATTTTTTTACCAACCGCGCTGCGATGCAAATTGCCAAGCAACGATATTGCTTTAGATTAAAATTTTTTTGGTACGCTATCGATAATAAGTGTGTCATTGAGCCGCGATTTAACTTTGTTCATTAAATCGTCGTCGGATTTATTCTCGTGGCTATCGAGTATTGCTACTTTTCGTTTTGATGAAATATTCTGTACGGCATTATCGTACTCGACCATGTGAAGATAACGCTGTAAAACCTGTTGGTACGCTATCCACTTCTCTCTCTCGCTCTTGTACGAGTGAGAGTTTAGAATTTCACTCAGCTCAGAGTCGAGGCGCGATAATGGCGTACCGGTAGTCTGTACGGAAGGCTACGGGTCTGCACTAGTAGTAGTAGTAGTAGTAGTAGCAGCAGCGGCAGTAGTGGCGAGTCCAGCGAGACGATGTATGTTATCATGAGGAATAAGTACCATCTTTCTGGCATATTCCATGTCTCGCGTAGGCCAAGACAGGCGCAAGAAGCAACTTGAGAAATCCGACACAGTGCTCGACGATGATCTTCCTCTTACCGCTCCAATTTCCCCTTTTGGCGGCTAGTCGCCGAAGAATTGTCGCGTGCCTCCGAAGATGATTCTTTTGCACGTTGTTCAGACTCACGTTTCCCTGTAAAACGTTTAGAGCACACTCGCATATACAGCGTACAAGCGCTACATCTGCTTTGCGCAAAATTGCACGTCGTTGCTCTTGCTTCAGATAACACAACGCTTGCAATATAATTATCTGCTTTTTATCGAGAGGTCCGCGCAACGCCATTACAAGCGCATTACTGGTACATCGCGCGACGCATCGCGAACTTTTATTGCTTTTTGAGGCACGTAAACGTAATGGTATTGGTCATCGGGAAATATACAGGCGCGAAATCGACAATTATCAGGCGTCGATTGTTTCAAGTCAAATAATAGATAGCCGTGCGGTGCGGCTGTTGCAACGAAATATACTTCCTGCAAAAATCGCGGATTCTCGGGACATACCTGGCGGGCTAGGTGCTGAATTTGCGCGCGATCTCGCGGATTTTTAAAGACAACGATATAATTAGCGTTTAAGGAGATATCGCGCTGCCCGTGACCCTGATGGAAGAGATTTTGCGTGATGAAAATGACACTAAGATTTTTATGATGGCTACCCTTGGTGAAAAGATCGACCACAGTATTGTTGGATGCCTCGGGCATTAGATCGTCAATGACCACAAGTTTAGGTCTTGCGTCATTCGAGTAGTCTACTGCTTGCGGTAAACCTTCGCGAAATTCGATTTTATCACCGTACTCTGAATACCCGGACTGCCACTCTGAGTAATAAAAAAGTATACGCTCGAACGGGACATCCGTCATTTCGCGCATGTATTTAAAGAATTTTTTTACAAAATATGTTTTACCACATCCCGTAGGACCGCTTATCACAGCTGTCCACGGAAGTTTCCAACGTGTATCCATATCGACGAGTGTCTATCAAAATCAATCAGCAGACTCTTAAATAAGTTTATACCGCGGCTGCGGCTGCGGCGGCGGCGGCGGCGACCCCGCGGCATCAGCTATTTTCGCGGCCTTAAAGAGCTGATAAGACGCGGCGCGCCTGCACTAGCTGATGAGGCGCGGGCCCGCGGTATAAGCTGGCGTTTACGCTGTATGTATATTAAATAACGATAATTTTTATATTTCTCACAAATAAAGCAATATTTTTATTTCACTATGCATACATCTCTATATACAAATTTTACGAATCATCAAATTCTGAACAACAATATTATATCCACGGATGTAGCACTAGAAAGCCAGAACAAAAGGAAACACTCGATAAGAAAGACGGGACAAAAGGAATCAACGATGAGAAAGTCAGCACAAAAGGGAACGGTAGAGAGATAGCAGCTACTGTTACGAATATCAGCACAAAAAAAACGATCCGATAACGGTTTTATACATAATAAATCAATTTTTTTCAATGTATTGTACACGGTAAATATGTTACATGAAACTAGACAAAAAGATTTTTTTTAAGTATCGCGAATTCACCCGTAAAACTATATACTTTTTTGCGTTATACTAATTAGCGTATTTCACAATAGCCATACGGTAAAGTAGCGTACAGCCCGTGCCGTTTTCGCTTCGTGTTAACAGGCTGGCATGATTTCGTTTCTTTACGCGTTACTACATGATGAAATTTCGTACGTCGAATAGCGTCGAATTTTAAAATAATAGGTACGCTCCTTGCTCCTGTCACGAAAGATCGTAATGCGTTATAATTTACGTGACGGCTATTCGATAAGTTTAGCGTGATACCCTTCACTTTACATTTTTCAATAATCGTACCGTCGGGTTTACGAACAAGGTATGCGTAAAATTTTGGTCCACCCGAAACGAACGAAGTTATATAACTACCAGGGCCGTATTCACTTAATTCATCCGTAAGATCTCCTAGAAATTGACCGATTGGCGGCTCATACTCGTTACCACCGGGATGGCTCACGTAAATACAGGAGTCCGTATCGCAGTACAATATTCGTCGCCCGAGCCCCTCAAGATAACTGTATAATTTTAGGCGTGCCTGTGCCGTCGTGTATGCTGCAATCACGGCGTTTGATGTCGGCGATGGTTGGATAGCATCGCGGTTGCTCACATAGTTTACATACATAATCTTGTGATTAACCGGTAGCATCCCCGTCACCTCAATCTCCGGACTCGTTAGTAAATTCATTAGCTCCGCGCGCGTGAAAACGATAACGGTTTTCGTGAGATTCTCTCGTTGACTAAACTTTCCCCAGAATGAATTAAGAGCCAATTCCGCTAGTGAACGTGAACCCGGATTTGGCTGCAAAGCACTTCGCTCGAGATATACACCCTCAGACTCCTTGTACAATGCTATAAAACGCTCTATTGCTTCCTCGTCATCGTTACACTCTGTTGGCGGACCACTCGCCTCCTGTTTTATTTTTAGGAATGTATCGATGTACTCGGCAAAATGACCGCCTCGTCGCGTTGTCGAGTCATACTGCGTAACAACGTATTGCCAAATTTCATAGATACGCGTCACTTTATATCCGAGCGACACAGCTTTTCTCAGTTCGTCCACGACCCATGTGCCGTCAAACGCTCGCTCAGTCGTGTCATCGTGTGTACAAACCTCGGATGTGTCCATATCTGTACAGCACGTTCTACACAGGGGGAACAATAGTTTCCCATGCATGCGAACAGGCAGTACGGGTACATACAAATCGCGCGGTGCCAGCACGGTACACTTCACGAGACCCTCGACGACACTTAGATCGTTTTCAAGTCCTACGAGTTCTCGACACTCGTCGCCTACGTACAATTTCGGGTGTCCAACGGGATATTTTCCATTCTTACATACCCACGGATACAGCGAGCAGACATCCACATAGCGTATCTGCTCCCCGTTCGCGACGTCGTACAAGCTTACAAAATTTTCCGTTCGACCGCCAAAGAATGCATCGCGTGGTTCGAGAGGCGCCTGCTTGACCATGGCGGGATTTTTCACGTATATCGACATTTCCTCGTTATTCTCGAGTAATCTGTCAAAATCGCATTCCCATATTTCGGTTAGAGTGTACCCTTTCGATCTGATTCGCCCGGAAATAAGAATGGTACGCTCGTATCGCTCATCCATTGTATCGCCGAATTTAGTTCGAGCATCTCTATTCACGCGATAACATCGCGGACAACCGTGCCAAAAGCAGCCATGAAATTGTAGAACGTGATGGACCCCCGCATCCACGTAGTAACCGTCCACGGCCGGTAGGCCGGCCGGAGGGCGATACTCTCTCGTGCGTCCAGCATGAGCGATAACGCAGTTGAGCTCACGCTCGAGCCATACGAGCCATACAACGGCCTTGCGCTATTGCTTATCGCCCCAGCGATATCCTCCTGGTGGTAACACCGCAATGCGATCTTTCTGTAGAAAATTCTTTCGAAATACTCTCATACATGCTGATGCTATCGTGCATGCTTCTGTAAAGGGGCACACGCTCCCACAACGTATAAGTAACTCTCGAAAAGCTAAACACGCTCGTCTCAAAACCGTAACATCTGTACGACAATATTGCACAAATTGCGTCGCAAAATCAAATTTATAATCCACGCGACTCGATTCTTCCTCATACCCTTTTAAAAAGCGCTCGCGATCTGCTGAGAACATGGTATCGGGTGAGTAAAAATGCAAAGCCGGCAGAGGACCTGAGTAATTCTGATATTCCGGTGTGTTGAATAAATGGGGAAATGTACCTTTTGCCACCTCATCAGCGAAACCAAAGGCCTTAGGTAAAGCGCTAAGAGCCATGGGTAAATAGTTTAGACTATCGAGAAAAACGACATCGCCAATTTTCATCGAGACAATCTTTGTACCGTTCATAATCAGAGAGAGCAGCTGTGTTTTTTGCACCTCGATTAAATACCGTAGAATAAATTGTGCGTCGAAACCTCTAGCATTATGGGCGATGCAGATGGTCTTTTTAAATTTTTGCGATAATGCCAATTTTACGAGATCCCCAACAGGATCATCGATAAACACGAATTCACGTTTACCGCAGTTAGCACAATCTGTCTCTATATCTGTGATATCCAGATATGCCATACATACGTATTGTGCGACACATAAATTAGGCTCGTGAATTCGTGTCGATTTATCATCATGCAATTGCGCGTGTTGCTACGTCTCAAAATCATAAAATAAAAATCTTGTGGAAGACTTGTCTTTTTTCTTCTCCTTTTGCGCATCTGATTTCTTAAGAGGTGCTATAAAACATGCATGCGTAGTCGGCCGCGTTTGTTTGCATGTAGCACAAAACGATATACCACATACATGCATCTTTTTATCTGTGGTTTTAATCATACGCGAGCAGCCTCTACAGATTTTCAATGCGTTACAGACGCTGTACCGTCTATATTTACGAGTCGTGATGCCCGCGGAGCCCTCACTCTTGTGATGAGCGAGGCAAAAAGCACCAAAGAACGAACGATTACAGTCTGCGCAATACTCAGGCTGAGAGTCTCTATTACCGTTGCAATAAGTGGATTTACATCGAGCACATTGATAGCTACATCGATGCTCGAGTACTCGAATATACTTGGAATTACATTGCGTGCAGAACCCCCGACTACCTAGCGCACCGGCGAGATTTAATATCGGTTGATAGTGATGAAAACGCTCGTAATAGAGAATAAAGAGTGTATGATTAATTTTACCTGTTGCAGTGAGTACGTATTTTCGCCCATCGTACAGAGCCGGAACGCGTTTTCCGAAGGTGAGAAATTCATAAACAACAATTGCTATACCCTCGTGAACCAAGTACTCCTGAAAGAGCTGAATTTCGCGCGCACCACACCCCCTAGACGGTGTCGTTACCCCTGCATTACGTGTGAGCTCTATCGCCGCTGTATATTGCGCACCTCGAAGCCCGTTCCGAATTTGACACCATCGTCTGTGTAGCACACCCGCACGTATTTGACCGCGTTCGGCATGCGCTCGGGCAGTGACAAGGGATCGTTGTAGACACAAATTATCGCGATTACTTATGCGTAAAATTGACTTTTTTGCTATAGACTCGTGTGTAAGCCTAGTGCCCACACCGGCTCCTTCGACGCCTCGTACTATACACGTCGTCATTCTACATGTACCAGCGTCTTTCCGAAATTCGCGCGCGCTCTGAGCTACACTATTAATTAGTCGCTATATATCGTCGGGAACGATGTCACGAGCTGGTCGAAATGATAACCATACAAGTCCTTGCGCAAAAGACGGTACGCTCAGAGTCATACCCACATAATCATGTCCTTCGCACGATTCTGTAAGACGTGTGAGAACATCTCGTACACCTCCCTCGAACCATGTCAGATGATCGATACCGACCGGTGGCTGACGAAAATAAAAATCTGTCTCTCGACCCTGCATCCTAAAGCGTGAAAAATAACGTCTCTGCTCGTTGTCGATACCGAAACGTTCACCAGGAGGCAAAATATCACCACCCCGTGCAGCAGTCCTTCCATCGCCGGTCTGTCCACCTGCAGGCATAATTAAACCATTTATTAGAATTTTTATTTAATTTACTTTCAATTTTTGTTTGTCGCTGGCTATATACCATGCATATAATTCGTGTAACGTAAGAATTACAAACTTATATTTGCTTCTAGTCCTCGAATCCGTCGACTGCACCGGGAACCGCCGACGCATTTCGTAAACCAACTCGATTGTCGGCGGTCTCGGCACAGTGAATCGTGCAAAGCGAAAAACGTTTGGGTCCGTCTCGTACCCTGCTTTTTCATTTTACTATTATTATCCGCGTAATTTTTTTATTTTTGTCAGCGTAGTTGTATTATTAAAAGCTTACCTGAATCTACAGGGTCCTCCTCCTCTTCCTCCTCCTCCTCGTCGTCATCGTTTACGTCTTGCTCCTCCTCCTCCTCCTCCTCCTCCTCCTCCTCTTCTTCTTCTTCTTCTTCTTCTTCTTCTTCTTCCTCCTCCTCCTCCTCCTCTTCTTCTTCTTCTTCTTCTTCTTCTTCTTCTTCTTCTTCTTCTTCTTCTTCTTCTTCTTCTTCTTCCTCGCTGTCTGTATTGCTGTTGGCATCAACGTTTGAACTGTATTGTCGCGATGGGCCTGCGACGGATTCATCTGGTTCTCTCGAGGGGCCTGCCATGAAAAGACCGTTTGTAGGTTTATAACCGCAGAATGGCTGGGTAAAATTTATCCAGCGATTCCCTACGGTGCTGTCGCCATCGTAGTCCCTGCTATGATCATCTGAATCGGTTCTACCCTCCTCATCGAAATCATAGGTGTCGGATCCCATTTCTGCGTCCTCATACCGTCGAACTATATAAAAATCTTATGAAATAAAGGAAATAAAATAAAAGTAATTAGCGCTGTATATTACTTACGTCTTTCATTGAGTATGGGTTGCAGAGCAGTCTCATTCAGCCAACCTCGTCGACGAATAACACGCACCACCGAATCAATAATTATTTGATTATCAAACAATCCAATATTATACGCGTCAACTAAATCGCACTGATGACACTCGCACAGCATACCGCGAATTTTACGAACAACCGCCTGTGTCGGAAGTTCCCATAGGGTGATCTGTAAATTTCTTCTACCCCAGCGCGAACGCAACGACGGTCTACGCTTCAATATAAACTCTATCAATTTTCTTATCAATGAGCGCTTTACCACTCTGACCATGATTGTGCTGTTAGCGTAGTAGTAGAAGTAACCACAGTAAATCAGACAATTAACTAGAGAATTTTCAAAGCGGCTCACTTTTATATATATTCCTTTAACAAGCTCTCTCTCTCTCTCTCTCTGCATATACTGCAACGATGTAATGAATACGACTAACCAAGAAGATGGCCGCACGCGATCGCTTTACAAAAGCAAGACCTAGGGAAATATTTAGCGATGGTGATGTACTTAGTTATCGAGTTTCGCTGATGAAAGTCATATTGTTTTCATCTAATTTCAAGGCACTTGGCCATGAGGAAAATCATCAAATTTCACCGACGAATATTATCTGTATGTCAATGTGTGCGTGTGCGCATAAGTGTGCGCGAGTATGCAAGAGTTTTGGGATATATCTGCTGCTGTTACTAAGCTGTTGAGGAGAATGCGACAAATATCAAAGGATATTGGCTAGCAATTTTCAGGCGTATGATTTGCAGTATCAAAAGAAGAGGCAATGCAGTTAGGTGGTGGGGGCAATCTGTATAAAACGGAGTATGAACACCACCGACGATTCATTCGAAAAGTTACAGTCTACAGGAAAGTAATAAAAATGGCAAATAACGGTGCTAAGCCTCATGCGATATCGCAGTATATAGCGAACCCCGTTATGTACGGTTTAAATAAATCATTTGGTAAAATAATCGTCGCCGGGTTCGAGTTGAACTCTACGTGTACGCTTACACCGGTGGTGAAAATATTGTCGAATACTTTTACCGGAATTACACTCGGTGCGGACGAGTGGCGAGTGTTTAAAAGTGATTTTTCTCGCGTACAACAATATTTCGAAGCTCATGGGACTGATGCCGAGAAAATGTGTAATACCCGCATAGAGCACACAACGCATTACACACTTTTAACCTCGTGTTACCAGCACAGAGCTGTGTCATTTGGTAAAATAAGTGGTAGCGCTGATGAGGAATACGAGAATCAAGAGGAATCTGGAGAATCGAAACGGAAACGCTTCCGAAAATACTCTCCAAACATTGTTCTTCAGCGGTCTACATTTGATATGCTCGTCGAAATAAGTACAAGAATTGATATTCATATGCAAGTTCTAGAGAGCAAAAGTGAAACGATTCAGAGGTGTATGAACGAGGTGGTATCATATGTGCAGTAGCGTATGAGATCATCGGTTCCAAGGACTTCTTTGAAGAAGCGCTCGAACACATCGCGATCTTGCTAACGCCAGAGGATACGGAGCTTATGAAAATTATTTTGTCCGAAATAATTGTGCTGTTTCGTGGTCATATCGCTGATCATGCATCGGGTGTTGCGTTGCGAACGCAATAATTCTACGTATGTGCAGCTATTTGTGATAAAGAAACTGTTGTAAATAATTGTATATAGTGTACATTTCACTCGAAATATTATAAAGTATACACCGATGTCAGTCACAGTGAGAGAGAAAAAGAGAGAGAGAGAGAGAGACAGTCGTAAAACCGAAGCATCAGCAAAGGTCTGCGCTAGAAAGAAGACGGATCGCTCGTCTCTGTTTTATTAACACAGCAGATCATGGAATACGTGCCAATGTCGATTAGCAGCAAAGCAGCGGAGCTTGGTAAGTAAAAAATATAAAATAATTTTAAATCATGTGATATTTATTTTTAATTAAAAAAATAATGTTTTGCAGAGCGAGCAGCCCCTGCATATGAGCCGACACCGAGGGTTCGTTATTCGTGTCATGGAGAGCGAGAGGAAGATAGAGCTAACTTCGGGAAAGAAAAGTGCCACCCGACATCCTCATCCGCAGTTGTCGTCGGTGGCAGAAGATCATCAACGCTGCCAACTTTGTATAATGAGTCGTGGCATATCAGGTAAGACAATATCGATTATTCTGTACACGATGTTTTTTATTGATCAGTGCGCTCAATTAAATAGTTGTTTCGTTCTTTTTTTCAGAAGTACACTATGATGACAACGTCCACGGCGAAAAATAATTTAAAAGCTATATTACGAGTGATAATACAAATTAATTCCATATAGCGATAAAAATAAAATTAACGGTGAAGGAATCTCCGAGCGTGGATGACCGTGTTTGCAGGGCTGTTGCATACGACGGTAAATGTATAAAGTGCTTTCCATAAAATATTGGTTAATTTAAAAATATCTGATCTTACTGTGTCTCTTATTTTTATAGCATGATAATTGAAGTCTTTCTCTCTCTCTCTCTCTCTCTGTGAGGGAACATATTCTATATCTTTCACTGCAGAGCAAGCACTTTGCGAGGAGCATAGCGCAGGGCTATGCATGCTCGAAAACCTCTTTCGTTGCATTCAAAGTGATGGATACCTAGTTATGATTCATAGGAGGCTGTTATCTTTATGCCCGTGATACTCTCTAGTAGCGTCTCGAGCATTTAGTCTATGTTTGGCATCCTGTTTGGAAACAATAAAAAGCAATATGTATCCACGATACGGCAAGGAGATTTTAAGCGACGCGTTTTGGTGCCGATTAATGTTTGTCGAGAGTGTAATGAGTGTGTTTCTGCGTACGCAGGAAATGTGCGATGCATACGACGAGCTGGAAGAACTCCTACGTAGTGTGTATTTAGTGGAACGTCGTGGAAGATCCATTGAACTTGGGGAGTTGCATATCGGCATGTCCTGTATTGTGCCTCGTTTCAATAACGTTGTCCGCGGGGAAGTGGTTTACCCGGACTTTGATGGGTACTGCGAGGTGTTGCTAGTCGATTTCGGCGAAACTATTTACATCGACTGGTCTCACCCATTTCATCCGGATCCTCTAGCAAGTATGCTACCGGTTCTTGTCATGGAGTTTTCCATATACGGACTCGACCGCGTGGACGTTGCAGGTATCGAGCAGCTCGTCGAAGAAGCGTGCGGTGGAGATGACTTGATCGCTGTCATGATGCGACCTCTTGCCGGCGATAGCGTTCCGCGGGTTCGCTTATCGAACGGTGAACGCGTGGATGTGGCGGCGTTTATTATAGAAGCCCTCGGTGATGAGATAGATGTCGGCTACGATATCGATGCCGTGGACGAGGGCTTTGACGAGGACATAGTAATGAATTAAAGACGCTGTGCATGTGTATGTATGTGTGTGTGCGTGTGTGAGAGAGTACATTCGAGAGACAGGAGTTTAAAATCGCTTTGGCAGGAGGGTAGATGCCTACAACAGCTGCGGTGGTGGTGAGTACATAATTTTATTCATTTTTCCAAGTATGTGTACACCTTTGCTCCATCCTACTCTTATCTCTACTCTTCCTTGTTCACCAAGGTACCCACACCACCTCACTTTACCATCTCCACGTTACCGACACTGGTCAAGCAGAGTGGGTAGCGCGGCGGTGGAAAAGTGAGGTGGTGGGGGTAGCCGCGTGTGGGGGAAGGAGTGGGGATAGGAGTGGGATGGAGCAAAGGTGTACACATACTACTAACGTTTCTACGTTCACTCGATAAGCGTAGGCATTATTGGAAACTTGTTTTTCGGCGCTGCACCCGCGGTAATTTCCGTAGAAGGAGATGTTATTTTTACTCTCAGACTAAGCATAGTATGCCCGAAATCGATATACTCATCACCCTGTCCAGGAATAACAAATTCAATACGTGAATCAGCTGTTAGTCAAGAAATTGGCTTATAATACATTCAATTGGAGCCTTCGATAGTAGTTTGCGTCGGCGGGAGTGAAAATAATTCAATTCCGATTTAAGACACTCGCACGAGTGCGCATGTAGAAAAGCCATCTTGTTTCAGCTATCCAAAAATATCTGCAACTGTTCGTTGACGAGTCTTCTTCTTCTTATTGTTCTTATTATTATTATTCTTCTTCTTTATTACTTTTCTTTTTATTACACTTTTATTTTTACGATAGATACGTCGTGGTTTACGTTTGTTCGATGAATGAGGAGTTCGTGAAATTTTGCGCTTTTTATAACCAGAACCCCGCATGAGAGTGTCAATTTGTTCAGAGGCTTTGTGTTTGAGATTACTGCCTGATTCTCGCGCTCTCTCGCGAATTGCATCTTTCACAGCTATATTTCTATCCCGATACCGTGTCTTCGTTGATTAGGCGTTCCGATATAAACATGGCTTATACCACCGTATCCGCCACGGCCCCATCCATGCTGCACACTGTCAATATCATCCATAGTGGTGTAATCAATCGTGGGACCTTTTGAAATGTAGTGTCACAGTCAACGTTCCCTGTTCGAATGGAATAGAATTTCCAACCTCGTCTCTTATATCGATCTCGATAGTGTGTAAGTTGTTGCGCAAGAAAGGTATAAATCATGGCGCCGAAAACAATTTAATATAATAATTATCGAATCATACTGAAAGTCGTCAGCATCAATGGGGACAACTCGTAAGAGGGGTGTTTGTACATCGCCTGTAATATAACTCACGGAGATATTGATGTATATTGATGTATAAACATGCTGCCTGGTATAGCACCGGTGAGAGATGCAGGCCTCAATCCCGTGTATTCGCAATACGGTTCTATCATTACAGACCTACGGGCCTCTTCCGAGAATTCGAGTAGCCTTGCAACAGCGGGCGATACGCAAAAGTCGTGGTATCGTAGATCGTCGTATACGCGCGCCACTTCGACCTGCCCGCTCGGAAGCGATTTAAAGCGCAGATGACCGGCCACGTGAGGTAACTGATTTATACTCTCCAAAAGAGCGTCTATAGAGCGATATACACCAGATAGAACTTGGTCTCTATCTACGCGTCTCGGTGTTAAAAGATTTACGCCCGATATACAATCTCAAACCATGCAGGTGAATTTACTCTTAAAGGTGATGTCTCTGTTATGCTGATATTCTTTTCTATTTACTGATTGTTTTGCTTCCTTTCTATCCGCTATAAAACTCCTCGCTTACACAATACTCGCTTAAATACTATTCGATTCAGTATTCCTATAAATTGTTTTTGAGATCACACTAATTATTTTTCTTATTAATTAGACCACTCGCCTGTTTTTTCTCCTTCCTCTGTATTCGTCATTCACTGAGCTTAATATCTTTCAGAAATATAATTCTTTCGATCATACACTGACTCGCTTTTCTTAGTTACTTCGAAAACGTCGATGTACAAAATTTAAGTTTCGACACGTAGAATCAGAAACACGTAGAATCAAATTGCAGGACGCTGGTAAGAGACGCGGAATATAGCCGAACCCAAAAAGCACGTATCAAGATAAGAGGCACTTAAGAGAAGAATGTAAAAAGTAAATGTTTCAAACTGATGATGCAAGAGCTGCAGACTTTTCAGCAAGAAGCACGTAAGAGCCTTTCCTCTTGCGCAGGCTCTTTTATTCCCTGACTCTCTGCCTCATTCCCCTCTACATCATTATCGGCTTCAATTTTAAATCTAACGAGATTTAATCATTTTTCGGGTTGTCGTTGTCACGCCACCCGTCTTCCCCTGCAAGCAAGGCCAGCTAGTCGCTGACCTGCTGCTTACAGCAGCGAAGGATTTCCTTAGGCGTGACGTAGCCCGTTTTTGTCAAATTTTGTTCGAGTTCGATAACCTACTGCCCGCAGTCCTCGGTGCGTTCGAACGTAATCTCTGCTATTGTAGCAGCGAAATATAATCAGGCAGGCTAGCGGGTGTAACTATGATACAGTATATAAAGAATTTGTTCACAAAATATGGTTTACCATAGCCCGTAAGACCTCTTATCACGGCTGTCCATAGATGTTTCCAACGTGTATCAATATCGATGAGTGTCTATCAAAACCAATCAGCTGACTCCTAAATAAGCTTATACCGCGACGGCTGCTGCGGCGGCGGCGGCGACCTCGTGGCATCAGGTAATTTCGAGGCTTTGACGAGCTGATAATGAGCGGTTCGCCTGTACTAGCTGATGAGGCTCGTGCCCGCGGTATAAGCTGATAGTTATTCGTATGAAAATTAAATAACGATAGTTTTTTATTTCTCACAAATAAAGCAATATTTTTATTTCACTATGTATACAGGTCTATGTGCAAAATTTACGTATCATGTAATTCTAAACAGCAATATTATATCCACAGCGGTAGCACGAGAGAGTCAGAACAAAAGACAACCCTCCATAAGAAAGACGGGACAAAAGGAATCAACGATGAGAAATTCAGAACAAAAGGGAACACTGAAGAGATAGCAGCTACTGCTACGAATAGCAGCACAAAAAGAATGTACAAACAACGGTTTTATACATAATAAACTAATATTTCTATATAACAATATATTTTTTATTATGTATTGTACACAGTAACTACGATTCATGAAATTAGACAAAAAGGGTATTTTTAAATATCTCGACTTCACCCATAATACCATGTACTTTTTTGCGTTATACTAATTAGGGTATTTCACAATAGCCATATAGTAGAGTACAGACCCTGCCGCTTTCGATTCGTGCTAACAGGTTCGCATGATTTCGTTTCTTTCCGCGTTACTACCTGATGAAATTCCGTGCATCGAATTGCGTCGAATTTTAAAATAATAGGTACGCTCATAGCTCCTGTCACGGAGGAGCGTAATGCGTCATAATTTACGTGACGGCTATTGGCAAAATTTAGCATGATAACCTTTACTTTACATTTTTCAATAATCGTACCGTCGAGTTTACGAACTAGGTATACGTAAAAGTTTGGACCTCCCGAAACGAACGAACTTATATAACTACCTGGCCCATATTCGCTTCATCACCCGTGCGATCTCCCAGAAATTGACCGATTGGCGGTCATACTTGTTGCTACCGGGGCGACTCACGTAAATACAGGAGTCCGTATCGCAGTACAATATTCGCCGTCCGAGCCCGTCAAGATAACTGTATAATTTTAGGCGAGCCTGTGCCGTGGTGTATGCTGTAATCACGACGTTTGATGTCAAAGATGGCTGGATCGCATCGCAGTTGCTTACATAGTTCACATACATGATATTGTGATTAAGCGCTAGCATTCCCGCCACCTCAACCTCCGGACTCGTTTGTAAATTTAGTAGCTCCGAGCGCGTAAAAACAATTACGGTTTTCGTGAAATTCTCGCGTTGACCAAACTTTCTTCAGAATGAATTATGTGCAAATTCTGCGAGCGATCGTAAACCCGCATTCAACCCGACTGCAGAGCACTTCGCTCGAGATATAAACCTTCAGACTCCTCGTACAGCGCTATGAAATGCTGTATTGCTTTCTCGTCATCGTTATACTCTGTTGGCGGTCCACTCGGTGCCTGTTTTATATTTAGGAATGCATCGATGTACTCGGCAAAATGACCGCCTCGTCGCGTTGTCAAGTCATACTGCGTAACAACGTATAGCCAAATTTCATCGATACGTGTCACCTCATATCCGAGCGACACAGCTTTTCTCAGCTCGTCCACGACCCATGTGCCGTCAAACGCTCGCTCAGTTGTGTCATCGTGTGTGCAGCCCGCGGATGTGTCCATGTCTGTATAGCACGCTCTACACAGGGGGAACAGTAGTTTCCCATGCATGTGAACAGGCAGTACGGGCATATATAAATCGCGCGGTACTACTATGGTGCACTTCACGAGACCCTCGACAAGACTTAGATCGTTTTCAAGTCCTACGAGTTCTCGACACTCGTCACCTACGTACAATTTCGGATGTCCATCGGGATATTTTCCATTCTTACACACCCACGGATACAGCGAGTACACATCCACATAGCGTATGTGCTCCCCATTTGCGACGTCGTACAAACTTACAACATTTTCCGTTCGACCGCTAAAGAATGCATCGCGTGGTTCGAGAGGCGCTTGCTTGGCCATAGTGTTGTTTTTCACGTATAACGAGATTTCCACGTTATTCTCGAGGAATCTGTCAAAACCGCATACCTCTTTCGATCTGATTTGCCTGAAAATAAGAACGGTACGCTCGCATCGTTCGTCCACTGTATCACCGAATTTCGTTCGAGCATCTCTATTCACGCGATAACATCGTGGACATCCATGCCAAAAGCAGCCGTGAAATTGAAGAAGGTGGTGGACCCCTGCCTCCACGTAGTATCCGTCGACAGTCAGTAGGCCAGTCGAAAGACGATACTCTTTCGTTTAGCATGAGGGATAACGCAGTTGCACTCGCGCTCGAGCCATACGAGCCATAAAACGGCCTTGTGTGACTGCGTATTGCCCCAGTGCCCCCCCCCCCCCCCCCCCCGCCCCTGGTGGCAACACCGCAATGCGATCCTTCTGTAGAAAATTCTTTCGAAATACTCTCATACATGCCGATGCTACCGTGCAAGCTTCTGTAAAGGGGAACACGCTTCCACAACGTAAAAATAACTCTCGAAAAGCTAGACACGCGCGTCTTAATACCACAACATCTGTACGACAATATTGCATAAATTCCGTAGCAAAATCAAATTTATAATCGACGTACCTCGATTCTTCCTCGTACCATTTTTGAAATCGCTCGCGATCCGATGAGAACATAGTATCGGGTGAGTTAAAATGCAGAGCAGGCAGGGGACCTGTGTAAATCCGCTATTCTGATGTGTTGAATAAATGCGAAAATGTACCTTTTGCCGCCGCACCCGTGAAACCGAAGGCCTTAGATAAAGTGCTAAGAGCCATGGGTAAATAGTTTAGACTATCGAGAAAAATGACATCGCCAATCTTCATCGAGACAATTTTCGTACCACTGTTATGAGAACGCTCATAACAGAGAATAAGGAGCGTATGATTAATTTTATCCATTGCCGAGAGTACGGATTTTCGCCCATCGTACAGAGCCGGAACGAGTTTTCCGAAGGTGAGAAATTCATAAATAACGAACGCTATATCCTCATGAACCAAGTACTCCTGAAAGAGTTGGATCTCGCGCACCCCGCACCCTCTAGATGGTATCGTTACTCCCGCGTTACGCGTGAACTCTATGGCTGTCGTATATTGCGCACCTCGAAGCCCGTTCCGAATTTGACACCATCGTCTGTGTAGTTCACCCGTACGTATTTGACTGCGTTCAGCATGTGCACGGGCTGTGACAAGAGATCGTTGTAGACACAAATTATCGCGATTACTTATGCGTAAAATTTACTTTTTTGCTATAGACTCGTGTGTAAGTCTAGTACCCACACCGGCTCCTTCGACACCTCGTACTATACATGTCGTCATTCTACATGTACCAGCGTCTATTCGAAATTCGCGCGCACTCTGAGCTACACTATTAATTAGTCGCCATATATCGTCAGGAACGATGTCACGAGCTGGTCGAAATGATAACCATACAGGTCCTTGCGCGAAAGACGGCACGCTCAGAAACATACTCACATAATCATGTCCTTCGCACGATTCTCGTACATCGCCCTCGAACCAAGTCAGATGGTCAATAGCGTCCGGTGGTTGACGAAAATAAAAATCTGTCTCCCGACCCTGCATCCTAAAGGGTGGAAAATATCGGCGCCTCTTATTTTCGATACCGAAGCGTTTACCAGGAGGCAAAATATCATCTCCCCGTACAGCAGTCCTTCCATCGCCAGTCTGTCGACCTGCAATAATAATTAAACCATTCATCAGAATTTTTCATTTTATTCTATTTTATTTTTTGTTTGTGGCTAGCTAGATACTATGTCCATAAATTGTGTAACGTAAGAATTACTATTATATTCGTTTCTAGACCTAGAATCACTCGACTGCACTCGGAAACCGCCGACGCATATCGTAAACTACCTCGATTGTCGGCGGTCTCGGCACATTGAATCGTGCTAAGCGAAAAACGTTTGGGTCAGACTCGTACCCTGTTTTTTTTTCATTTTTACTTTTATTATCCCTGTAATTTTTTTATTTTTGTCAGCGTAATTGTATTATTAAAAGCTTACCTGCATCTAACGGGTTTACCTCCTCCTCCTGCTCCTCCCGGTCTTCTTCTTCTTCTTCCTCGTCGTCTGCATTGCTATTCGTATCATCGCTTGAACTGTATTGTTGCGATGGACTTGCGACAGCTCCATCTGGTTCTCTCGCAGGACCGACCATGAAAAGACTGTTTGTTGGTTTATACCCGCAGAACGGCCGGGTAAAATTTATCTACCGATTCCCTGCGGTGCTGTCACCATCATAATCACTGCTATGATCATCTGAATCGGTTCTACCCTCCTCATTCAAATGATAGGTGTCGGATCCCATTTATGCTTCTTCATACCGTCGAACTATATCAAAATCTTGTGAAATAAAGGAAATAAAATAATAGTAAATAACGCAGTATATTACTCACGTTTTCACTGAGTATGGGCTGCAAAGCAGGCTCATTTAGCCACCCGCATCGACGAATAACACGCGCCACCAAATCAATCATTATTTTATTATCAAACAGTCCAATATTATGCGCGTCAACTAAATCGCGCTGATGATGCTCGCACAGCATACCGCGAATCTTACGAATAATCGCTTGTGTCGGAAGTTCCCATGGGGTGATCTTTAAATTTCTTCTCCCCCCCCGCGAACTCAACGACGACCTAGGCTTCAATATAAATTCAATAAATTTTCTTATCAATGAGTGCTTCACCACTCTAACGATGATTGTGCTGTTAGAGTAGTAGTAGTAACCATAGTAAATCGGACAATTAACTAGAGACTTATCAAAGCGGCACGCTTTTATATAATACATATATATATTCCTTTAATACGCTCTTTCTCTCTTTCTCTCTCTGCACATACTGCAGCGACGTAATGAATACGACTAACCAAGAAGTCGGCCGTACACGATCACTTTACAAAAGCAAGATCCATGAAAATATTTAGCGATGGTGATGTAGATATAAGACCCCGTCATGTATTTACTAAGTTATCGACTTTCGCCGCTGAATGTGATATTGTTTTAATCTCATTTCAAGGCACTCGACCATGACGAAAATCATCAAATTGCGTCGACGAATATTATTTACTTTTCATGACACATCTTATCTGTATGTCAAGGTGTGAGTATGCACACACGTGTGCGAGAGTATGCAAGTGATTTGGGATATAGTTGCTGCTCCTGTTACTAGGCTGTTAAGGAGAATGCGACAAATAAAGGGTGTCCCAGCAAGAGCGCCGGTTTTTAATTTGCCGCCATTTTGTTAATACGAGTTGTACGGTGATTTTTTTTTACATTTGTCACTTACAGACCACGCGATTTAAGAATATAGAGAAGTATTCGAACCAACAACGTTTAATTATTGTAAAAACACATTACAAAAATGGTGAAAGTTTTGCGAAAACAGTTCGCCAATTACGTTAAGTTTTTGGTCGCAATAATGCGCCAAATGAATTGACAGTGAGGCGTTTAATTACAAAATTTGAGACCAAATTTACGCTGATAGATCAGAAGATCATTGTTCGTCTTCGTCCTTGTCGGTCACTCGAACATATAGCCACAGTAACCGAAGACATTCTAAACAGATGCAGGTCGAAAAAGACCAACGGATCCAAACATCATGTGGCGACTCTTTGCACTTGGCTACGACCAAGTATTTTTATAAACTGACATATTCTTTTAACTTAACAGACATTGCTATTGTAATGAATAACGAAGGCAAAGCAGCTAATATTTTACCCCTCATAACAACTATCAATAACAAAAAAGAGCCAACAAACAGTGGCGTTGTAATGATCACTGTAGAATTATAACTGACAATATACAAAGTTTACTTGATAGTTCTGAAATGCTCCTTAATAAATTAAAAACTTTGAAAGCCAAAAGTATTTCTGTATTTTGTAGAGATATGTTCTCGGCACATAGTGCTATAAAACCCTACGGTCACCCCTTATTGTGTTATATGACGCGGAAAAATTGTTCATCACTGTTTGTTTCTGTTGAAGTTTTATCGCCACATTTTCCGGAAATACGAACTTTAAACTGTTCAGTATATCAATAAAATCGTGCTAGTAGTATGTGTACACCTTTGCTCCATCCCACTCCTTCCCTCTCCACGCGGCTACCCCCACGACCCCACTTTTCCACCGTCGCGCTACCCACTCTTCTTAACCAGTGTCGGTAACGTGGAGATGGTGAAGTGAGATGGTGTGGGTACTCTGGTGAACAAGGAATAGTAAAGATAAGAGCAGGATGGAGCAAAGGTGTACACATACTTCGAAAAATGAATAAAATTATGTACTCACCACCCCAGCTGTTGACGGCATCCACTCTCCTTCCGCGGCGATTTTAAACTCCTGTCTCTCTATCTCTCTCTCTCTCTCTCTCTCTCTCTCTCTCTCTCTCTCTCTCTCTCTCTCTCTCTCTCTCTCTCTCTCTCTCTCTCTCTCTCTCTCTCTCTCTCTCTCTGACTCTCCTCAGTGTATACTTTATAATATTTCGAGCGAAATGTACTGTAACGGTAATTTCCTATTGTTAACATTAATTTTATTTTCCAGGGGAAATTCGAGTTCGATCACAAGAATAATTAATTTTAGACTTCTAGGTAGGTGAAAATAGGATTTATTAATGAAAAAAATAGAAATAAGAACGTCAGTGTTCGGCTTCTTGGCACCGATAACCAGTACAATGCATTTAAATTCGTTAATTCCTGCGATTATTTTCACAATTCTTTTCGGGTATTTCGTTCACGTGGATTCTCGATATACCCAGCTCGATAGTTTATTATTGTTCCTTGCGTTGGTAGTGAGCCTGTCACTTGACGTACACACACACAGCTAACAGCGTCGTACTTGCTCTTACAGCCGATGTCTCGATCATACCTATAGATCTCTCTATCTATCACTCGTTTCACTTCCCTACTATCCTCTTTAAATCGACTCGCTTATAAATTTCTTGCCTATTCTACTGGTTTAAATGCTACGCGCTTTAATTCTAATCGCTTAAACACTATCCGCCTAATTCTGTTTAATTAATTCTATACGATTGATTCTATTTACTTAAAACCTATCTAAATCTAGATTAATGTCAATTTCTTCGATATTCCACTTATAATTTCTATATTGTTTAAATAACTCGCCTGTCCTTCCTCTTTCTGTCGTCTTCGTTGTTTTACACTCACTGACTCAATTTTCTCACTCACAAAATCGAGTATTTCCATCAAATGTTAGTGTACACGGTTTTTAAAACTCCAAAATGCACGTATTACGAAAGCGTCTTTGATTACAAATGCTTTGGACTAAGAGACAATACACGTATCTCGGAACAACTTCGTTTTTTAATCGCCTTCCAATAAGAGACTTGGGCTAAGAGAGATTTTCCTTTCGCGCGGGCTCTTTGATAGCCTTCCCCGCTGCCTTATTCCCCTCTACAATGTTATCGGCTTTGATTTTTAAATCTAACGCAATTTCTTCATTTCTTGGCTATACGTTGCCGTGCCACCCGTCTTCCCCTCGCCGCCAAGCGAGGCCAGCTGGTCGCTGATCTGCTGTTTACGGCAGCGAAGGAATTCCTGAGCTGTGACGTAGCTAGTTTTTGTTAAATTCCGAGTTCGGTGGCCTAGTGCCCGCAGTGCACGGTGCGTTCGGACGTAATCTCGCCTGTTTTGGCAGTGAAATATAATAAAGCAGGCTAGTCGGTGTAACTATGTTACAGTACACTGTATACAATTATTTACAACTGTGTCTTTATCGCAAATAGCTGCACATACGGAGAATTGTTCACACCTGATGCATGATCAGCGATATGACCACGGTACATCACAATTATTTCGGACAAAACAATTTTCATAAGCTCCGTATCCGTCGGCGCTAGCAAGGTCGTGATGTGCTCGAGCGCTTCTTGAAAGAATTCCTTGGAACCAATGATCTCATACGCGGTTGCAGGAGGCGTTTCACTGACAACTATCTTTTCACCGACATACGATACCACCTCGTTCATACACCGCTGAATTATTTCACTTTCGCTCTCTAGAGCCTGCATATGAATATCAATTCTTCTACTTACTTATTTTGACAAGCATATCAAATGTCGGCCGCTGCAGAACAATGTTTGGAGAGTATTTTCGGAAGCTTTTCCGTTTCGATTCTCTAGATTCTTCTTGATTCTCGTATTCCTCATTAGTACTACCGCTTATTTTACCAAAGAAGACAGCTCTGTGCTGGAAACACGAGGTTAAAAGGGTGTAATGCGCTGTGTGCTCTATGCGGGTATTACAAATTTTCTCGGCATCAGCGCCATGAGCTTAGAAATATCGTTGTACGCGAGAAAATTCGCTTTTAAACACTCGCCACTCGTCCGCACTGAGTGCAATTCCGGTAAAAGTATTTGACAGTATTTTCGCCAGTGGTGTAAGGCACGCAGAGTTCAACTCGAGTCCGACGACGATTATTTTACCGAATAATTTATTTAAACCGTACATAACGGGGTTCGCTATACATGGCGATATCGTGTGAGACGTAGCACCGTTATTTGACATTTTTATTTCCTTCTCGTAGACTGTAACTTTTCGAATGAATCGTCGACGGTGTTCATACTCCGTTTTATACAGATTAACCCCACCGTCTAGTTGCATCGCCTCTTCTTTTGATACTGTGAATCATACGATTGAAGATGGCTCACCGATATCCTTTGATAAAGGGTGTCCCAGCACGAGCGCCGGATTTAAATTTGCCGCTATTTTGTTAATACGAGTTGTACGGTGATTTTTTTTCACATTTGTCACGTACAGACTAGGCGATTTAAGAATATGGAGAAGTATTCAACCAACAACGTTTAATTATTGTAAAAACACATTACAAAAATGGTGAAAGTTTTGCGAAAACAGTTCGCCAATTACGTTAAGTTTTTGGTCGCAATAATGCGCCAAATGAATTGACAGTGAGGCGTTTAATTACAAAATTTGAGATCAAATTTACGCTGATAGATCAGAAGATCATTGTTCGTCTTCGTCCTTGTCGGTCACTCGAACATATAGCCACAGTAACCGAATCTGTGGCTGAGAATCCAGGAACTTCCATTCGGCATCGTGGTCAACAATTAAACATTTCCAGTAGCACTATGCAACGAATTTTGGTAAAAGATATGCATTTGCACGCGTACAAGGTTCAATTGGTGCAAGAAATCAAGCCAAGGGACCATGCGCAGCGCCGTGAATTAGCTGATTGGGTGTTGGAACATCATCAAATTAATGCGGATTCTTGACCACGATGCCGAATGGAAGTTCCTGGATTCTCAGCCACAGATTCGGTTACTGTGGCTATATGTTCGAGTGACCGACAAGGACGAAGACGAACAATGATCTTCTGATCTATCAGCGTAAATTTGATCTCAAATTTTGTAATTAAACGCCTCACTGTCAATTCATTTGGCGCATTATTGCGACCAAAAACTTAACGTAATTGGCGAACTGTTTTCGTAAAACTTTCACCATTTTTGTAATGTGTTTTTACAATAATTAAACGTTGTTGGTTGAATACTTCTCCATATTCTTAAATCGCCTAGTCTGTACGTGACAAATGTAAAAATAAATCACCGTACAACTCGTATTAACAAAATAGCGGCAAATTTAAATCCGGCGCTCGTGCTGGGACACCCTTTATCAAAGGATATCGGTGAGCCATCTTCAATCGTATGATTCACAGTATCAAAAGAAGAGGCGATGCAACTAGACGGTGGGGTTAATCTGTATAAAACGGAGTATGAACACCGTCGACGATTCATTCGAAAAGTTACAGTCTACGAGAAGGAAATAAAAATGTCAAATAACGGTGCTACGTCTCACACGATATCGCCATGTATAGCGAACCCCGTTATGTACGGTTTAAATAAATTATTCGGTAAAATAATCGTCGTCGGACTCGAGTTGAACTCTGCGTGCCTTACACCACTGGCGAAAATATTGTCAAATACTTTTACCGGAATTGCACTCAGTGCGGACGAGTGGCGAGTGTTTAAAAGCGAATTTTCTCGCGTACAACGATATTTCTAAGCTCATGGCGCTGATGCCGAGAAAATTTGTAATACCCGCATAGAGCACACAGCGCATTACACCCTTTTAACCTCGTGTTTCCAGCACAGAGCTGTCTTCTTTGGTAAAATAAGCGGTAGTACTAATGAGGAATACGAGAATCAAGAAGAATCTAGAGAATCGAAACGGAAAAGCTTCCGAAAATACTCTCCAAACATTGTTCTGTAGCGGCCGACATTTGATATGCTTGTCAAAATAAGTAAGTAGAAGAATTGATATTCATATGCAGGCTCTAGAGAGCGAAAGTGAAATAATTCAGCGGTGTATGAACGAGGTGGTATCGTATGTCGGTGAAAAGATAGTTGTCAGTGAAACGCCTCCTGCAACCGCGTATGAGATCATTGGTTCCAAGGAATTCTTTCAAGAAGCGCTCGAGCACATCACGACCTTGCTAGCGCCGACGGATACGGAGCTTATGAAAATTGTTTTGTCCGAAATAATTGTGATGTACCGTGGTCATATCGCTGATCATGCATCAGGTGTGAACAATTCTCCGTATGTGCAGCTATTTGCGATAAAGACACAGTTGTAAATAATTGTATACAGTGTACTGTAACATAGTTACACCGACTAGCCTGCTTTATTATATTTCACTGCCAAAACAGGCGAGATTACGTCCGAACGCACCGTGCACTGCGGGCACTAGGCCACCGAACTCGGAATTTAACAAAAACTAGCTACGTCACAGCTCAGGAATTCCTTCGCTGCCGTAAACAGCAGATCAGCGACCAGCTGGCCTCGCTTGGCGGCGAGGGGAAGACGGGTGGCACGGCAACGTATAGCCAAGAAATGAAGAAATTGCGTTAGATTTAAAAATCAAAGCCGATAACATTGTAGAGGGGAATAAGGCAGCGGGGAAGGCTATCAAAGAGCCCGCGCGAAAGGAAAATCTCTCTTAGCCCAAGTCTCTTATTGGAAGGCGATTAAAAAACGAAGTTGTTCCGAGATACGTGTATTGTCTCTTAGTCCAAAGCATTTGTAATCAAAGACGCTTTCGTAATACGTGCATTTTGGAGTTTTAAAAACCGTGTACACTAACATTTGATGGAAATACTCGATTTTGTGAGTGAGAAAATTGAGTCAGTGAGTGTAAAACAACGAAGACGACAGAAAGAGGAAGGACAGGCGAGTTATTTAAACAATATAGAAATTATAAGTGGAATATCGAAGAAATTGACATTAATCTAGATTTAGATAGGTTTTAAGTAAATAGAATCAATCGTATAGAATTAATTAAACAGAATTAGGCGGATAGTGTTTAAGCGATTAGAATTAAAGCGCGTAGCATTTAAACCAGTAGAATAGGCAAGAAATTTATAAGCGAGTCGATTTAAAGAGGATAGTAGGGAAGTGAAACGAGTGATAGATAGAGAGATCTATAGGTATGATCGAGACATCGGCTGTAAGAGCAAGTACGACGCTGTTAGCTGTGTGTGTGTACGTCAAGTGACAGGCTCACTACCAACGCAAGGAACAATAATAAACTATCGAGCTGGGTATATCGAGAATCCACGTGAACGAAATACCCGAAAAGAATTGTGAAAATAATCGCAGGAATTAACGAATTTAAATGCATTGTACTGGTTATCGGTGCCAAGAAGCCGAACACTGACGTTCTTATTTCTATTTTTTTCATTAATAAATCCTATTTTCACCTACCTAGAAGTCTAAAATTAATTATTCTTGTGATCGAACTCGAATTTCCCCTGGAAAATAAAATTAATGTTAACAATAGGAAATTACCGTTACAGTACATTTCGCTCGAAATATTATAAAGTATACACTGAGGAGAGTCAGAGAGAGAGAGAGAGAGAGAGAGAGAGAGAGAGAGAGAGAGAGAGAGAGAGAGAGAGAGAGAGAGAGATAGAGAGACAGGAGTTTAAAATCGCCGCGGAAGGAGAGTGGATGCCGTCAACAGCTGGGGTGGTGAGTACATAATTTTATTCATTTTTCGAAGTATGTGTACACCTTTGCTCCATCCTGCTCTTATCTTTACTATTCCTTGTTCACCAGAGTACCCACACCATCTCACTTCACCATCTCCACGTTACCGACACTGGTTAAGAAGAGTGGGTAGCGCGACGGTGGAAAAGTGGGGTCGTGGGGGTAGCCGCGTGGAGAGGGAAGGAGTGGGATGGAGCAAAGGTGTACACATACTACTAGCACGATTTTATTGATATACTGAACAGTTTAAAGTTCGTATTTCCGGAAAATGTGGCGATAAAACTTCAACAGAAACAAACAGTGATGAACAATTTTTCCGCGTCATATAACACAATAAGGGGTGACCGTAGGGTTTCATAGCACTATGTGCCGAGAACATATCTCTACAAAATACAGAAATACTTTTGGCTTTCAAAGTTTTTAATTTATTAAGGAGCATTTCAGAACTATCAAGTAAACTTTGTATATTGTCAGTTATAATTCTACAGTGATCATTACAACGCCACTGTTTATTGGCTCTTTTTTGTTATTGATAGTTGTTATGAGGGGTAAAATATTAGTTGCTTTGCCTTCGTTATTCATTACAATAGCAATGTCTGTTAAGTTAAAAGAATATGTCAGTTTATAAAAATACGACTTGGTCGTAGCCAAGTGCAAAGAGTCGCCACATGATGTTTGGATCCGTTGGTCTTTTTCGACTTGCATCTGTTTAGAATGTCTTCGGCTTTTTTATTCAGTAATTTAAAATGACTTATCAAATCGTTTGTATATGTATCTTTTCGGTGTATAACCCATTTAATAATTATTTCCGTCATCAATCTACTTTCTGTATCTGGCCTGCTATTGTCATTGTCAAATGTGCTTCTTCGAGTAATAAATTTACTTCGTGTACTGTCATTTCAGTAACTACTCTATCATTTTCTGTATCTTCGGGTAAATTATCATCATAGTGCAATGAACTGTTGGAGCATGTTTTTTCCGCTGCCTCAATTACTTCTTCATTGTTACGTCATTTATCAGTTTCTGATAATTGACTCTTTTTTCACGTTTAATTCTCCATTAAAGGCATATGTTGATTTTTTGTTATGATTAGTCTGCATTGTTCTGCTTAGTTTTTCAATGTATTGTTCTGTCGGCAATTTAGTAAGGAATATATATTCTTTATTCCTAATTCTTCTTTTTTTGTTAACATTTTTTATACTAATATCATCAGGAAATTTTATATTTATTCATTATTTGGACACTTAGCCTTTCAAGGGCATTTCTTATTATGTCGAATGGTTTTTTTTCTTTTGAATATTTTGTTGTGGATTATCATTTGTAACATTGGGATAATTTTTTTCGTAACGTCGTCGACGCATGCAAGCAATTTGTATCCCCTTTTTCTGCATCTTCTAATTGTGATAAATTAGCTTCCAAATTTTCGATTGAAATTGTTAGGGAATGGGTGATTTTATTGTTTTCAAACATTTTACATAATTGTTGTCTTATCAAAAAACAATCATATATAATTGACTCAGGTTTTTAATTATAAAGAATTGATACAGTAAATGTTATATCAAATGGACCACAATCTGTTCCGTTTAGTTGATTTTGAACTTCGGGGAATATTATTGAAATCATAAAAGGGATATAAAGCTTTCAAGAATATGAAGAGATCTGTATGTAATTCTTTATTGTTCGTCGAATCATAAACATACATTTTTTTACCATCGTAATATGAAGAAACCCAATGATACCCAATTATACCATTTAAAAATGCTCTCTATAACTGTATACATTTTCAACATCGGAAAGAAATTGTTTTTTTAAATTTATTCTATCTTTTGTTGTGCTTATTTTATCAGGGGTACAAATTGAAAATGCGGGTTTGATAACAGATGGCGTTACTAACGCTATACGCATCAGGCAGTACTGTGACTATGTTCATGTCAAAGCTACGTCTTATAGCTTTAATTTTCAGTATGTGTCAATTTGTCGCAGTGTCAAATTCATAGTTTTTTTGAGCTCTCAATATGTCGAGTTTCGTGCCAACAAAACAGCATTTGCGGGAAGTTTTAATTTACTTCTTTAATTTGAAGAAAAGTGCTGCTGAAGCACATCGATTGGTCTCCGAGGCTTATCCGAGTCATGTTCCATCGGTTTCAACGTGCGAGAGATGGTTTGTGCGGTTTAGAAGTGGTGATTTTGACGTTGAGGACAAAGAGCGGCCGGGCCAAGTGAAAAAGTTTGAGAATGCTGAATTGGAGGCAATACTCAATGAAGACTCGTGTCAAACTCAACAAGAGCTCGCAGATTCATTGGGAGTGACACAACAAGCCATTTCCCATCGTATAAAAGCCCTCGGAATGATCCAAAAGCAAGGACATTGCGTGCCGTATGAGCTGAAGCCGAGAGACGTCGAGCGCCGTTTTTTTGCATGCGAACTGCTGCTCGAACGGCAAAAACGGAAGGGTTTTTTGCATCGCATTGTCACTGGTGATGAAAAGTGGATCCATTACGATAACCCGAAGCGCAAAAAATCATATGGTTACCCCGGCCATGCATCATCATCGACGGCCAAACCAAATATTCACGGCGCCAAGCTCATGCTCTGTATTTGGTAGGACCAGCTGGGTGTGGTGTATTATGAGCTATTGAAATCGAACGAAACCATCACAGGAGCACTATACCGAACTCAATTGATGCGTTTGAGCCGCGCACTCAAAGAAAAACGGCCACAATACGAGCAAAGACACGACAAAGTAATTTTGCAACATGACAACGCTCGGCCACATGTTGCAGCGCCGGTCAAAACATACCTACAAACGCTGAAATGGGAAGTCTTACCCCACCCGCCGTATAGCCCAGATATTGCTCCTTCCGATTACCACCTTTTCCGATCGATGACACATGGCCTAGCTGACCAGCGCTTCCATTCTTACGAAGAAGCCCAAAAATGGGTCGATGACTGGATAGCAGCCAAGCCGGCCGAATTTTTTCGCGACGGTATCCGTAAATTGCCAGAAAGATGGGAAAAAGTTGTGGCTAGCGATGGACAATACTTTGAATAATTCATTTGTTACCATTTTTTCAGAATAAACGTTCAAAAATAGAAAAAAATCCCGCATTTTCAATTTGTACTCCTGATAACATATAATTTTCTATATTTTACGTGTTTTATATGTGTATTTTCGTCCACGGCATCGGACAGGTGGAGTAATAAATGCCACTGTAAACCACATCCGTGGACTGCTTTTTAATTCAACTTGCAATATATTACAGCCCACTTCATCTCCAACTGCTGAATTCTCGAACACACGCCATAGCCCGTCCGATCATTAACCCATTGTACATATCAGGTGGACTGAAAAGTTCGTAGGCTGACACATAGATGGCGCTACTCGTATTAAATTCATATGATTTGTAATTAGCCCTAACCTTCAAACGACACGTGTATAAATTTAACAGCTGTCGCACTATTAGTTTGTGAGATATAGCATTTTGAGTCAAGCAACTTTTGTTAGTTTGAAAAAATGGATAAAAAGGAATTTCGTGTGTTAATAAAGCATTGCTTTTTGGTGAAGAAAAATACTGTTGAAGCCAAAGCTTGGCTTGATAAACTTTATTTGTTCTCTGCACCAGGAAAATCAATTGTTGAGAAGTGGTTTGCTAAATGTAAACGAGGCGAAATGAGCACCGAGGACGATGCACGCAGTGGACGCCCCAAAGAGGCTGCTACCGATGAAAACATCAAAAAAGTCCACAAAATAATTTTGGATAACCATAAAGTGAAGTTATTCGAGATAGTTGAGACCCTAAAGATATCAAAGGAACGTGTTGGACATATCGTGAAAGAATATTTGGGTATGCGAAAGCTCTGTTCAAAGTGGGTGCCGCGCGAGCTCACAATCAACCAAAAACAACAACAAATTGAAGATTCTGAGCAGTCTTTGGAGCTGTTCTATCGTAATAAACCCGAATTTTTGCGTCGATATGTGACAATGGATGAAACATGGCTCCATCATTTCACACCGGAGTCCAAACGACAGTCAGCTGAGTGGACTGCATGTGATGAACCGACTCCAAACCGTGGAAAGACGCAACAGTCGGCTGGCAAGGTTATGGCATCAGTATTTTGGGATGCGCATGGTATAATATTCATCGACTATCTTAAAAAGGGAAAAACCATCAACAGCGACTATTACGTAACGTTATTGGAGCGTTTAAAGGACGAAATCGCAGAAAAACAGCCCCATTTGAAGAAGAAGAAAGTGCTGTTTCATCAAGACAATGCACCGTGTCACAAATCAATGAAAACGATGGCAAAATTACATGAATTGGGCTTCGAATTGCTTCCGTATCCACCGTATTCTCCATATCTGGCTCCCAGCGACTTTTTCCTATTCTCAGACCTCAAGAGAATGCTCGCTGGAATGAAATTTAGTGCCGATGAAGAGGTAATCGCCGAAACTGAAGCCTATTTTGAGGCTTAAGGCAAATCATACTATAAAAATGGTATCGAAAAATTGTATGACCGCTATAATCGTTGTATCGCCCTCGAAGGCAACTATATTGAATAATAAAATAAAATTTTATCAAAAAAAAGATTTTTTCTATGTTAGCCTACGAACTTTTCACCCCACCTGTTACATTATATCAAATGTTGCGCTATGGAATTTCCCACTCCATATTGTACTTCGTTGAGGACAGAGAATGAAATCTCCGCACGCATCACGAGAAGCTTCTGGAATGTTGTATATACCGTGTAGTGCGTGGGGAGAAAGTAACCGGTAGCTTGTACGGCGTCACTTTTGAAGGAACGAGTTCTTGTATCGAGAAGTCATTAGTCTATTCGATTGGGTATCTAATAATAGCCATACGCATTTGTTACTTAGCATATACCAAGGTGTTTATTATTTTTTATTTCGTCTCTTGTTCAAATTGCTACATTAACAGAAATCAGATCAAACGGTGTTGTCTTGCCTGCGGAACAGTTTTGCGTCGAGAGGATCAAAGAACTCGGTGGTTTGCCGAAGGTTTTCGCTTGTCGGGAACACTCACCTCAGAGATCCGTCGTCAAGGCGATGGACATCAGATTCACTATGTTCCCGGTCAGCTTCATTATAAGCGCGATTTTTCTCGCTGCCACTCTCGCAACTGGTTGGCTACTGTCTGCATCTCGTCATGTGCTACACTGGAGATGCCAGACCCACCACGTCGTCTGTCTCATATTCGGCGACATTCTCATGGCCATCATACAACTCGCTAGCGACTCCCTTCACGGTGGCACATGCAAGGCTGTTGCTATGATGACCCACTTCTTCTTCCTCGCTGCATTATTTTGGCTCAACACCATGTGCTTCAACATCTGGTGGATGTTCCGTAGGATTTGAGACCGGCGAGCTTGGAGAAGGGCCAGGAGACACTGAGACTGAGAGTTTACGCTTGTTACGCATGGGGTGGGCCACTACTCGTAGCAGGTCTGGCAGCCCTCCTCGATGATTTGCCACCCGAGACTCACTACACATTCCTCAGGCCACGCTTCGGTGAAAAGCAATGCTGGTTCTACGGTGACACAGAAATTCTAGCCTACTTCTACGGACCCGATGGTGTCCTTCTCATAATCAACGTGATGTTTTTCGTCGCTGCCGCCCGGGGATTGACGTGTGGATTGTGGAAAGGCGAATTCGTTAAGAGTACGACTGAACGGGCGGCCTTGGGAAAAGTCTGCATGAAGCTGGTAATAGTAATGGGCGTAACGTGGATCGGCGACATAATATCCTGGCTCGTAGATGGTCCTTATTACGTGTGGTACTTCACTGATTTGCTGAACGCACTTCAGGGTGTCTTCATCTTCATGGTGGTCGGTTGGCAACCTCAGGTGCGAGCCGGTCTGAAGAGGCTCTTCAACAGACATCCCCGTGCCAACGCCGGAAGGCAGGGTAACGGCCTCAGCACCACGAGTCACGGAATGCCGAGCATGGGAGACAGCGTGGCGCAAAATTCGAGCACCAAAACTGCACCCCTCGAAACCATCTGATAAAACGCAACATCAAGCGCAGCCGTTTTCCCAACGCGCTTATTCCGCGAGATAAGACAACCGATGTTTGGTTGCATCGGCCCTCGACCATTGTCGTTGCTCAAATTGTTCCCGACGAGGGCCGAAGACTCGTCGGAGCGCTTTAATTGCTGACGCGATTACAGCCGACGGTGACGATTCGTCCCATCGCCTCGGTTACTTTACACCCGTGATACCGCTGCTATCTTTTGACACATTTCGTACAGCAGAATTGTTTTGAGACTCTGACAGTCCCCAGAGATTTTTTTCGAGGATAAAAAAAGGTTATTAACGTCCTCGTTTTAATTCATAGAGTATCGGTTCTTCATACCAAGAGCATAAAACTCTGTTTCAGACTGTTGGATAATCAGCTGGCGCATGGCGATCGATATTCGCCGTGCGTCGACCTGTTGCTGCTGCGTAGCATGCTGCGCTCGGCTATGCCGGAGATGGCCGAGGCAGGGCCTCGCAGAGCCGAGGCTGTGCCTCGCAGGCGTGCCGCATTAAGCGAGTGGGTATCTCTCTCGTTTGACTTCAGCTTTGCTCACCGGCTATCTCACTCATTTCACTTCAGCGCTCAACGATGCTTTCGTAAAGCGCAGCCATATTGCAATTTTCGACACTTTCGTGAAAACCCGCTCGAACAGCGTACATCTTTCTCTGGACATCTCGGACTTTTCACTGCTTTCACCAGACCTTCTCAACATTTTGTGCTCACCAGGACTCAAATCAACGGTAAGAGTTCACCGTCACAATTTAATATAATACAATAACGGTGAGGTGTGTAAATCTCAATAGTACATCCTCATAAAGGTCTCACTCTGTGGCGTGCTCTGCAGCGTTGACTGCATCACAGATTTCTAACGTGTCATTTAGCACGCAAATAATACTTGAGTAAGTGCTGTTAAGTATCCACAGTACTTTCCCCCAACCAACCTTGCTGGGAAAGTACTGTGAATATTTTCTTCTCATCGGCATATCCTCAAATTCTCATTCCGTGGCGTGCGATGCAGCGCTGGCTGCACCACGTACACTTCACTCATTGAAAGACAGCACACAATTAATATAATTGTGTGCTGGTCACTCAAACCAAAATTTAATTCAGTTTATTTTTTTGTAATTTATTTTATATCTTTATGAATTTTCTATTTTTTATATATTTTGTAGTGAAAGAGCGGATGGTACAATAAACCGCTTTCTCTATATACCATCTTTGTGTCTGGTTTTTATTTTCCCTGTTGTGAAGTGAAGCCTCATAATTTTCAATATATTCGCAGGTCGGTTCCATACAACATCAGGAGTGATTCCGCAACACAGACTGCTTCGGAACATCGAAAACCATGTGTGACGCGTAAATATTATACTCGCGCTTTCTTATAAACCTGTACAACCTATGCGTGTTTTTTTTTCCTTAGTAAAAAGATACGAGACTGTAATAATCCAAAGAGTGTTTTTTCCACGAGGTACGCCTTTCGATTGATGTCTACTGCCTTTATAGAACGAACAATCTGTGTGTAAAGATCGACAAAGGCCAACGTTAGAATTTATAGGAATCTTTAATGGTTCCAGACACTCCGGACGGCATTGAGCAGGAAAAAAAACGTATAAATATAGTTAGTCCATTAAATCGTGTGCGACGAAGGGCAATTTAAAAAGCTCTTGTGTACGTTTCAAGACAATATACCGAGCAAAGCGCTCGACAGCAGTGCGAGATGGCTTTTATTCCACATAATTGGCATTAATTCATTTGACAATATTATTATTTACCCCTTATTCGCGTTTTACTTTACAATTAAATTACTATTTTTGTATAAACACTCATTCCCGCCGAGTAGACTCACTCTACAAAAAATCTTTTCTTTCGATAACACTTGACCGCAACGCCGCTTAAAGAATTATTAACCAGATGTATTCGAGTTGCTTTTTTCTTGCTCTCTTTTTTATTATACAAAAATAGAAAAATAACTCATACGATAATACTCGTAGGGTCGATATTTTGAGCACTCCAAGTTTTCTGGCGTATACGATTTACGAATTTTTGTAAATTTACGCGATAACGGTGTGTTGTGTCGTGGAATATTCCTCTAGCGTATTCTCAGGAATATTACTTAGCGGACACAGTTAGAGATGGAATTCTGAAAGATAGCTGTCATACAAGACGGGATGCGAAGTAGACGCCGACGCAGCATGAAGCGACTCGCGAGGCGATCTACGATAGGCTAAAGCTAAAGCTGCCAACTAAGGGATTTTAGCAAACGCGGTTGCTAACTGCTTCAGTAAAAGCAGAATTAATTTCGACTTAACAGAGAACGGTTGGTTCCTCGTTTAATACTCAAAACAACGCATTATTGTACTTCTTACTTTGATATATAAATAGGCAACGGAAAGTTACCGTTGCTTATAATAGATACTTCCTTTTATATAAATTCGCGTTTCCATCTTTTACTCGAGATCCATCTCCTTATCGGCAAACGATCCCAAAAAATAATAACTTTTAATATTATACCGACTACCGAATAATCCAATTACTCGGTACCGGCATAACAGGTGTAACGCAAAATTTTTCGACATTTTTTCTCGAGCGAGACTCACTTTTTCGATGATTTATCGAGTAAGAAGAGTACCGGGAGGGCATGATGACGGTTAATCGTGACGATACAAGAAAAGTAATTTAACAATGCCTTCGCCAAAAAAAAATAAATGAATCGAAAAAATTCGAATTTTTTAATCGGTAATAAATATAAAATCGGGAGAAAGAGAGAGAGAGAGAGATTGATTGATTGATTGATTGATTGATTTATTATGCCTTTGGAAAAAACGATACATAACTACAAAGGTAAATTAAGAATAGAGTAAGATTAAATATTGTTGGATAATCAGCTGGCGCACGGCGATCGATATTCGCCTTGCGTCAACCTGTTGCTGTGCTCGAGCACGCAGCGTTCGGTTGGGCGGAGATAGCCGAGGCAGGGCTTCGCGGAGCCGAGGTTGTGCCTCGTAGGCATGCCGCGTCGAGCGAGAGGATGTCTCTCTCGCTTGACTTCGGCTTCGCTCACCGGCTATCTCTCCCAATTGACTTCAGCGCCCAACGACGCTTCCAGATCCCGCAGCCATGTTGGATTTTTAGACACTTTCGTCAAAACCCGCACCGAACAGCGCACGCTTTTGGAAGGCTCGGACAATTTCACTTTTCTCAATCGGATTATCTCAACCTTCGTTTGCTCACCAGGACTCAAATTAAGGTAAGCGTACACCGTTATAATTCAACGTAATTCAATGACGGTGAGGAGGTTCATATCGGTACATCAACACTAAAGGTCTCACACTTTGGCGTGTTTTGCAGCGCGGGCTGCACCACGTTTTTTCACTCAATAAGTAGCATGCTCGATTAATATAATTGCGTGTGTTGTACCAATTCACTGCACTTACCGTAAGCGATTTAAATAAAGAAAACATGGAAATCCCATGGGGACCAGCTGTATACGATGTTGAATTGGAATTGCAAGAGATAACAAGATGCACTTGAGAGTATGTCATTTCGGAAAAACTAAACGTTGGACGAACAGGCTGGATATTGGAACTCAGCCTATAAAACTCATCAAGCGAACACGGTGGCAATTGACTGGATATTCCCGAATAGAACGCATTGAGTTCGTGCGGTTTAAAAAATTGAATGGGAGATGGAAAAGATGACTTGACAAGGCCGAGTTTCGTTAATTCCTTCCACAATCTACTAGGATCTGTGATGTTAGATAGCCTCTGAAAGTGGAAATCATTTTTTGCTTGTCTGAGATCCTTCTTAAGCGTGTCTCTATACTCTCTAAATAACGCTATGTCGAGTACATTACTAGATCTTTTAGCAATTGTATATAAGGCATTACGTTGAGCCATACGATTTTTCAATTCCAGTGTGAGCCACGGTACTGGCGGCCGACATATACGAAATAAACGGAATGGAGCATGATAATCTAATGATGTGAGATACGCTTTAGATACTGTTTCGACGATCGAGTTAATATCTAATATCTATGAGACCGGAGTTACAACTAAATCTAGTACTAAAATCGAATAATTCAGTAATATTAAATATATCAGATAGATTCGCAAAAGCTAGTTTTATTAAAATTACGGTACGCTCGCCGTGAAATAATACGGTCTTCAGGAGGCTCAATGTCGAGACGGTAAACGAGTTCAAGAAAATCATGACCCGCTATGAATGGGGCTTCTGATTTGACAATGGAATGTTCTTTTTCCTCATTGTCAATAATGAAAACATCAATCTATGAATCTGAGTCGGTTAGGTGATGAGTAGGTGCAGAATCAGCAATATGAAATGAGAAAGAGAAAGCTAATTGGCGCAAGTATGACGATTGATAATTAATGCTACTTAGGTCGCAATTAAGATCTCCTGCAATAATTATATTCTCATAAACATGTGAAAAATTAGATAAAACTTGAATGAAGTCGTCAAACATAAGTCCTTTTAATCGCCTACATACGAGGTCTATATATATGAAACCGAAATTTTTGTATAAGAAATACACGTTTATTGTATGAAAATGATAAAAATATTTTATTCGAAGTATTGCGCATCGCTAGCTATACATTTTTCCCACCTGTCCGACAATTTATGGATGCCACGCCAAAAAAACTGTCATTATTTTGAGGTAAACCAGTCATCGAGCCATTTTCGTACATTTTTGTAAGAAGTAAAGCGCTGCTCAGCAAGTGCGTGTCCCATCGATGCAAATAAGTAGTAATCGGACTGAGCCAAGTCTGGTGAGTAAGCCGCATGCGAAAGTATTTCCGAACTAAACGCCTTAATCGTTTCCTTGACCCGTTTCCATCAATCATTTGTTGTCGGTAGCGTTCAGTATTAACGGTTTCGCCAGGTTTTAGCAGCTCATAATAGATCACACCCTTCTGATCCCACCAAACACAGAGCATTGTCTTCCGTCCATAGCGATTTGGCCTTGCAGTCGATGTCGATGGTTCGCCTGGAGTCACCCATGATCTTTTACGCTTAGGATTCTCAAAATATATCCACTTTCCATCGCCAGTCACAATTCGATGGAGAAATGACTTTCTTTTGTACCTGGCGAGCAGCATTTCGCAAGTGGTTTTTCGGTTTTCCTGCTGTCTTTAATTCAGTTCATGTGGAACCCATTTTCCCATTTTCTGGATCTTTCCCATGGCTTTCAAACGTATGGAGACGGCTTATTGTGTCACGTTTAATTGATCCGCGAGTTGTTGTTGCCTTTGAGCGTCATGCTACTCCAACAATGCTAGCAATTCGCTGTCTTCAAACTTTTTCGGTGGTCTTCCACGTTCTTCGTTTCTCACGTCAAAATCGCCTCTTTTAAATTTTTTAAACCACTCAAAGCACTGTGATTTACCAAGAGCATGCTCACCGTAAGCTTCGACAAGTATTCGATGCGATTCTGCAACAGTTTCCTTCAATTGGTAACAGAAAACCAATGCTGTCCGCAAATCGTAGTGTCCAGGCACAAAATTCGACATGTTCAACGCTATTACAAACTATGCTGTTGTATGAAACTTGTATTGTTGTGACTTGAAAATCTCTGTCAGAGATGTCAACAAGGAAATGGCGCCAATGACGCGGTTCGACGGTAACTACATTGACAGCTAGGGCCATCTATGGGCAAATTCCGGTTTCATATTTATAGACCTGGTACTGACGCAAAAAAAAGCTTCTTCACATTAGAGCTGGTAATTTCAATGATCAAATCTTCTGGGGCATTGGAAAACTGATTTGGAGAAGACGCCAATACTTTTGTTTTAAGGAAATTATGGATGTAGCAAGCAACTCCATCCCCTTCTTTGCCTTCTCGATCGTTGCGAATTAGAAAATATTCGTTGATGCTTACTAGGTCATCAGCAACATAAGAATGAAGCCATGTTTCGCTTATCGAAACTATGAGGTAGCTATGTTCAATTGTGGTCGATTGAATAAGTTCAATGTGACCACGAACAGAATTTGCATTGAATGGGGCAACCTTAAAAAGCGACGAAGATGGTGAGGGAGGCGATAGAGCCGGATTTGACTGTGGTAGTCAAACTAATTTTTGTAAGTCAGTTTTCTCGGTAATGAAAACTGGCGCTTGCCCATCTCCTTTACGAACATGAATCTTGCCAGAGCGGACCCATACATATTTATAACTGCATTCAGAAGCTCGAGTTTTAGTGACACGTAGAAGCTTATAGAGTGCTGCAGGAAGAAACTCATTGATAAATACCACTCCTTTACTGTCCATACTAAAAACTTCTCTGAGGGACAGATTCTTTTTTGTTCGCTTTATGTCGATTATATAATCTTTAATCTGGTGAGATTTTAAAGTCAGTATCAAAGACTTCGATGTTCCTTGGTTTAGCGCTGATGAGAAAGATTCACTATTAGTTTGCGCAATAGTCGAAAAATTCCTCTTATTGTTGAAACAACGAATGTCTAAAACATCACCGAGGAGGTTTGAGATTCCAAGGGCACGAAAAACTTTTTCAACTATTACCTCGTTAGAATCGTCGATAGAGAGAGGCACCCCGGAAAGAGTTATCTCGGCAGAGAGAGACGGTGTAATCGCCGAAACTGAGGAGTAGACCTAATCATCGCGAGTTCAGATGATAGGTTAGCATTCTGCTGGGATAATTGAACATTGTTTGCTTCGAGGCGTAAAATTCTTAACTCATGCGCTTCGAGTAATTTTGTATGGTTTTGGGTGCAATTTAGCTTATCGGTGTGATCTTTGTTGATATTTGTCTGCTGAGCAATGAAAGCACAGAGATTGCCATGCATGGTCATGAGGAGTTCCCTATCTGACATGTTGAGCGCATGTTATTGACTCGTAGGTGAACACTGCTGAGCAACGTTCGCAACATTAACAGGAAAACCGATTAAATCTTCAGACGTATCAACTGTACGTCGATGATCTACGTAAAATGATTGATGTATATTCGAAGATATCATTGAAGTTAAAGCAGAACGTTTATGGGATGACGGCGGTGATCGCTTCAAGTTAGGCATATTGGATAAATGCAAGACACAGCAAGTATTAGCTGATTTAGACGAAAGATACGCTTTTCCGCAACCAGGGTGAAAAGATTTCAAACAAATTGAGCGCAAGGCACTGTTACTTGCAATGCGTTTGTTGCACTTATCGCACTTAACATTAGACTTACAGAATATTAGATAACCATATTACAAATAATAAAATATTGCTACGCACAATGCCTCCTACAAGGTTGGCTCGACAAAGCGACGACGCGTGTATATATAGAAGATAGTGTATACACGTGCTCGCGCACAATCAACGTTCATAATGTAAACAAAGATAGAGCGCAGTAAGAGTCCGGTAGGCTCGTTGTCCATATATGTATGTATAAAGGCATACGTATGTCAGAAAATAGCTCGGCCTCTGTATAGTGAGAACAATCGGGCACTGCAATGCACTTACGTAGTCCAATGTTTCAACGTAAAGGTGAATGCGTTAACCTGAGTGAGTAGGCGCGAAGTTATACGACGGAGACAATCACTTAGGAACGTGGTACCCGTAAGTGCGATCCAATGCGGTGGCAGAGAAGGTGTTAGCGATGAAGCTGTGAGAGTAGTGGGGACGTTGCTACTTGGTCGATGAAGATGTGATGGTGATCGTTACAGAGACTGACTGTGGTGAGAACTGATGTGCCATGATATCGCGCATGCGTCGCCGAAAATTGATGTGATCCAGTGGTGAACCTCAGCGAAGAAAATTATCCGTTGTGTAGTAGTAATCTTGTCAAACTTTTCATCCATTTACACTGAGCATGAACGTTTCCCAGTGAAGATTAATAGCTCAATGGGTGAAAAGCTGAATTGTGCAAGCTTCTGTCCTGAAACAAGATGCCCGGAGGCAGAACGCAGCAGAACTAAGCGAAAATTTGAATACCGAAAAAGTAAGTGTCCTCTTATACTCACAAACTCAAAGCGAGAGAGAGAGAGAGAGAGAGAGAGAGAGAGAGAGAGAGAGAGAGGAGAGAGAGAGAGATATATATATATTGTAAATTGTTTCAGCGATCGAGCGAGAGAGAAAAATTTTGGAAAAACCGCGGGTTCGGGTTTCGGAGCTCGCTGAACGAGACACGCTCTCGAGCGCGCTACGCCTCGCGAGAAATTCGTGAAAATGTACAAAGAACTAATTAAGCTCCATACTCGATTAAGCACGGGAGCAGTGAACAATGCGATGTCGAGAGAAGATTTCTCGTTATATATCGATCTAAAGCGTTATTTTGCATTAACATACGCAAAGGTGCGATTTATTCGCTTGATTCTTGACTTTGCTTAAAAGCGACGACGACGATCGACGATCGAACGATGATCATCATCGTCATCATCATCATCATCATCATCATCATCATCATCATCATCATCATCATCATCATCATCATCATCATCATCATCATCATCATCATCATCATCATCATCATCATCATCATCATCATCATCATCATCATCATCATCATCATCATCATCATCATCATCATCATCATCATCATCATCATCATCATCATCATCATCATCATCATCATCATCATCATCATCATCATCATCATCATCATCATCATCATGATCATGATCATCATCATCATCATCATCATCATCATCATCATCATCATCATCATCATCATCATCATCATCATCATCATCATCATCATCATCATCATCATCATCATCATCATCATCATCATCATCATCATCATCATCATCATCATCATCATCATCATCATCATCATCATCATCATCATCATCATCATCATCATCATCATCATCATCATCATCATCATCATCATCATCATCATCATCATCATCATCATCATCATCATCATCATCATCATCATCATCATCATCATCATCATCATCATCATCATCATCATCATCATCATCATCATCATCATCATCATCATCATCATCATCATCATCATCATCATCATCATCATCATCATCATCATCATCATCATCATCATCATCATCATCATCATCATCATCATCATCATCATCATCATCATCATCATCATCATCATCATCATCATCATCATCATCATCATCATCATCATCATCATCATCATCATCATCATCATCATCATCATCATCATCATCATCATCATCATCATCATCATCATCATCATCATCATCATCATCATCATCATCATCATCATCATCATCATCATCATCATCATCATCATCATCATCATCATCATCATCATCATCATCATCATCATCATCATCATCATCATCATCATCATCATCATCATCATCATCATCATCATCATCATCATCATCATCATCATCATCATCATCATCATCATCATCATCATCATCATCATCATCATCATCATCATCATCATCATCATCATCATCATCATCATCATCATCATCATCATCATCATCATCATCATCATCATCATCATCATCATCATCATCATCATCATCATCATCATCATCATCATCATCATCATCATCATCATCATCATCATCATCATCATCATCATTATTATTATTATTATTATTATTATTATTATTATTATTATTATTATTATTATTATTATTATTATTATTATTATTATTATTATTATTATTATTATTATTATTATTATTATTATTATTATTATTATCAGGGGTACAAATTGAAAATGCGGGTTTGATAACAGATGGCGTTACTAACGCTATACGCATCAGGCAGTACTGTGACTATGTTCATGTCAAAGCTACGTCTTATAGCTTTAATTTTCAGTATGTGTCAATTTGTCGCAGTGTCAAATTCATAGTTTTTTTGAGCTCTCAATATGTCGAGTTTCGTGCCAACAAAACAGCATTTGCGGGAAGTTTTAATTTACTTCTTTAATTTGAAGAAAAGTGCTGCTGAAGCACATCGATTGGTCTCCGAGGCTTATCCGAGTCATGTTCCATCGGTTTCAACGTGCGAGAGATGGTTTGTGCGGTTTAGAAGTGGTGATTTTGACGTTGAGGACAAAGAGCGGCCGGGCCAAGTGAAAAAGTTTGAGAATGCTGAATTGGAGGCAATACTCAATGAAGACTCGTGTCAAACTCAACAAGAGCTCGCAGATTCATTGGGAGTGACACAACAAGCCATTTCCCATCGTATAAAAGCCCTCGGAATGATCCAAAAGCAAGGACATTGGGTGCCGTATGAGCTGAAGCCGAGAGACGTCGAGCGCCGTTTTTTTGCATGCGAACTGCTGCTCGAACGGCAAAAACGGAAGGGTTTTTTGCATCGCATTGTCACTGGTGATGAAAAGTGGATCCATTACGATAACCCGAAGCGCAAAAAATCATATGGTTACCCCGGCCATGCATCATCATCGACGGCCAAACCAAATATTCACGGCGCCAAGCTCATGCTCTGTATTTGGTGGGACCAGCTGGGTGTGGTGTATTATGAGCTATTGAAATCGAACGAAACCATCACAGGAGCACTATACCGAACTCAATTGATGCGTTTGAGCCGCGCACTCAAAGAAAAACGGCCACAATACGAGCAAAGACACGACAAAGTAATTTTGCAACATGACAACGCTCGGCCACATGTTGCAGCGCCGGTCAAAACATACCTACAAACGCTGAAATGGGAAGTCTTACCCCACCCGCCGTATAGCCCAGATATTGCTCCTTCCGATTACCACCTTTTCCGATCGATGACACATGGCCTAGCTGACCAGCGCTTCCATTCTTACGAAGAAGCCCAAAAATGGGTCGATGACTGGATAGCAGCCAAGCCGGCCGAATTTTTTCGCGACGGTATCCGTAAATTGCCAGAAAGATGGGAAAAAGTTGTGGCTAGCGATGGACAATACTTTGAATAATTCATTTGTTACCATTTTTTCAGAATAAACGTTCAAAAATAGAAAAAAATCCCGCATTTTCAATTTGTACTCCTGATATTATTATTATTATTATTATTATTATTATTATTATTATTATTATTATTATTATTATTATTATTATTATTATTATTCAAGGAGTTGCGGAATCCTTTTTACGGATATCCTCCAGTCTTTTGAACTGGGGGGGGTATGTGGGACTCCCAAAAAAATAGGCCTACCCACTAAACCGCCCTCTCCTTGTTGTCCTCCCCCAGACCAGGAACTATTTTGGTATTACTTCTGGCTGGGGGTTCTGTCCGTGTTCGTCCCTTCGTCTTGCTGTCTGTAACCTGTCGCGTCACGTCAGTCTGTCTGCTCGGTTAGGTGAGGCAGCCGTCTACGTTTTTTCGTCGCAGTATCGTCTCTGTATAGGTGGCAACTAGTTGCCACCATTCTGTCGAGTGGAGCATCACCTGAACAATGTTGTCCGGGGTGATGCTGCCAACAATCGTCTCCAGTTCCAGTCGGAGTCCTGTCCAGCGGTCGCACACAAAAAATGTGTGTTCCGCGTCGTCTCGTACGTGTCCACAGTACTTACAGTCTGGCGTCCGTACTCTGTCCATGTTATAAAGGTACCGTCTAAAGTAACCGTGTCCCGTCAGGAACTGGGTGATGTAAAAATTTACGTCCCCAAAATCCCTTTCGATCCACGGTCTCAGGTCCTTTATTACTCGTCTTGTCCAGTTGCCTGTCGCTCTTTCTGTCCATTGTTCGTGCCAAGTCTGTATCGTCTTGTCACGTTCCGCGACTGCCGCATCCTCCCGTCTTATGTCCGCGCTTCTCCCGTAGATCCTCTTTCGCTCGAAAGCTAGGAGGTCCACGGGGATTACGCCCGCAACCACCAAGACTGCTTGTGCAGAGACAGTTCGGTAGGAGCAGGCGATCCTCAGCGCACCCTGTCTTTGTACCGTTGTCATGGCGTGGCAGTACTTCTTTGTCTTCAGGGCATCTGCCCAGATCTCCGCGCCGTACAGGAGGATCGAGTGGGCTGTCGTCATTAGGAGTCGTCGTTTTCCCGGTCTCGGCCCGTTTGTGTTGGCCATTAGGCGGCTTAAGGATGCTATTCTCTTAGCCGCCTTCTGGCATGTTTTTTGTATATGAGGCCAGAAGGTCATCTTCGTATCTAGAGTCACTCCCAGGTACTTGACTTCACCTCCGGCCTTGATTTCATCCGTCCCGACCCACATGGGTAGTCTCGTCTGTATGCGTCTTCTGCTAAGGAAAGTCAGTTCTGTCTTTTCTGTTGCGAGTTGTAGTCCGTGGTCCGTCATCCAACGGCCCACTCGCCGCATCGTCTGGTTCAGTTTTTGCTGTGCCAGGTCTGGAGATCGCTCGGTGATCACCGCCGCCACGTCGTCAGCGTAGGCGACAAGGAAAACGCCAAGCGGCAATTCCAGCCTGAGCAAGCTGTCGTAGAGTCCGTTCCAAAAGTCTGGTCCCAGTATGGACCCTTGTGCAACCCCCGCGGTGATTTGTCTCGTCACCGGTCCTTCAGTCGTCTCGTACGTGATCCTTCTGTTTCTTAGGTAGTCGCCCACCACCCGAGCCAGGTAAGCCGGAACCCCGAAGTTGCCTTCAAGCGCCTCCAGGATGTCAACCCACCTGGCCGAGCTGAAGGCGTTCCTTATGTCTAAGGTCGCCAGCAGAACGATTGGTCGCGCTGCATGGCAATGTCCCTCCAAATCCAGGAAGGAATCGACCACTTTTTGAATCGCTCCAATCGTTGATCGTCCCCTCCTGAAGCCGAACTGCCGGTCTGAGAGGCCTCCGCTGGTCTGTATCGCGTCCGTCAGTCTCGGTTTTAGTAGTTGTTCATAGAGTTTACCCGTTGTGTCGAGTAAACTCAGCGGCCGGTAGGCTGACGGCGTATTGGGGTCGCCCTTACCCTTAGGGATAAGAACTAGCCTTGCCGTCTTCCACCGGTCACCGAACGTTCCCGTCGTCAAGCTCGTGTTGTACAGGTCAAGAAATATCTCCGGCCTCAGGCGAACCATCAGCCGGAGAATCTCCGCCGGTACTCCGTCTGGTCCCGGCGCCTTGCCAGTCTTCATCGCGGCAGTCGCTTTGGAGAGCTCCTCCGCGGTAAATATGGGGGCCGCCGGGGCTTCCGTGTCGTCTGTCACGTTCGTCCGTATCGGGTGAGTCGGAAACAGTCCGTCAACGATCCGTTCTGCGGTTTCGGCATCTTTGAGTTCAAGTGGAACTCGGGCCCCTAGTTTGCCAGTCACAATTTTGTAACCGGTTCCCCAGGGGTCTTCGTTCACCTCCTCGCAAAGCTGCTTCCAGCATCGCGTTTTGCTGTCCCTTATGGCGTTCGTAAGTGTTTTTCGTGACGTCTTGTAAGTGGCTTGGAGGTTTTCCCTTTCGGGTCTTCCCCCAGCCCTCGTAACTCGTCGGCGGTTTGCCAAGCAGAGCCTGCGCAGCTCGGCTATTTCGTCCGTCCACCAGTATTGTGGTTGCCTGTTTGGTCTATGTCGTCGTTTCGGCATTGTGCTGTTGCACAGCCGGTCCGTCAGTTTGGCCGTCTCGTCCGTGAGTCTTTCCGCCCTTTGCCGGCCAGTCAGTTTAGGGGGGACTTTCGTCATTGGTGCTGGTGCTGCCGCCAGCTCCTCCGAAAATTTTCGTAAGTCGAGTTTGTTGAGGTTCCACCTCGGGGGGTATTGGGTCCTCGTCCGTCTCGTCGCCGTTTGTCCTGCCACTTCGAAGACAATGTACTGGTGATCGCTGGCCGTATAGCCGTCGAAAACCCGCCACTGTCCTATCCGTGGTGATATTCTGTCCGATGTCATTGTGACGTCAGGGATGGAGTTTCCAAACCCTGGTCGTCTGTACGTCGGTACGTTTCCCGTATTTGCTACCACCAGGTCTAGTCTTGCGGCCATCTCCAGCAGCAGCCGTCCACGTTTGTTCGTTGTTGTCATTCCCCACTCGATCGCCCGCGCGTTGAGGTCTCCCCCGATGATAACGTCTCCAGGCAGATTCCTGATTCCGTCTTCAAGGAGCGCCACTTTCCTCTCGAAATCCGTCGCGGCGCAGTTGGGTGTCAGGTAAACGCTGACGTAAGTGACAGCGCCGACCCTTGCCCAGACGTAATCGTCCCCGACACCGCAGTTATTTATTCGAGATTGGGCAGCGCCCCTTATCCAGATAGCTGTGGTCTCTGTCTCGTTCGTAATGTACGTTTGTGTCGTTCTTTTCCTGTACGGTTCGCACAGGATCAGAATGTCGGCGTCATGTTCGTCAGCTATCTGTGGTAGTAGCATGTCTGCTGTCCTATTCCTGTTCAGGTTTCCCTGAACTATTCTGTCCGTCTTCCGGCCTGCTTCCTGCACTCCTCCAGCGCAGCCCGGAATACCGCACACCTTCCGGTTCCCGCAAGGTGCGCTACGTCCCCGTGTCCCGTCTCAGAGCACAGTGGGCAAGCCGGTCTGTTTTTACAGTCCGTCGCGTAATGTCCCGTCTCGCCGCATTTCCTGCAGTTCTTTGTCCGATCCGCGTTCGTGCAGCTCGTCCTTGTATGTCCGTAGCCCAGGCACTTGTAGCATTTGGTCACCGTCAATCGTTGTCGTAGTCGGCATCGCACCCATCCTATCCCGATCCGGCCCCGTTTCAGCAGCACCTCGGCTTCCCGCGTCTCGAGGTCGCAGACTGCCATGTACTGCTCGGCCCGGTTCGGGCCGAAGATGTGGACACCAAAGTCGCCATCTCGTCCCGTTTCTCGTCTCAGTGCCCGTATCACGTCCTCCGCGGTGGTAACGCAGTCCAGGTCCATGATCTCCAGTTGTGTCCTAGAAGTCACGGTCCTTTGTTACGTCCTGACGTAACGTCGCATTTATCTTTTTTTATTTTCGATTACGTTAAAGTTCTTCTGTTTTAGTTTCGCTACAGTAAAAGTAACCTCCCACATTTTTCTTTTATTCTCGAACTTCTTAAGAGGAGAGGAGAGCGATTTTAGCGACGGAGATCGGAACAGGGTGAAGATGCGGCCCTACCGACCGTCTCCCAGGAGGAATTAATCTTGTAAAGATGGAATTTTTCGGCGCTCCCGGTCAAAAGGCAAACTTTCAAACCATGGGATCTACTGCGTAGACCCGGTTATCGACTGCCATTTATGGATCTATGATTCAGCGCGGCCTTACCCTCAATCCTAGACCAGGGGTTCGGCTAGTCGCCGTCGGGGCGTTGTTGGTCATAAGGGAGCGGTTGGAGGGAACGCTATCACGTGACCAAGCGACCGCACCCTTTCTTCTCGCTCTTGCCTGAAATCTTCTCTCTCTCTCTCTCTTTACAAAGATGATGAAATAACGAACAATTATTAACTAAGTGAAACAATTAACAAAAGCAGAGGAACTGTTGATTTAAACGAAAGAGTTATGACTATTAAAATGTTCACGCGAATACTGTAGACAAAATATCAGCAGCAAAAAGAACAATTATGCTTCCATATGGAAACTACCCATAGCTGTCACTCGAAAACGAGTACAACCCACATCGAATTAATGAGCTTACCAAGTATAGTCGGGTAATAGAAGAAAGATCAGTACATCAGGATTAATTCCCCTTTTCTCTTGGGATTACATTAATATGTCTCTCGTAAAATATTGGAATTTATAGTAAAAACACCATCATAAATATATAGAACACGTTATGCCTATATAGAAGGGATAAAGGAAATATTAGGATTAATTTATGGTAAAATAGGGAAAAATAGACAGAAAAAACGAGAAATAGATGAGACTGAAATTGAGTTGCAATGAAGCTTCTGCTGCGGGAAAGCGAGGCTGGCCGACACTCCGCGCAACGAAAACGCCTTGGGCGAGGTCTGAACAGCGATCTAGCTGACTTGCGTACGAACGAAATGTACGAGTAACCAAGTTAGACGAGTCGTTCTCAAGTAAAATCACTATCTCTCTCTCTCTCGCTCTCATTCCTACAGTACGAGAATAATCGTCTAACTAGCAAATCATTTAAGAAAACTTATTAACTATAAGAAATCTAACGTCTAACTAACAAATTATTTAAGAAAACTCATTAGCTATAACTAGAGTAACCACTAATTTAACGAATAACCAATGATGTTTGGAATAAGCCATAACTCAACGAAACCATTTATACTAATAAGGGATTAACGTAGAAATCAGGTTGCATACGTCAAAGTTAACTACAGAAGTTGTAACAAAATTATTATTAGTGGTTTCGTATGAAGGATTTATTTAAGTTCCGTAAAAATGCTGAAAAACTAAGCCATTACCATAAACACATTTACAGAGAAGCGGGGTGGTAAAAATCGCCTCATTTTCAGGGGAAAAACGCTTCGAACGCGTTCCCTCACCTAATCGCGTGGTCCTCTGTGTAGCACATCGCGCGGACAAATCAGAGCGCGCCATACCGATGCACTTGCATAGATCTATGGCTCTGCATGTCGAGAAGCTACTCTGCGGAGTAAGGGGAATGAATATGTGTATGGTCGAGATAGACCACGGGGAAATTCTTATAATCAGGATAGGGTTTTATCCCTTCTCTTCTTTTACGCGCTTGACGACAAGAATTTTCGACGCTCAGGAGCCCTATAAAAGGCCGCGAAAATCGGCCGTCGACACAGTTTCACGGGGGGTCAGCTAGAGGACTAATCACTAGCCTGGCAGTCAATAAGTCGCCGGCAGTGAATTAGAAATTTTCCAAGGCAACAAGTAGTACTGTTTGCCGGGAAATAAAGTAGTCCAGCACGATAATTTTTCACCACGGCTTAATTTTCACAAAGTATAGTTTCAAGTAGTACAGAGTAAGAGTACAGTACTTATAATTATTAACGTTTGTAAAATCGGGAATATTGAACGTGCAACATTCAACTACTCATGTAGTTTTATTTCAATAAATAATTATTAATACGCACCAACGCCAACGTTCGATTTTTAGTCTGTCTGACTACACTAATCTACGCCCAACCAACGTTCAACAGTAAGAACCACAGTAACAAACAACCGTAGGTATAATTTTTAATTACCAATTAAAGTGAAATCTTGCCCCGCGTGAAATTGTCATTCAAGTCCCTCCCCATTATTCGTGAAGTGATTATCCCCAACCAAGAACAAAACGCACTCCAGCCCTATCCCGAGTAATTTTCCGCGAGGTTAGACTCAAAAACGGGCTTGCGTCTTCGGTATTTTCTCGTCGGGTGTGGTAAAGGGAGAATTTATTCTCCTTGACCAGAGCACGGAAAAGATACGCCGAAACGTGAAATTTATGTTAAATTCGTGGGTTCGTAAGATAGGCCGCGATTTTGACGTAACAAATTCTGGGGGCTCGTCCGGGATCTTAGAGTGTTAGTTTTGTTCAAACTAATATTGTGCAAAAGAATCAACTGAAAAGAAAATATTTTTACTTTGCCCTTTTTACCGTGGTTTTGTAAGCCGATTTAATCTTCGAAAATCGATTTTTAATTTTTATTGAGTTTTAGTGATTCAATGCATTTCGCGAAAAATAATCCTTCTTTATTATTGAGTTTTTAGAAAACGATTTAATTTATAATCCACCTTTCCCCTTTTTACCGCATTTTCGAGAATTGATTTATTTTAAAGAAATTGATTTTTTACTTTTTATTGAATTTTAACAATTCAATGCATTTCATGAAAATTTATCACTATTTATTACTGAGTTTTTAGAAAACGATTTAATTTATAAAATCCACCTTTTCCCTTTTTACCGCATTTTCGAGAATTGATTTATTTTAAAGAAATTGATTTTTTACTTTCTATTGAATTTTAACGATTCAAAGCATTCCGTAAAAATTTATCACTATTTATTACTGAGTTTTCAGAAAACGATTTAATTTATAAAATCCACCTTTTCCCTTTTTACCGCAATTTCGAGAATTGATTTATTTTAAAGAAATTGATTTTTTACTTTTTATTGAATTTTAACGATTCAAAGCATTCCGTAAAAATTTATCACTATTTATTACTGAGTTTTTAGAAAACGATTTAATTTATAAAATCCACCTTTCCCTTTTTACCACATTTTCGAGAACTGATTTATTTTGAAGAAACTGATCTTTCACTTTTTACTGAATTTTAACGATTCAATGCATTTCAAGAAAATTATCATCATTTATTACTGAGGTTTAAGAAAACGATTTAATTTATAAAATCCACCTTTTCCCTTTTTACCGCATTTTCGAGAATTGATTTATTTTAAAGAACTTGATTTTTCTCTTTTTATTGAATTTTAACGATTCAATGCATTTCAGGAAAATTATCATCATTTATTACTGAGTTTTTTGAAAACGATTTAATTTATAAAATCCACCTTTTCCCTTTTTACCGCATTTTCGAGAATTGATTTATTTTAAAGAAATCGATTTTTTACTTTTTATTGAATTTTAACGATTCAATGCATGTTATGAAAATTTATCATCATTTATTACTGAGCTTTTAGAAAACGATTTAATTTATAAAATCCACCTTTTCCCTTTTTACCGCATTTTCGAGAATTGATTTATTTTAAAGAAATTGATTTTTCACTTTTTATTGAATTTTAACGATTCAACGCATTTCAGGAAAATTATCATCATTTATTACTGAGTTTTTGGAAAACGATTTAATTTATAAAATCCACCTTTTCCCTTTTTACCGCATTTTCGAGAATCGATTTATTCTAAAGAAATCAATTTTTTTTTTTTTTTTTACTTTTTATTGAATTTTACGATTCAATGCACTTCATGAGAAACTATCACTCATTACTACTGAGTTTTTATAAAAACGATCTAATTCATAAATTCTAACCTTTCCCCTTTTTATTGCATTTTTAAGAGTTGATTTATTTCACAGAAATAGATTCTTTCTTCTTTTTAGTGAATTTTAACGAGCCAAGCCATTTCATAAAAATTTACCATCTTTTTAGAAGAATACCATCTATAATTCAAGTTATACGGTAAGCCTTCTTCGTAAGTAAATTGACCTTGTGGAAATCAAATGTGGAAACTAATATTCGATAATGACTAGTGAATAAAAAAAAAAGGTAGAGAAGATAAAACTTGTATTGAAAGACATATACGTGGATGAATAAATATATACATATATATATGTATATATTCATAAGTTGTACTCCATTATATGGGACCATTGGAAAAATTATTTTTACTTCAAGTGCGTATAAAGGAACTCGAAGTTCTCGCACAAGAGCTCATTGAAGAAGTCACGCCAGAAATTTTCTTAAATCAACTTGGTTTAGAACGAATAAAACAGCAAGAAAGAATAACTGCTAAAACATACGTGAGGAGAACTACAAGGAAAATAGCTTCACCAAATATTAATTATAGAGAGTAAGATTATATTTGTTTTAACCAGACAAACATCAGACTTCCTGTGTTGTTTTTATACGATTCGCTCCGTAACTTTAACTTTTTGGTACTATCATTTATATAAAATCTGTCAATCTGCCAAGCGTTAAAACAGTTGGCATACAATTCAGAGAATATTAATAGAATTACAAAACAGTTCTGCTATTCACTCCTACGTTGCTCATCTTAACAATCCTCTCGAACGATCACTAGTATCGTTCACCTCCATCCACCGCTCATAACATTGCACCTCCGCCTGCACGTGCTGCTCTTTCTGCCACAGACCTTTAACAAACCCACCGTCTCGCTTACACCAGCAGACATCGTCCTGAAAACCCTACCTTATTCATTCAATCCACCGTCTCGCTTACACCAGCAGACAACATTTTAAAAAAACCCACCTCATTCATTAAATCCACCGTCTCGCTTACACCAGCAGACAACATTCTAAAAAACCCACCTCATTCATTAAATCCACCGTCTCGCTTACACCAGCAGACAGCGTTCTAAAACCCTACCTCATTTAACAAACCCACCGTCTCGCTTACACCAGCAGACATCGTCCTGAAAACCCTACCTTATTCATTCAATCCACCGTCTCGCTTACACCAGCAGACAGCGTTCTAAAACCCTACCTCATTTAACAAACCCACCGTCTCGCTTACACCAGCAGACATCGTCCTGAAAACCCTACCTTATTCATTCAATCCACCGTCTCGCTTACACCAGCAGACAGCGTTCTAAAACCCTACCTCATTTATTAAATCCACCGTCTCGCTTACACCAGCAGACAGCATTCTAAAACCCCACCTCATTTATTAAATCCACCGTCTCGCTTACACCAGCAGACAGCATTCTAAAACCCTACCTTAACTATCCTTTTCTTTTTCAACCTAACACCTGGGCAACCAGATTTGCCCGCGCACGTATCACTAACACCACAATCATCACAATACACATTACACTAGTGAAGAGAAATCCTATGTTTCAGCTCCTCGCGTAAGTGGGGTTAAGGCTGGCAAGGCTCGCTCACAAAACACATTACACTAGTGAAGAGAAATCCTATGTTTCAGCTCCTCGCGTAAGTGGGGTTAAGGCTGGCAAGGCTCGCTCACAAAACACATTACACTAGTGAAGAGAAATCCTATGTTTCAGCCCTCCGCGTAAGTGGGGTTAAGGCTGGCAAGGCTCGCTCACAAAACACATTACACTAGTGAAGAGAAATCCTATGTTTTAGCTCCTCACGCAAGTGAGTTCGGGGCTGGCAAGGCTCGTTCACAAAACACATTACACTAGTGAAGAGAAATCCTATGTTTTAGCTCCTCACGCAAGTGAGTTCGGGGCTGGCAAGGCTCGTTCACAAAACACATTACACTAGTGAAGAGAAATCCTATGTTTTAGCTCCTCACGCAAGTGAGTTCGGGGCTGGCAAGGCTCGTTCACAAAACACATTACACTAGTGAGAGAAATCCTATGTCTCAGCTCCTCGCGTAAGTGGGGTTAAGGCTGGCAAGGTTCGCTCACGAAACACATTATACCAACAAGACAGACATAACTACACATACTACTTACTTATTCTAACAATTACCCTACCTCTATTGACCCGAATCATTTATCCATGCCTAAAATCCATAGAGCAGGAAGGAAAATTCAAGCGCAGAGATTAAAACAACGAATCTTAAAAGAACAGTACCAAGTTCCAATAATTGCGTGCAAATCGTATAACGAGCAAGATTTTAGAGCCTTTAATGTTGAAATAGAAAGCGATAATAAAATCATTCCTCTCGAAGGAAAAGAAATAACTGAATATAAGAAAGATTGCGACGACACAATTGCAGTACATAACGACTATACGAGGCAAGAAAGGAATAGACATTTAAATTCTAGTAAGACGAATCGTCCTTTAACAGTAACAGCAAGTGAATCGTATAACGAGCAGAATTTTGGAGTCACTAGCATCAAATCTACAAAAGATAACGAAGGTATTTTCCTTAACCAAGAAAAAATAACAGGTTTTCAGGGACCTTTAGGTGAACAAACAGAGAAGTGTAAAAATCATTCAGACAGTGCAAAGGTAGATTGCACGGGCCTCTCTAACAAAGAGATACCATATTTATTAAGGGAAATTACGTACGAAGCAAGCAACAGTAAAGTCACACAGGGCGTCGACACGAAAATACCGAGCGAATATAGAATAAAACGCCTTAAGCAAATCCGAGAAATTGAGCGAAAAAAATTTCTAGACGAACTAGTCGCTGATTACGAAGCTCACTCAATAGAAGGGATACGCTATCACCCGATAGTAACACCAAAATCGAATCGTTGAATAAACATAAAGTTATCCTCCTGAAGGAAAAACCACATTTGATTTCACCTCAGGGAAATTTTAAAACAAAATTAAGAGAATAAAGTTCTATAATTTTTCCTCGTTACAAGTAACAAAAAGAAAGTTATTCCTATTTCCTCCTCCTGCGCAATTTGAGTCTCGTAATATTCTTATGTATTGTTGTATGTCTCTTTAATGCGGTATAAAAAAAAAAAAGAGAGAGTAAATATATTATTATACTTATATAAAATACATCATAAATGAGTTCGACTCGATCAAAGCTAAGACTTGATGATAATGTAATACATGATTATCCTGAAGACCGAAAAAAGAAATCTCGAATACAGAGCCCTCCTAAATCCCAATTTGAAACAGTCGAAGAATCTTCCGACGAAAGTATTAACAGTTCGCATCCCGAGACTCCCTCCATAACGAATCCAACGGAAGAAATTATTGCGGATACAGAGAAAAGTAGCGACATTAGTCAGGAAAATCCGGAATTAATTACAGTAGACGAAAATAGTCTTATACGCTCCTTGGAATTAACGTCAAGTCATTTAATTATTACAAAAACGGAAATAAATTGCGAGGAAGCAAGTGATTCTTCAAGTACTGAAGAAATTTTATCAGACAATCTTGATAATTATAGCACAGCAAATAGTCCGTTACAGATTCAAGAAGTTTCAAAGAATTCAGAAAGTTTTGAACAATTCACGAATCGAGTGCAAGAAACACTTGCAGCGAGATCGGGAAACAATTTATTGTCTGTGGTTGGATTTTTGGAAGAACCTGGTCACCAATATTTACCACTTGTAATATATAGAGATCCCTGTAACGAAATTCCAGTTCAGATCCCCGCATCCCCCGAACATATTGTAAAAGACGTCGAGCTGCAGCCCGCTACACACGAGACGACAGGTACGAATACACCAGTCATAACTACCCCGAACCCCGTAGTCACCACGCCCGCGTTAGGCCTTTCGAACTCCAGCGACATATTTTATACTCCTGCAGGGGGGTCTACCCCATTCAACTCACCCATTGGAACACCGCTCTTCGTGAGTCATAATAAAACACTGTCCACTTCGACAGGAAGAAGGAATACTTGTGAAAAATCTAAATTAAAATCAATAATTAAACCCTCCCACATTGTACCACAGAATTTGTTGAAAAATTTACACCTGCTGTCGGAATACGAACCTGCTATTCCTGGTTGTTCCTCCCACCCCACGGGAAAAAGGTCGAGTCCAGACAAAAAGCCCAGTAAAATACCACCAGCGAACTTTTCTCTTGAAACTAGCGACCCTGTACCCGACCCTCCTCCCATAATGGTTAATAACAACCAAACGTTGTCTCTTCGAGATGCATTGGCTGTCATACCGAATTATGATGGTCATACTTTGTCATTGGGGATGTTTATCCAAGGATGCAAGGAAGCCTTGGCCATGATGGGGCCAGGCGCCGAATCAAATTTAGTAAAAGCAGTCCGCATAAAAATAATTGGCGAACCCCGTCGCACTATACAAGGACAAACTTTTGAAAAAATAGAAGATTTGGGTAAATTTCTCAAAGACATTTATGCACCCACGCGAAATGTATATCAGTTGCAAGGTGAATTAGGATCAATATACCAGAGAGAAAGCGAGTCTGTTATTGCCTATTCGAATCGTGTACGAGATTTGGGAAATTTGATACTCGAAAATTACGATGCGAGCGAAGATAATCCCTTGGCTGGCGCTTTTATTGATAATACTAAACAAAGCCTTCCTGCTTGTTTTCTACACGGTTTAAAACCGGAAATCGAACAACGGTTAACTCCTAATAATAATCTTGAAGAATTAATAAAGCTAGCAGTGCAGACCGAAAAGAGTTTAGTGTCTCAAGCAGCCTTGCGTAGCGGTGAGCAAGTAACGTCGAGTCCAAGGGTCCCTAAGCCCGAGGCGAAACGAGGAGTACACGTGGTAGCAAGCGAGGAAGTGCATTGCCAGTTGTGCAATAAAAAAGGGCACAATGCTAAAGAATGTTCGACTCAAAAGACTAGCCAAACGTTGGCTGTTGGGTTACAAAATACGGGAAATGTCGATAAAGGACCGAACATATGTCAGATTTGTCAGAAGACTGGACATTCGGCAGACAAATGTTTTAAAATTTTTCCACCTTCAAATAACAATAAATCTAGCCTCGAAGCTCCTTCATTTATCATATGTCAGATCTGTAAAAGAACAGGACATTCGGCCGACAAATGTCTTAAAATCTTCCCCCCTTCAAATAATAATAAACCCGTCTTTGACGGTCCTCCGCTCACTATATGCCAGGTATGTAACAAGCGTGGGCACACTGCCGACCGTTGTTATAAAATTTTTCCTCCTGAAAGGAAAGAGTCGGGAAATACACCGATGTTTTGTCACTTTTGTAAAAATCATGGACACACAGCGAATAGATGTCCACAATCACCCACAGCCCCCCCCAAACTAATGTCTTTACCGCAAACACAGGTACCAGTCAATCTCCGATACCAAAATCCTAGCGATATTCGGTGCCAAATATGTAAAAAAGAAGGCCACGGGGCCCATATTTGTCCTTATCGTAACAGTCATTCCCAGCCTTTAAATAACAATCGATCGGAAAATCGCGGAAATATTAATAATTTCAATAATAATTCCATGAATTCAACAGGACCATGTTTTTATTGCAAACAACCCGGTCATTTTATCCGTGAGTGCCCCGCTCGAAGAGAGAACGAAGCAACATATGGAAGTACGGGAAACCGAAGTGGTCTTCCGAGTACGGGTGCGCCCAGGGAGACTCCGCTAAACATGCATCCGATCCGTACTATTTCAATCACAGCTTCGACCCTCAACCGCGAGTAGTCCGTATCTTTAATATACAATTGCATCGAGAAAGTAGCGTTCCGACGGTTACGATAACGGCATCGGAAGTAATATCCCCTATCACTCTTATGGTTGATACGGGAGCCGGGCCGAATATTTTAAAGAAACAATTTGTAAATGAACATATCGCTATAAATCACGGAGAAATTTTACAACTTAATGGAATAACAACAAATTCAATTTTTACTTTGGGTCATATTACAATACAAGCCTTCGGACGTTTCGCTACTTTCCATATTGTAGATAATAACTTCCCTATAAAGGAAGCTGGTATATTGGGTTCGGAATACCTTGACGGCAATCGCGTGAAAATTGACTATGAGAAAAGACAATTGAAAATGCAGAATGTAAGAATACCATTTGCAACTCAGGAAACTATTGTTATCCCTGCAGAGTCCACCAAATTGTGCTTCGTGAGAGTAAAGAATTTGGATTTACGGGAAGGTTATCTGCCTCCCCTGGATGCAGGTGAAGGTATAAACATAGAGAGCGGGTTTGTCATTAATAATAATGGTAAAGCTTACATTTATGTGACAAATAGCAATAGGTATTCGGTTCAAGTCCAGGTACCAGTACTGGAGTTAATGTCATCGGAGGAATTAACTTACAGTACAGGAATAAGAGAATCTACTGACGATTCAAAAACGAAAAAGGAACAACAGGTAACAAGTAAAGTTGAATTAATTAAGGAAAATAAGTCCTCGGACGGACTGAGTCACGAAACTAATGAAGATAAAATCAATTCAAGTGAAAATATTGGAAAAAAATTCATCCCGACGGGAGAAAATGCGTTCTTATCAGAGACACCATCTCGCGGAGATTCTATGGTTGATTTTGTGAAAAAAATTATAAAGGAAGAAATAAGAAATTGTTCAGAAATTATTGAAGAAGTTTACGAAAATCGTGTGAAAAATGAAAAATCAAGTAAAGAAATTGGTAAAGTAAAAATAGAAGATCAAGTTGAAAAATTGCAGTCTAGTTCGCGAAATTTTATGGAACTTTGTACGTCGGATTCGAGCAAGGAGAGCACTTATATTGAACCTGTAGAGATTATTGTATCTAGAGAAAACGTTGTCTATCCGAATTCAATAGAGACGAAAGTAAACTGTGTTAATGAGGAGACTTGCCTTGGCTCCACAGGGGTGTCTGTGCCGACGAAACGGGCAGCGCTCGTTGGAGAATTAAGGGAGCTCAGCTCAAATTTTTTGGGACAATCTGTGCCTATGGAAAGGACAGAATCCTTTCAATATTTTGATAACAGTGTTCAGGAAAAAAGTGTTATTTGTTCGAATTCGATAAAAACAGAGACACCAATGGGGTGTACCGAATTAAGTTGTGAAAACGAAAAGAACGTTGTCTATCCGAATTCGATAGAGACGAAAATTTACTGTGTCAATGAGGAGTCTTGCCTTGGCTCCACAGGGGTGTCTGTACCGTCGAAACGGGCAGCGGTCCTTGGAGACTTAAGGGAGCTCAGCTCAAATTTTTTGGGAAAATCTGTGCCTATGGAAAGGACAGAATCCTCTCAAGTATATGAAAATTATGTTCAAGAAGAAAACGTCGTTAATTCAAATCCAATAAAAACTAAAATATCGGCAAGAGATAGCGAGTCTAATTGTGTTAATCATGCGGGTTGTTCGAGCTTCACAGACGTAACTGCGCCGACCGAACGGACAGAACTTGTTGGAGATATGCGAAAACTCGATCCAGATTTTATAGGGATATCTGTGCCGATGGAAAGGACAGAACCTTTTGATGATATTAATAATTACAATGAGGAATTTAGAAAGTCAACCAAAGAACAAATACTCCGAGAGAATAGAAACATTGAAACAATTGAATCAGTAAAAGTCAATTATTCAGATTTTAGCAAAGCATCAGAGTCAATAAAAGAAGTAATAACGATGGAAAATAAAGAAGTATTTTGCCAGAAACCTGTTGAACCTTTCGTGCCTGTAAACCATTGCGATCAAACTGTCAATTTCGAAAATTATGAAGACCCGAAGAATTTACGAACAGTTTGTACATTTGAACCGTCAAAAGAGGAAAATATTATAGAAAATATTAAAGATAAAGATACACGTTTGAGAAGCGAGAAAAATAGTCCAAAAACGTATAAAATCATGAACATTTCTTTAACACAAAAACTCAGTATAGGTAATATCACTCGCGAAATTCAACCTTTCATTCGCGAAAATTCATGTTACGTAATATCAGAATCGGTAATGATCGACCGCTATAATCAAATTAAGGAATTATTAAGACTTGCCGAATTGAACGAAGAAGAAAAAGCAAGTATCGAGACGCTTTTAAAGGAAAGCGCACATTTATACCAAATCCCAGGAGATACGTTGACATGCACCACTATATTGCAACATCGCATTCCTACTACCGACGATCTTCCTATAAATACTCGAGGATACAGATGGCCAGAATGTACTAAAGAAGAAATAGGCAAGCAAATAGAGGATATGCTCGGTAAAGGAGTAATAATACCTTCCACCTCGCCATACAATTGTCCTGTCTGGGTCGTTCCCAAGAAAGCCGACTCTCAGGGTAATAAAAAATGGAGAGTCGTGTTCGATTACCGATCGCTGAACGAAAAAACGATCGCCGACGCGTACCCCATACCCAACATCAACGATATATTAGATCAATTAGGCGGTGCACAATACTTTTCTGTATTCGATTTAGCATCAGGATTCCATCAGATAGAAGTCTCTCCAGAAGATCGTCATAAGACCGCATTTACTACGCCACGTGGCCATTTCGAATTCGTTAGAATGCCGTTCGGCCTTCGGAACGCCCCTCCGACGTTTCAAAGAGCAATGGACCTCACACTAAGTGGACTTCTCGGGAAAGGACTATTTGTTTATTTGGACGATATTGTCATTTATGCCTACAATCTCGAAGAACACGAGAATATATATCGCGAATTAATTAAACGATTAGAAGCAGCAAATTTGAAATTACAACCAGATAAATGCGAATTTTTAAAAAGAGAAGTCGCGTATTTAGGACATATAATCGGGAATAATGGAGTCCGGCCCGATCCTAAGAAATTAGAGGCGGTACGTGAAAATCCCGTACTTAAAAATGTTAAAAATATTCGACAATTTCTGGGATTAACAGGTTATTATAGGCGGTTTATAGAAGGATACGCCAAGATATCAAAACCCCTCACGACTTTATTACGCAAAGAGAATATATTTGATTGGGGACCCGAACAACAACAGTCATTCGAAATTTTAAAGAATAAACTTTGTACGGCTCCAGTTTTGCGATATCCTGATTTTTCCAAGCCTTTTATTTTAACGACAGATGCATCGGGTTATGCTATCGGTAGTATACTTTCACAAGGAGAAATTAACAACGATCATCCATGCGCTTACGCCTCGCGAGCTTTGAGTCTAGTCGAAGAACGATACGATACCTACGAAAAGGAAGCATTGGCTATAGTATACTCTATACTTCACTTTCGGCCATATCTGTATGGGCACCATTTCACTGTAGTAATCGACCATAAACCGCTGTTGTGGTTCCGACGGGCTACAGATGGAAATCCTAAAATCTTGCGCTGGCGACTGAAACTCGCCGAGTACGAATACGATGTAGTGTACAAGGCCGGAAAAACTAACGTTAACGCCGACGCGCTCTCAAGAAACCCCATAGAGTCATTGACTACCACAGACGATATTTACATGGTTCGGTCGAATCCTCCAGAAAGTCACAGTAAAAATAATCAACACATCTTATCAGACACCGATATAGCTCGACTATTAGAAGAAGATTCCGAAGAGGAAGAAAATCTAAGCAACGATGTCCCTGGAAATTTCGGTTATCTTAACGATGTAGAAGAATGTGACTGGGTACGTGAGTCGGTTGATCCTTTCGAACAGCTGGAAGACATAGCTTCTCCATACAAATCAACGACCACCGGTCACGAAAACGAAATTTTTCAGACGCCTGCAGCGAACAAGGCACCACTAAAGAAACCCACCGTAAAAATGAAAGCTAATATGCCTCGGGAGACACGCAAGAATGAAAACATTGAAACTAAGACTAAACAAGTGACCTGCAGTGTTGAGAACTTTCCTTTGCCATCTGATACTTCTTCAGATCGACCGAGTAGCCAAACATATGTGCCATTACCGGTCCTACCCCACAACGATAGGCCTCTTAAGAACAACGAATTCAGCGACGAAAGCGAACTCGAGGACCATAACCCTCGGGAAAATTCAAGCAGAACAGTACAGGGAAAATATGCACGTGAACTCTTTCAAAGTAGCGAGACAGAACCCCTAAGCGACAACATGTCCGACGTAGAACCCGAGAATTCATTTACATTGCCCGCCACGATCCTGCATAAAAATACGAAGGGTAGGATTATTGCTTCCAACGTCAAACAGTCACGAGATTTATTTCACACTCGAAAAGATAATTTAGTTTATTTTGTTTCCACCGACTGTGCACCGATAGACACTGGAGCTATTGCACTTCGAGATAACGACAATTTTCCACACTTAAAGAATCTAGAATTAAAGAAAGCTCAATCTATTATGAAACGAGCTCAAAGATTCAATATAGCTTTGCCAATCACAGATAATTCTGGAGAAGGTCCCACGTTAATTTTGGAAAATAGAGTAGAAGCTTTAAAAAGTGCTCGTTATTTAATTGACAAGTTATCATTGCAAACCGTTAGCATTGCAAAATCAAGTTTTATGTTAAACGTGCCATGGGAAAATATTATGACTCAAATTCGATTAATATTCGCACAAAGCGACGTTAAAATCATTATTTGTCACGGGTTAGTTAGACAACCTCCAGTGGAAAGACAAAATGAGATTATTGAAGAAATGCATTCGTCAACCATAGGCGGACACAGAGGTGTCAGTAAAACATATAATCGAATTCGTCATTTGTATTATTGGAAAAATTTAAAAACCGACGTCCAATTGTATATCCAACGGTGTTTACAATGTCAATTAAAGAAATTAGTCCGCGTAAAAACTAAACAACCTATGATTATAACAGATACTCCAGCAATAGCTTTCGATAAAATTGCAATGGACATAGTAGGCCCTCTGCCAAAAACTAAGCAAGAAAATGAATACATACTTACAATTCAAGATCAATTAACTAAATATTCAGTAGCTATCCCTTTACCTAACGCAAAAGCAGCAACGATAGCAGAAGCATTTGTCAAACGATTTATTTGTTATTTCGGCTCACCCAAAGCGGTACTTACTGACCAAGGTAGTAATTTTTTGAGTAATTTCTTAAAACAAATTGCGAAATTGTTTAAAATACGTAAAGTCAGAACGACAGCATTTCACCCTCAATCCAATGGATCATTGGAAAGATCGCATCATGCTCTCGGTGAATATCTTAAACAATTCACTACTAAACAAAATAATTGGGATGAATGGGTTGAAATGGCTATTTACAATTACAACACGAATGTACACGAAGGTACCAAGCATACTCCATACGAAATGGTTTTTGGCAAGATAGCTCGCACCCCTTCTAGTATGCCCCCTGCCGAGATGGAAAAACTCGCCACGTACGACGAATACCTAACGCAACTGGTCACGCAAATCCATGAAATACAGGGTTTGGGACGACAAAATTTGATAAAGGCTAAAGAAAATTCCAAAATATATCAAGACAAGAAAATTAATCCTGTAGCATTTAAAGTGGGTGAACCAGTATTTTTGCTTAAAGGACCAAAACCCGGAAAACTCGGTGACCACTATACCGGTCCGCACGAAATAAAGACTATATTAACGAACGGTAACGTACGTATTAAACTCCCAAACAGAGACATTATTGTACATTCAAATCGATTAAAAAAATCGAGAATTGCCTACTAACATTTTCGAAATAATTTTTCCCGAAAGATATTTGCGTAAAAATATACGATGTTTAAATGGTACGCATTCATGCGGCACTTTCTTTTTGGATATCATGTAATAATAAACATAGAATTTACATAATAAAATTGATATATACGAATGAAAAATCAGAAAATAAAAATAAAAATAAAACCATATATATATATCATACGGGAGTAAATATAAAACTACAATAAGCTCTAATAGCATTCCTTATTTATTTTTATCAACGATATTTCAATACTAGGAGACAAGTTTGGCAGAAAACAGTGCAAAGTCGTCCACCAAATACTCTATCCGATAAATAAACATATTAATTATGAAAAGAAATAATACATAAATATAATCATAGTAGTAATAATAATAGTAACAATAATAATGGTAATAATAGTAATAACAATAATAATAATAGCAATGATCAATATGTTCAAGTATTAAGTGAATAGGAATTTTTCTTAAAGGTTTCAAAACAAGGCAAACATAATTACCGATTCGCCGACGCGAACGAGATACCAGGAAACGCACTCAGAGACAAAGGTATTGAATAAAACCTCTTGGAAAAAGAAATATATATAACTTAGTGCACCCTGATCAGTTTTAGACTTCAAAGGAGAGAGCGAGTACAACCAAATATAAAGAGAATGCTACAATAACCATATTTAAGAATATTAACATATACCAGTAAATATACGCATAAATATTTTTATTAACATAACTAGATAAATACACTACTATTTATACCTGCATCTTGAAAAAAAAAAATTAATTATAAAAGAGTGCGGATTCTCAATAAGCATGTCATCAAAAGACCCACGCGGCATGTACTCATACGAACAAGTGCGTCTCGACAGTTACCGTGGTTGGCCAGTAAATTTTCTAGACCCGCGGCAACTTGCCGCTGCAGGATTTTATTACACCGGACAGGACGACGAGGTCAGTTGTTTTGATTGCAGAATCACTATTAAAGAATGGGAAGTTGGTGATATACCAATGCATGACCACCGTAGGTGGCAAGAACAATGTCGTTTCGTCCGCGGCATACCTTGTGGGAACGTTCCCATCGGGGCCGATCCACTAGATGTACCCCTTTCTCGTGAAAAAGAACGCCACGATTGCAGAGTAGAAGTAAGAGTAAACGCGACCCCTGATTGCCACGAGGATATGCCTCCAAAAAAGAGCGATTTAACTCCCATGTATCCCGCATTCGAAGACTATGTTAAACGGGTAGACAGCTTCACCTACTGGCCTGGAAATTGCGAAATTAGTATTGCAGTATTAGCGGCAGCCGGATTCTTTTTAACGGGCCACCAGACTAAAATCAGGTGTTTTCATTGCGGAGTATCATTAAACAATTGCGAAATTTATGACGACCCTTGGGAAAAGCATGCTACACGGGGCCCTCACTGTCGTTACGTAATAATGAGTATCGGAAGCCGACCGCCCGGTCGAACACCGCGCCGCCATCCTTTCTCTTCCTTAACCCCCGCCTCTCAGACAGAACTGTACGAGAGCCCCCCTACCTGCGATCCGAGAGTTGTCGCCAGACTATTAGAAAGGCTCCGGGGCACCCTCGACTATTTAGAATGGGTATGTTCCAGGGACGACGGCCTACAACCCTCATACCCCACCTACGAAAACTATACTGACCGCATGGAAAGTTTCATTTCCTGGCCTGAGACGCTACCGATAAAACCAGTAACATTAGTAGATGCTGGATTCTTTTATTCTGGGAAAAAGGACAGAGTAACTTGTTTTTATTGCGGTATCAAAGTAAAGCGTTGGGGAACGGGTCCAAACCCCTTACACTTACACGTCTTGTTAAATCCAGGTTGTCGATTCCTGAGCATGACTACGAATACATTCCCATGCTCCTCCTTGTCCACCAGTCTGACCGACTCAATTACATCACTGCTTCACAGACCTCCCGCTCCCCCTCCATCGCCCACTAACCAAGATAATCATGCGAACCAACATTCCGATACGACGGACAAAGACGAGTCAGACGAAAAACCAATTACCTCACATCGTCGTAATTTCCGACCTCCTACCCCTTGGGCGGAGTCATTGGACCTATCCACACCATCGCTGATACCCTCCCACGAGGAAGATGCTGCTTCTCCGTCATGTCAAAACTGCCGTCACCAACCTATAAGCGTGACATTTCTCCCCTGCCTCCACGCAAATAATTGCTACAAATGCAGCAAAAATAGAAAAAATTGCGACGAATGCAACGCTGAGATACAATGCATCGTGCTCGATGCCGAATAAGATAAAGACAGCAAAAAGAAAAAGAAAAAAAAAATTATTAACAGGAATAATTGTAATAACAATAAGCAACTAGAACCATAATTATGTATGTTAACTAAAATCAACTCAGGTTCGGTTAATGAAGTACCTTTTACTCAAGCATAAACTGTAAAAATGCAAATTACGGTTCCAAATTAATCACTAACGAACATCGAAGATTTCCATTCACCTGCAATAAGATGGTACGATATCCATAACTATGCAGAGATTATCCCAGAATATAATACATAATATCTTTTTCTTTTTCTTTTTCTCATTATGCTTTGGGATTAAGGGATTTTTGGTCGAAGTTATAACTCCAAACGGGTACGTCAATATTTTTGTTCATTTATTTAAAAAAAAAAAAAAAAAAAAAAAATATATATATATATATATATATATATATATATATATATATTTTTTCCTTTATTCTCCCTCTCTGGTTCAATACAACACATACGATATATATATATATAGCTAAAAAGATTAACACCAAAATAAGGGAGCAATTATACTCCGTCGTGCTCAAACAAACGACGCAAACCCCACGAATCGTCTCCATGTAGAAACCTAAAAAAAAAAAAAAAGGAGAAAAAGAGAGAAAGTTAAAAATCAATGCACTCATCAAGGAAAAGTGGACAAAATAAACGAGTGACAGTTTCATTACTACTCACTCGTGATTAGCATTGCGCCCCGCTTGACGCCCCCACGCAATGGCCCGTTCTACGCTTTCCTCCTCCGAGAGGCCCTTCTCTATCTCCCGCAATAAGAAGCACAGCATCTCCTCCGTCCAAGTCACGGAAGAAGCCCTCTCTAACTGCAGCCCGTCCAAGTCATAAAAGGCCGGTATCCATTTGACCAGGGTACCCACCCGCAATTCTCGAGTAAAAGGACCCAGGTCGAAAAGGGCCCTTAAATTGAAAACCTCCTCTCCCTCCGTGCATTGGTCCTCCCATCTAGCAGGAAAAATAAGGATACACATATATATAAATAAATAAAAATAATATGGAAGTTAGGGGTACACTTAGATAAATATATATATCTGGTAATAAAAAATCAGAATAATAATAATAATAATAATAATAATAATAATAATAACCTAATGATAATAAATAAATAATGAAAATTAAAAATAAAATGAAACAAAATAGTTTCTTTTGGTTATCTAATATGCAAAAGGTACTAACCCCAAGTTGTTCAGATGCAACAACATCGGCCGGAGAATACGGGTGTACTCTCTCTCCGACAGCGAGCACGACTCGTTCCTTTCCAAAGCGAGGCGCCGGTCCCGCATCAAATAAGAAATACTTTCTTCCAACATACACCGCATTTCTTCAACCACCGAATACACCATTGTAAAAATCCGGAACGCGTAAGCGGAGAAAGTTTCAAAAAAAAATTGCGACACTTGTAAGTGATCCCGAAAAATGCGAAAGCAAGCGTATATAAAGGAACCACCCCACCCCTATTCCCAAATTACTAGCCCCGAGTGACGGCCTTTCTCCCTCTCTCCCTCCCATTCGTACTTACATCCCGGGAAACTAGGAGTATCCGTAAGACTCTGTTAAGACACTGCCCACGTCACTATGGCCCAATTTCCACGTAAAGGAAACTAAGGGGAGTATACACTAATATGGGGCGGGAACGCAAACTCGCATGCAACTATTGGTACAAAAAGAAAAAAAATATATATATACAAGGAAAATAGGATACAACAACCGTATTTATTTCGCCTTCTATAAATAACAGGATTAAGTAACAGTTCTACACCCGCATGCCCATCTTGTAATAGGAACAAACGACACCTCTAGCAAACGCTTAAACATTTATGATTCAAGGAGCCACGGGGCTGTACTATGCATCGAATTCTCATCCTTTTCTCACTTGGAGGAATCCTCGGGTTCCCATCCAACGATATTCTGCAAATAAAGAACGAAGCTGGACTGTACTATGAACCCATGCAAGGGATTCACCTCGCGCAAGCGGAATGGCGACTAGTTACATTCATCGAATTACAACCGTTCGGAGACAGACAACCAAGTTTCGCCCAAGTGCCTTTGGACGCAATGATGGACGAATGTTTTCCGATCCTTCAAGATCGATGCACCACATTCATCAACAAAAAGGATATTTCGTTCAAAATAACACAGATTAATGCACGGCTAGACATAATCCGCGAATTAAAGAACGAAACTTTTCTTTCCTCTAAAAGAAAGGTTATAAATCCCCCTCCCCCCGCCAGCAAAATGTTACATGGCTCAATAAACGAGGAAGACGTAACATATTACAATAAACTAATAAGCCAGTTACATCACGGGAAAAAGGACTCTATTACAAAAAAGAAAACGAAAACGCAGATAGTAACTCCCGAACTCTACTCTTTAGAATTGCGACTTGACGAAATAGAATCCATGCACAATTTAACCTGAAAAACAGGAATAGAAGTTTTCCGGAAGCACGACTCCGAATTTGAAGATACTTATGCGACTCGTCTCCTCGAATGGAGATATAACGTAGAACGCGTTGCTGATATTTATTTGAGTAATCTGAAAACAATAGAAGACATAATCATATTCGCTAAGTTGGGATTACTCCACCCCGATGTATTAAACCAAAATATCTTAGAAGAAGCTGCAGAGGGATTCGCAAAAATCCATCACGAACTACACTTCCCACTACCTGCGGGAGAAGTGTATCCAGAAATATTAGCGAAAATATCCCGATTTTCGGCAGTTTATCACGACGAAAAAATCATCATTGTCTTACACGTTCCGCTGCTCGAGTCAATCGGATATACATTGTATGAACTTCATCCCTGCCCTACTTCTCAAATTATTGGAATCAATATAAATGCCGCCATATATATATATCCTAAGACTCCATACTTAGCGATATCATGGACTCAAGACAAGTACGCACTAATGACAAGGGATGATTTGACCCAATGCCAAGAGCTTGGCTACGACAGAATTTGTATACCCTCATACCCCATTTATAGTATATCTGCAAGGCCCACCTGCGAGATGTCGTTATTGATGGAAGATAATATTCAGGACTACAAGGATTGCGACATTAGAATTACGAAAAAACAAGAATCGTATTGGAAGCAACTCGAGTACACTAAAGGATGGTTATTCTCCCTCCCAGGAACCGAAAAGGTTAACCTCACCTGCGCCAACGAAACTCGAGTCATAGAGCTATCAGGAAAAGGAATTTTAAAATTAAAAACAGGATGCATAGCACGCACTGATTATGTAACAATTATTGGATTTCGGAACCCAAGAATAGATATCGATCGCGAGTATTTGCCATTAACTTCATTAAATATCACGGAGTTAATGCCCACGATAATAAATTACCAGCCCCTGCAAGTTATTGATATAACAGGAACACCCACTCCAAGTATAATCACCAGAGGAACCACAGGAAAAGAGGCCTACGACATCAGTTTAAAAGAAGTGGAACGCCTACTGAGCGAACGCACCAACCAGACCAATGAAGAAGCAAGGTATGGTCCCGCCATTGCCGCCCTCTTCATCGGAGAAATAATATTGCTAATACTAACGAGCAGCCACCTCCTATTGAATCTAGCCTCCGTCTTGTACCGACTACTCTCTTCAAAGGCACAGGAGGATGGATACCCTACCTACAGTTACCAGCGGGCCGACCCACCCCCTTTAGACATTCAGTTTAGCGAGGTGGTATACAATGTGCCCTCACGCCCACGACCTACCACACAAGTTTTCCCTCTCACGCAAACCAACGATGTCTACAACACACCTCGTCGGCCGCGACCTATCACTTCGACGCCTAGTGGGCCGGGAAATTCTACGGGTAGCCCCGAGCTCGGTGTAGCATCTAGTCCCCGTTTCTCCTCCTTTACCGTTTTAAACAACCAATTCGGGCAGACCGACGCTAGTGTCCTCGAAGGGTCGATGGACTCACTACCCATAGAAATACCAGTCATTTAGACCCCTCCTACCAGTTAAAGAAAATAAAGAGAAAGGAAGAATGCAGACCGCAACAATTTACTGATAGTTTTTATTTACTTTGGTCGTTTTTATGCGCATATCTAATCATTACGGCGCGAGTTTAAAATTTGTCATAGATAAATTTTGCACGACAGTCTTAACTAACAAAACTTTATTTTTTTTTTATCATTAATTTTTCTTCTAATAACGGGTAACTAGACGCAGAATATATAAATAGATTTTTTTTTTGTTTGGATAAAAATAATAATATTAATATTAAAACAATAATAATAATAACCAAATAAATAAATAAATAAATGAATAGATAATTTAAAATAAAAAAATAAAGAAATAAAAAATAATAATAATAATAATAAAATAAAAAAAAATAATAAAATAAAATAAAATAAAATAAAATAAAAATAAAATGAATAAATAAATAAATAAATAAATAGATAAACAAATAAATAAATAGATAAATAAATAGATAAACTAAATAAAAAGTACACGAAATAAATGAACATCACGCAGAATTAAATTAATTTGTATTTTATTCTTAAAATTAGATTATTACAAAAGAAAGAAAGAGCGAGATAAATTTAATGTCTTGTTTGATTTTTTTTGTTTATGTGCGTTTATATTTTCATTCCTTTTTCCCGACTGATGCATCCGTGGCTGCATCGGCATGGCGAAAGGGGAGGGAGCCTCCCCGCGCGGAAAGTTGTAGGATTAAAATCGGGATCACCCCAGAAATCGAGCTCCTCTTGAGACACGACGATGATTGGATCTGGAAAAAGAAAGAGAGAAAACGAAATTTTAGTTTTTTTTTATTATTACGTGGGTTTTTTTTTGGGTGGAAAGGAAACAAAAATTTGAAAAAGAAAAGAGGAAAGAGAAACTCACCCTGGCAGCGCCTCCGCACCGAGTTAGGTAACCCCACCTCGTCCTTCGTTTCTTCCTCCAACTCCCCCCTGGAGCGTTTAACCCCTCGAGTACTTCCTGGAGAAGAAATTATGTCCGGAACCGCTAATAAAGGAAAAAGAGAAAGAAAGACGTATATAGATACATAGACTACATTAATACAACATATATTTGATATCCAATGAGAAAAGTGTAGGCATGCAATGGGATTAACTAATAATAACAAAATATAAAAACATATATTTACCAGGGTTTTCGGGCGTCACCGCCAAGGCCGACAGTTTTTTCGCCAGAGAGCGAACCTTGCACGAAGTAGCTGCCATGATGTGCTGCGAAAGAATGACTACAGCCGTGCTGTGGAGTTTGGTAGTGGCAATTTTCCATCCCTTCCCGGTTACGGGCCTGATTGGTTATGACTGTGGAGGGGCTGGGACCAACATCACCACTTTGTCATTATTAGAGGTGGGTGAGTGCGACATCCCTCAACAAGAAGTAAACGTAACGAAAAAATACATTCAGCTATTGCAAATCAACCAATACGGGTCTACCCACGTAATGCAATGTAAAGTAGAAATTTACAGAGAAGTTCGAAGATGTGGGATGTTCTCACATACTATGGATGTACCTAATGGGGAGTATTCATATATAGACGTAATTTCTCACGATAATTGTCGCCAAATGCACCGCGATGGAACTATAAAAATAGGAAAAACAGAAATTGCTGGAATTTCTCGAAATTTTTCCACCACTCGACCAATATTCATAGCGGGCGATTTAGGCCTTGATGGTAAGTGCCTCGGCGTGCACTATTCGGACCCCTATGGCAATTGGGAAGACGTTATAGTAAAAGGAACTGTAAAAATAACATTGCGAGACTATACAGCAGAAGTAAATGTAGAGGCAAATAAAGTACATTTACGCTCAGGTACCAGTTGTGAACTAAACACAGGCCAATGTTCGGATATAGATGGCGGAGACACTTTTTGGGAACCTTTACCTGAAGATTCGTGTAGAACTAAAAGATACGGGTTGCTTTACGAAGGACTCGCCGACCAGACCGTAGACTTACACACACACTTTAAACAAACCGTATATTCCTTAACGGAAGGAGACATTATATTCGCACTGACGGCCCAAGGAAAAACCACTATTTGTGGATATACACTGACGCGTACCGAACACCCGAAATTACTGGTTGTCGAAATCGAAAAAGGAAACCCATTTGTAAAAAACGAAGTTATTAACGTAAATAATTTGGATATATTCGCCTATGTAAATTCCAAATTCGTATACGTAGAAAAACATGTTAGAACAGAAATGAAACGAATGTATAGGGATATATTAGTCCAGAGATGCAACTTGGAACGCCAAGTGCTTCAAAACGCGTTAACCGTTGCCAGACGTTCCCCTGATGAGTTTGCTTACAATATAATGAAGGGACCAGGTTACATGGCCCTTCTAGCCGGGGAAGTAGCCCACATAATTAAATGCATCCCTGTAGAAGTAAAAGTTGCTCAAACCAAAGAATGTTACGATCAATTGCCCGTATCCATTGGCAATAATACTCTATATGTATCGCCGCGCACACATATTTTATCAAAGATAGGTACACAAATTAATTGTAACCGGTTAGTTTCGCCTATGTATAGGCTGGACGGTGCTTGGTATAGCTTCGGTGCCGAGCCGGTCCAGGTCATGCCACCCTTAGTCATAAAACCCCTCACCATGCCCACGTAGCAATATAGAAATCCCCACAGCTTAGCCACCAGCGGCATATACACCCAAAAGGACCTTGACGAACTCCGAGACCATATTATGTTCCCCGCGGAGCGACCCGCTATACTTAACTCCATTGCACGAGGAATATCAGGACAGCCCACTATCACACAAGGAGGGTCAATGTCCAATTTACTAGACGACCAATCTATTAAAAAAATCATTGAGTCAACTTGGAATAAAACATGGGGATATTTATCGATATTCGGAAATATTAGCGCCGGTTTAATCGGACTATTATTAGTAGGTCAAATAATAAAATTTATTTTTGACACTCTTATACACGGATATTCGTTGCACACTATATATGGATGGTCTATTTACCTAATAGGAGCTTTATGGGACTCAGTTACATATCTTTTACTACATTTGAACAAACAACCCCATGTGCGACCGAATAACGAAGGCCCGGCAACAGAAGCATCTATTCCCTTACAAGAATTAGGAGTCACCCCATTAACTAAAAACCAAGGCATAATACCTCCTTCAGGAGGATCCGAACAATATATTAGCGGAAATACGATTCCCAGACCCGAACCACGAGGTCAAGAATTCTACGAGTCTGCTCGTAGCAATCCCGCTGCAAACCCTCACGTTACCACTGCACCAAGTTTTCCAGCGGACTACTCCCCCCCCCCCAATATTATCCACACCTCAGTAAAAGACAGGCGATGCGTCCGTTGTCATTCGTGTGGGCCCCCCAAGGTGCAGCCTTACCTACGAACATATACCCATCCCACTCTATCCCCGAAATATCGACGACCAGCGACCAAGATCCAATTACTTCAACAGAAACCCCTTCGATCTACCCCTCGCTTAAGGTTGTGGATCAACAATCCAACAACAAACCCATTTAATATCAAATCTTCTTTTTATGTATAGGTTTTGTTGTTCTTCCTTCTTCCCCCTTTCTGGCACGTCTTAAATATATATAAATATATTTAAGTTATGATACGAACGAGTGCAAGTGCGCATGAAGTACATAAAATTTATGGATAAATAAAATCTAACAACGAGTTCTAACAATTTTTATTTCAGTGTGTGTGAGTGCACGAAGAGAACTAATAACACAATAGAGTAACAATAACAAACTAACGTTGATCAATGAAGAATTTAATAATAAACAATCATAAATGTGTGGTCAACAACGAATAATTATAAGAATTTAATAATAAATAATCATAAATGTGTGGTCAATAACGAATAATTATAAGAATTTAATAATAAATAATCATAAATGTGTGGTCAATAACGAATAATTATACTAAATTACTATTGGAAAGTCGGTAATCACAATTATGCTAACCATCTTAGCTACCACCATGTCTCAATGGATTTATGAAGGGAACGCAGAGCTCCGTCATAAGGAACAACAATCAAAGCACAACGATCCGAAAGAACCAGCATTGCCCATACGATTACACTTCTTCAGACTGCGACGAACTATACCAGGAGCAGAAAGAATTTACTGCTACTGGCGGATCAGGTTATGGTTGGACCTTGCCAGAAGAACGTTTGATCTATATGTGCCCCCCGAGTGGAGAGACATCGATTTCTCTACTCTCAAGTCTTGGACACATCAACTCCGAGACAAACCTTTTGAAGACATATTGTTGGGAAATATTTACTACCAATGGCATATAGATATACTGGTCCCAATCGGGCAAGATATAACCCTCATACCTTTACCGGGCCTCGACGGGTGGCCGGTTTCTTCCGACGTGCCGCACGTGTGGAGCGACACGCGACCCAAGGGCAGGAGACTACACATCAGTACGAACCGTAGAGCGATCCCTGATGCGTTTAACTTACAAATCCTAACGCACTATTGGCAACCAGATGTCGAAGGCCAAGCAGGCATTTGGGTCCCCCCCGAATGGAGAAGCCTCACCCAGAAAAAAATGTCCTCATGGATCCAGACTGCAATCTCCAGAGCGCCAGGGAAAATCGAATTAGGAGGTGTATCATATTCCTGAATCGGTAAAACACTAGCACCAGTTACACAACACCCTTTCGGAATCCAATACGAAGCGATTCGGAAAAAGGAAACAAACCCGCCCGATCTTCAGGGGAGCACACCCCAGCCTTCGAATCTCTCGAACCCTTTACTCGAGGAATCTTCCGAAAATATTTTACTTCCAGTCACCCAAAGTGCACATTGCACAACAATCACGTCAAATACTCCCCCGCCTTACTACTCAGTCCCACCCCCTTCCGTTTCCAAAGCCTGGAAAACCGAAAACCTTAGCAGTATCGATACTCAACATACGATATCTCCTAGCAACTGTACGACAGATCCCAGAAACATTTTAACACCCATAGAAACAATGGATACAGAAGAAGACTCCAACAGCATCCTACTCGCAAGTATGATTCCTGGCCCTGTCACTAGAAGCAGGACCAAGACACCCACATTTTCTAATTTGAAAAGATCAGTCACTAGTCCCACCGCTGTTTCTCCAATACCTCCCCTTCCTATTCCCAAAGCCCCCCGTAGTACCGAACAGATTACGATCCAAAACTTGGTGGATTACTTGTTGGAAAGCGACTCTACATTACGCCACCAGCCACAAGCCCCCACCGACGATGTTCACTCTCTTATCAACAAGACGTGCGACTATTCAAAAACGCCATAATGGGACACTGGTAACACTTTCGTTACACAAATGGTAAATATGAAAAAAAAAAAAAAAAAAAAAAAAAAAAAATGTATAAGCAAAGGAATAATGCAAGGAAAACTTCTCCCAACACCAAATACTCACGTAAGTAAATCTATTTTGAGCTAAAACTATATAACTATACCCTTACATATATATGTTGATTCATAATACATAGAATTATTTTATTTATGCCTTTTCGCACTCTAAAAAAAAAAAAGGAGGTGTTGCATTTTTTCCTCAGAATAAGAATAAAAAGAAAAAGAAAAATATATATATATATAAATAAATATATATACTTAAAATAAAACAAAATAATATTTAAAGAAAAAAAAAAAAAAAAAAAAAAAAAAAAAAAAAAAAAAAAAAAAAAAAAAGAAAGCCAAAGAAAAAAAAAGATATACAATAATATTAATAATCGTTAACCACATTATGATATCGCATATTAGTAATGCACATTATGTTTCACAGACACAAGAATTTACAAGTCACTCATTCCGAGGGCCACCGTACTGCCCTGGATACCTCAACCAAACAGTTACATCTCCTCAGAGCAAAAGGAAGCATTCGTTTCATACTAGACGATCGTTGAATCCTTATACCAAATCTCAGGGAGCCAACCATCATGAAGGCGAGACAATAGGAGAATCCACACGAACGTCCAGCACTATATAGACAAAAATTTTAAGAACTTCACGAACACCAACAACTCTAAAGAAACTTCACGAACGCCAAGAACTTCAAAACGCTTAGAACATCAAGAACTTCAAAACGCTTAGAACGCCAAGAACTTCATAACGTTTAGAACGTCAAGAACTTCAAAAGGGCTAAGAACTTCAAGAACTCCAAGAATTTCACGAACTTCAGAAACCAACGTCCACGAACTATTGAATTAACACCAAGTCTGTATGAGAAAATTCATACCTACATATTCCTACATACGTCAGTTGCTATTATTCAAATCAAGTTAACCACCCCGATGCGTGGTATAAGAAAAGAAGAAAAAGGATATTTTAACCGTGTCATTAGACATAAATAATATTTGAGTTACAAAAAGAGAGAAAGAGCAAATACTCCAACGTAGCAAATATTTGGATAAAGATCGCGAATTACAAGAAGAAGTAGAATTAAAAACACATACACTGTAACCAGGAAGTCACGTTCAATATTCACCGTTATTTAATCATAAGTAACATTTAAGAAAAGAATTCACCTAGCTTATTGTACGGTTGCAAGAAAAAAGAAAAGGGGTTAAACATTTCAAAGAAAAGAAAATATAACAGTAAAATCAAGAAGCGAATAAACAAAGTAAGCAAGTGAAAAAAATATTAGAAAAAAAAAAAGAGAGAAATACAAATGCCCATAAATAAAGGGACAGATGTATAAGTACAATAACATAACACTTATATATAACACTATAATATTCCTACTTAGCATAGTACGGATAAATCCGAAGAAATATAATCATACATATACATACACTTAACGTAGAACAATATTTAACCAAAGCAAGAATAGCAATATGGCCAAACCGTTGCCAATCAAATATCCTTACTCTATTAAAAGTAACGTTTTGTTTGTGTTTAACGAATTCATCATGGTACGAACCAAAAGCTAGTACCACATACAGATTCCAAGATCCTGCAAGAGACAAGTCGTTAAAGAAAAAGAATAGTACGATAAGCATAATTGGAAAATTGTTAGCTTCACCCTCGGATTCGATTATTAGGCTTCTCCTAATAATCATTTTAAGGGGGGAGGTGTTACGTCCTGACGTAACGTCGCATTTATCTTTTTTTATTTCGATTACGTTAAAGTTCTTCTGTTTTAGTTTCGCTACAGTAAAAGTAACCTCTCACATTTTTCTTTTATTCTCGAACTTCTTAAGAGGAGAGGAGAGCGATTTTAGCGACGGAGATCGGAACAGGGTGAAGATGCGGCCCTACCGACCGTCTCCCAGGAGGAATTAATCTTGTAAAGATGGAATTTTTCGGCGCTCCCGGTCAGAAGGCAAACTTTCAAACCATGGGATCTACTGCGTAGACCCGGTTATCGACTGCCATTTATGGATCTATGATTCAGCGCGGCCTTACCCTCAATCCTAGACCAGGGGTTCGGCTAGTCGCCGTCGGGGCGTTGTTGGTCATAAGGGAGCGGTTGGAGGGAACGCTATCACGTGACCAAGCGACCGCACCCTTTCTTCTCGCTCTTGCCTGAAGTCTTCTCTCTCTCTCTCTCTCTCTTTACAAAGATGATGAAATAACGAACAATTATTAACTAAGTGAAACAATTAACAAAAGCAGAGGAACTGTTGATTTAAACGAAAGAGTTATGACTATTAAAATGTTCACGCGAATACTGTAGACAAAATATCAGCAGCAAAAAGAACAATTATGCTTCCATATGGAAACTACCCATAGCTGTCACTCGAAAACGAGTACAACCCACATCGAATTAATGAGCTTACCAAGTATAGTCGGGTAATAGAAGAAAGATCAGTACATCAGGATTAATTCCCCTTTTCTCTTGGGATTACATTAATATGTCTCTCGTAAAATATTGGAATTTATAGTAAAAACACCATCATAAATATATAGAACACGTTATGCCTATATAGAAGGGATAAAGGAAATATTAGGATTAATTTATGGTAAAATAGGGAAAAATAGACAGAAAAAACGAGAAAGAGATGAGACTGAAATTGAGTTGCAATGAAGCTTCTGCTGCGGGAAAGCGAGGCTGGCCGACACTCCGCGCAACGAAAACGCCTTGGGCGAGGTCTGAACAGCGATCTAGCTGACTTGCGTACGAACGAAATGTACGAGTAACCAAGCTAGGCGAGTCATTCTCAAGAGAAGAACTCTCTCTCTCTCTCTCGTTTTCATGTATAAAATTACTTGTTTTACTAGTAAATTATATATATATGGAATATGTTATACATATATATATATGATAAAATGAAATGTTAAGATTATTTTACAGCTAAATACTAAAAGTAAAACGAATCGAGAAAGAGAGAAAACGGTAACGCGTTTCAATAGAGCTTCCTCTGCAGGAAAGCGAGGCTGGGGCGACTCTCTGCGCCACGACGAACGCCTTATCGCTAGGGCTGAACGGCGATCTAGCCGACTTGCGTACGAACAAAATGTACGAGTAACCAAGTTAGACGAGTCGTTCTCAAGTAAAATCACTATCTCTCTCTCTCTCGCTCTCGTTCCTACAGTACGAGAATAATCGTCTAACTAGCAAATCATTTAAGAAAACTTATTAACTATAAGAAATCTAACGTCTAACTAACAAATTATTTAAGAAAACTGATTAGCTATAACTAGAGTAACCACTAATTTAACGAATAACCAATGATGTTTGGAATAAGCCATAACTCAACGAAACCATTTATACTAATAAGAGATTAACGTAGAAATCAGGTTGCATACGTCAAAGTTAACTACAGAAGTTGTAACAAAATTATTATTAGTGGTTTCGTATGAAGGATTTATTTAAGTTCCGTAAAAATGCTGAAAAACTAAGCCATTACCATAGACACATTTACAGAGAAGCGGGGTGGTAAAAATCGCCTCATTTTCAGGGGAAAAACGCTTCGAACGCGTTCCCTCACCTAATCGCGTGGTCCTCTGTGTAGCACATCGCGCGGACAAATCAGAGCGCGCCATACCGATGCACTTGCATAGATCTATGGCTCTGCATGTCGAGAAGCTACTCTGCGGAGTAAGGGGAATGAATATGTGTATGGTCGAGATAGACCACGGGGAAATTCTTATAATCAGGATAGGGTTTTATCCCTTCTCTTCTTTTACGCGCTTGACGACAAGAATTTTCGACGCTCAGGAGCCCTATAAAAGGCCGCGAAAATCGGCCGTCGACACAGTTTCACGGGGGGTCAACTAGAGGACTAATCACTAGCCTGGCAGTCAATAAGTCGCCGGCAGTGAATTAGAAATTTTCCAAGGCAACAAGTAGTACTGTTTGCCGGGAAATAAAGTAGTCCAGCACGATAATTTTTCACCACCGCTTAATTTTCACAAAGTATAGTTTCAAGTAGTACAGAGTAAGAGTACAGTACTTATAATTATTAACGTTTGTAAAATCGGGAATATTGAACGTGCAACATTCAACTACTCATGTAGTTTTATTTCAATAAATAATTATTAATACGCACCAACGCCAACGTTCGATTTTTAGTCTGTCTGACTACACTAATCTACGCCCAACCAACGTTCAACAGTAAGAACCACAGTAACAAACAACCGTAGGTATAATTTTTAATTACCAATTAAAGTGAAATCTTGCCCCGCGTGAAATTGTCATTCAAGTCCCTCCCCATTATTCGTGAAGTGATTATCCCCAACCAAGAACAAAACGCACTCCAGCCCTATCCCGAGTAATTTTCCGCGAGGTTAGACTCAAAAACGGGCTTGCGTCTTCGGTATTTTCTCGTCGGGTGTGGTAAAGGGAGAATTTATTCTCCTTGACCAGAGCACGGAAAAGATACGCCGAAACGTGAAATTTATGTTAAATTCGTGGGTTCGTAAGATAGGCCGCGATTTTGACGTAACACCTTACACTGCCCGTGTCCCCAACCGCGTCCTGTAGTGCGCGTTCAAACTGTTCTATTTATTATTATTATTATTATTATTATTATTATTATTATTATTATTATTATTATTATTATTATTATTATTATTATTATTATTATTATTATTATTATTGTTATTGTTATTGTTATTATTATTATTATTATTATTATTATTATTATTATTATTATTATTATTATTATTATTATTATTATTATTATTATTATTATTATTATTATTATTATTAATGACAGAGGAGGAAAATGCGTTGAGCACCGTAGGAGAGTCGCACGGACTCCCCCGTGTGTCGGACTCTCCTTGGTTGGCCTACCGACTAAAAACCTCCTCTGTCCCGTCTTATGAATGTGAGACTGATAGCTGGAAGAAGCACACACTTTCCTTATCTGATGGCGCCTGAACGATCGAATCATCGCCTACCTTAAGTTAAGATCGATTGGTCTTTGACAGTTTTGGTAAATACGAGGGCCGATCAATAAATAGTCGGCCTTGCGCCATCTGTTGGTCGAGGAAAGAAATCAATAGCGACGTTTAGTAGCGCCATCCTTCATATGACTGCTGTCAAAGTTTTACCTCGCTGCGATGTTTAGTTTGCGTTTGACAGCCATCGAAAGACAAACAACTTTTGTGTTTTTACAAAAATGAGTATCGAAAAAATTGAGTATTGTGCAGTGATTCGATTTTTATTTTTGAAAAAGAAAACGAACAATGAAATCAAAGCGGAGCTAGACGAAGTTTATATGCACCTTGCACCTTCGTTACCAGCCATTAAATATTGGACAGCTGAATTTAAACGCGGCCGTACGAGCATTGTTGACGATGAACGTCCACGTCGTCCAAATGAGGTCTTCACACCAGAAACAATTGAAAAAGTACATGATATCGTGTTAAATGATCGGAGACTAAAAGTGCGTGAGATTGCTGAGGCCACAGGCATATCATATGGCTCACTGATTTCAATCCTGAGTGATCAGTTGGGTATGAAAAAGTTATCCGCAAGATGGGTGCCGCGTTTGCTCACTATCGACCATACAATAGCGTTCACACGTGCCCAGTTGCCATGGCCAAAATTCATGAATTTAAATACGAATTGCTTTCGCATCCACCGTATCCTCCAAATTTGGCCCCCTCCGACTACTTTCTGTTTCCAAACCTGAAACAATGGCTTGGCGGAAAGAGATTTGGTTCCAGAGCTGACCTCATCGCCGAAACAGAGACCTATTTTGAAAATCGTTGGAATAAGTGTATCGAGCTAAAAGGAGATTATGTTGAGAAATAAAAAGATTTTTGTCCAAAAAACGCGATTTTCTTTATCAAGCCGACTATTTATTGATCGACCCTCGGAATTATCGAAATTGTAGTGCTCATTCGATGGCACCGATTGGTTCGAGCATCCAATAATATCGAATTTTAAGAGCCCATCGAAACGAGATTTCGCTAGTCTTACCTCGATATCTAAAAAAACAGAAGAGGCGCATCATTTTTAACCCTTTGCGGTCCTATGTCGAGTGTGGCTCGACATCGCATTTCGCACTTGCGATTCAGCGCGGACCTGCTAGAACGAAACGGTGAAGAGCGCTTGGTCCGCAAAGGGTTAATGAGCATGGTGTGCGTTCAGTAGGATTTTAAGACGCGTAGACCTTTCGAAATTACAAATGAACGAGTGGGTGAAACGATTGTGAAAAAAATTGAATGCCTCATCACGTTACAAATTGAGATAAATCCCCAAAAATCCGCCCCTTAATACCTTTATTGCAAGGCGAATGACGATGTGATAAAGCGACATCATCGCGAATGCTGCACGTGGACGTCGAGTCAGAGGTTGTCCGTGGTCATATACATACCTGTTCCGAATAGTTTTGTCAAGCGAGCACTAAAAAATGCAAACTGACCAAGCCGCACGTGGCCAGTAACAGATATTTCGATTGGAACGCGGCCAAGGCAAATTGTCGAATCGCTTATACGCCCTTCGTGTATTCGACGTTGTCGCGTTGCGTGGACGTGTACTTTACGACCCATCCCGATTAATATCGTAGTCGCTAGATACTCAGGATGCTGTGTGATTAGTTTATCAATTGTTTCGAAAAAAACTATTATTATTGCGTATCATATCTTTACATTAATAACTTTATCAAAATGAGCTCATCGTCGAGGCAACAATTTTTTTGTTTGTAAATAGAATTTAACGCACGCACGATAAAAAAAATAACATAAGACCATTGAAAGAACGACGAAAGAAAAAAAAATGTAATTACCGATTTTTAAATCGAATTGCAATCGTATTGTTTGGATTGAAAGATTAATGTTAATACTGCGATTGAAATTTTATTTAAATTAGATAATTAGGTATTAGATATTAGGCCTAAGTGAATGTGTGCGCTGTCCCAGCAGGTTTTCACAGAAATGTCAAAAATAGCAATATGGCTGCGTAATACGAAAGCGTCGTTGAGCGCTGAAGTCAAATGAGGGAGATAGCCGGTGAGCGAAGCCGAAGTCAAACGAGAGAGATAACCATTCGCTTAACGCGGCATGCCTGCGAGGCACAGCTTCGGCTCCGCGCGGCCCTTCCTCGGCTATCTCCGACCCAACCGAGCGCGGCGTGCTACACAGCAACAACAGATCGACGCACGACGAATATCAATCGCCGTGCGCCAGCTGATTTTCCAACAAGTAGCTTTGAGAATAAAATTTTTTTTAATCTTTATGTTATTGAAAATGTTATCCTTAAGTTCTCAAGGATAACATAAACCTATTTTAACACTAATTATGCACTAAAATGTACAAGAAAAAAATTAAACTTTTAATATTTAGCGGTAGTTAGCTGTATCAAAAGAGCAGAGATTTCTAAAGAGAAACCTCTGTTCTTTTCTAAAGAGAAACTTCTGTTCTTTTGTTACAGCTAACTACGATTAAATATAAAAAGTTTGGTTTTTTTTCTTATAAATTTTAGTGCATAATTAGCGTTAAGTTAGGTTTTGTGATCGTGGTCGTGAGCAAGCTCTACAGGGCTTATGCGATCTGCAAAAGTGATGGAGGAGAAGAAAATAATACGATTAGCAGACAAGAATTGATGAAAAAGTGAATTCGTTAATATTTCCAATAATCGTTTATTAAATAAAAAAAATCAATACTCATGATAATCTAACTGAAGATATATGTATTGTAACATAGTTACACTTATTAGTGTAGGGTTTAATGCGATAACGATCGATGCGATATAACAGAGTTATATTCTCGGGCATCGATCGTTACTTCGAACGGCTAGAAGAGCCCGAGTAAATTTAAGAAGCATCAATACACCTGTGCGACAGACTCGGTACAGGCGTACCGAGTTTTGCGGGCAATAGGCCATCGCCCCTAATGCAAAAACTAGAGCTGTCGCCGCTCCGAAATTCCCTCGCTGACGTAAACAGCAGGTCAGCGACCAGCTGGCCTTGCTGGGTGGCGAAGGGAAGGCGGTGAGCGCGGCAGCGGCGTACCGCAAAAATCAGGAAATGCGTTATATTTAAAATTATGATGGAGAAATAGGCAGAGGGGGCTGAGGCGAGGGAAGGCCTATAAAAGGTCGGTGCGGGGCGAGAGAAGCTCTCTTGGCTCAAAAGGCTCAATCAGGAAGAATAAAATAAAAGATCAGTAGAAAGTACAATTAAAAAGTGAAAATCCTAAAAGGCAAAAGAAAGATACTAAATGTAGAGTCGGTGGTTGCTCGGAGAGAAGCATAAAAAAAACGAATGAGTAATATCTAGGGAATATAGAGAAGAGACGTGAGAAATCTCGAGATCTATCGAGATCATCAGTTAATTAGTGAGAAGTTTTGGTCGAATATCGTGATTCAACAAAACTATAAGTGAATTGAACACGTGCCTAGGTCTAATTAGTACTATTAAGCGAGTAGATTTTAAGTATTTGGTATTAAGGAATGGATTAGTTATAGGAAAATGAGTGCATCGAATCAAGCGGACAGATTCAAGGAATAAATCAAATAAACTGGTCTTTAAACCTACGAGATAAACAAGAATCGAAAAATCGTATGAGTGGAAGGGAGAGAGAGTGAAAGTAATACGGGAGAGAAAGAGAAAAGAATTGTAAATAGAGTTTATACACTCTGTCCAAGTAGTGAGCGTGTGCGTGAGGCGGTGTATGTGTGGGTAGCGAGGGAATACCCTGGCGTCAACGCGCCATCGAGGTCCGAGCCCGAGAATACCGAGAATTTATGTTCAAATAAGAAGAAGTTATGATAAAATAATCGTAGGAATTCCCGAATCTCAATACAGAGCAGAATATAGAATTAGGAAACGTAGAGGATAAGAAATAGGTAGAATTAAGATGCATTGGACTAAGGAATATGAATAAACAAATATCGCATAGGAAAGTATAAAGGATAAAGTGTATTCGAGCGAAAGACGAGTGCAAGAGAAAGAATTGTAAGTAGAGTTGATACACTCTATAAAAGGAGCGAATGCATAGCAAGATAGCTAGTGAAGCGAAATACTTATGCAATAGGTATACAGTGATACCGTTTGACGAGGAGCGAGAGAAAGCAGAATAAGAGTGAAAGAGAAAGAATTGTAAATAGAGTTGATACACTCTATCGAAGGAGTGAGTGCGAGGCAAAATAGCTCGTGGTATGATATATCTGCGCATCGAGTATACAGTGATACCGTCGTACAAAAACATAACAGACTTCCGAGGAATACCAAGAATTTGTGCACCCGAAATAATATAATAATTGCAGAAATAATCGCTGGAATCACGAGATTAAAAAGATCATTACGCAACATTCAAGTGAACGTAATTAAAAAGTGACGTTTTTTATGAAACTGTTTTCTCTTAATAAAGCATCACTATCAACCACCATGAAGTCTCAATTAATTAGTTATGTGATCGAGCCCAAATCCCCACGATAAATAAAAATATATGTTAGCGATAAAAATTACCGTTACAGTATATTTCATGCACTTAGCATCCAATAAATAAATATAAATATAATAAATATAATGCCGAAGGACAGATCGCCCTTCTCGCTTACCTGTGGTCCGCATCTCTCGCTACAGATGTTGTAGCAGCAACCCATTTTGTTTATCACACATATGGTCGGAAACTGAAACCAAAAAATCGTATCATTCTCTCAATGATTCACCGGGTCGAAAAATTGACTGAATTTCACGAGTCTTGTACAAATACACAATACCGAACTAACCGATCCGACTATCGCGAAAAAAGTGTTATGCCGGTACCACGTAATTGGAGTACTCGGTAATCGGTATAATATTAAAAAGTTATTATTTTGGGATCGTTTGCCGATTCGGAGATGGAACTCGAGTAATTCGTGTAAACGTGAATTTATGTAAAAATGGAAGTGTTTATTATAGGCATCGGTAACGTTCCGTTGTCCATTTAAAACTCAATAAGAGTACAATATAATGTGGTTTCGAGGTCGTACGAGGAACCGACCTCTCGCGTTTGAATCTACTGATAGAATTTTATATTTCGGGCGAGTCCGACCCGCGATCAACCGTTCAGGTTGATGTTAAACTTTAGACTGATTTAGGCAAAGCAGTTATTCGCCTCATTGACCGAAATCGAGTGTTGTAATGGATTTCACAATAATTTTTGCTTGCGAATTCCAGCAAGTTGTAGCTCGAGCTCGTAGCAGTCATTGTTGGCAGCTCGTTGCTTACGTTTGCACATTTTTTCTACTTTGGTGAGTTGGCCTCACAAAAAGAAGGAACAATGGCGAAATAATATACAAAGAATTAGTTCGCGGCACAACATCCCTCCCCCTTAAAGGAAAAACTTTTTTTCTCATAAAAAAATTTCATTTATTTCATGTTTCATTTCATTTCAATTCAATTTCATTTTTCCATAAAAACTTGAAGGAAAAATTTTTTTTCTCATAAAAAATTTTTTCTTCGGTCGGTTTCCCGTATCTCATTTAAGATTATATACCGGGCAATTTATAGTACAATACAATTTTAATCGTAGTTTGACATTTTTACTATGATTTTTTTTTCATCATTGTTCTGGCCATCGCACTCGGCTGACGGGGCGAGTTTCCCAGGCCCTGGCCCGCTCGGATCGCAGTCGCTCCTGTGGCTGTTGTCGTCCGAGTGGCTCGAGATTAATATTCTCCTCGGCTGCTGCCGGGGTCGTTGCCTCAGTTGTCCTTGTCGGTGTAGGGTTCCGTGTGTACGTGTAACATTTAAACAGAAGGAAGCCGACCAAGGCTATTGGTGCTATTGCACTCAGCGAGTAGAGGCTTATGATGTGGGGATGCAGCGCTCCGCCTTTGGTGATGTCGAGGCTTTCTAACGTCTTTTCTGCTTGATCTTCGAGCTTTTGCAGCTCTTTCGCATTTTGCAGTACGCTTGCTAGCGTAATTTCCTCTGTGGTCTGAGTAGGAGGCGTCTGAGCCTCTATTTCCTTCAGTTTCAGATCGTACGGGGGAAGGTAATTTTTTCGGATAACTTGGGATGTTCGCCCCGTTGTTTTCACGCTGAAATCTGGGGCGATTACAATACATACACCTATCAAAGCTAGTATTCCGGTTATGTGTGTCCATTTTCGCGTATTTTGGGACTTCGGAGGGTGCGTCGTTTGTAACCGACATTGTAGGTGTGTCGACGGGCAAATGTAAGATTTGCTCGGTACCTTGCAATTTTTAAAGTCATGTGTTGAGAAATGGCGCCTTGTAATTTGAAATGCTGTGTCGATACAGTAGTACACAATCTTATCTAAGCGCAGCGTTTAGTTTCAAATACGCGTCTGTTCAATATAGCGAGAGCGTTCGTAAGAGACGCATGTGGCTGAGAGCACACCGACTCACGTATAACCTGTATTGCCTTAATTTCTGTTAGTAAACCAAACGATTCACTAATAAGTCTTCCGCTTATTTATTTCAACCTGCAACAGGTTATGGGCCCAGAAGCCACAAGTAAATCGTGAGAACAGTGAACAGATTTTGTGCACAAACTGTGAAACGAATGCGGTTCTCCGACAAAGTGCAATTGAGTCATAAACGAATATTTTCCATAAGTGAAGAGCCATTGAAGGATCTAAGATACCTGTTTCGAGAAGGTTCTGAAGAAATCGAAGAGTACATAGATATGGCTGACCAAGTAAAGTAAAATACATCGATTCAATGGGCAATACTTTCATCTTTGGTGCCACCAAATGGAAATATTCATGGCAGAGAATAAGCTCAAGCCTTACATTCTCGGAACGACACCTCGACCCATTGACAACACAGCAGAGTGGGACTCGAAAGATGCGGAAGCTCAAGCTTTTTTGATGCGCGGTCTTGAGCTGGAGCAATTGAAACATTTATCCGATTGTACAACTGCAGCTCAGATGTGGTCACGTTTGAAAACTGTGCATTCGCAAAAAAGTGATCAATCTGTGCAAGTTCTTTTGGATCAGTTTATTAATTTAAAAATGGGAAGTGAAGAAAAAGTTGCTGATTATATTGCGACTGTTGTTTCCCTCGCTACAAGATTAAAAGACATGGATATGGAGCAGAAAGGTCCAGTTATAATAGCGAAAATTCTCGGAAGCCTACCGCGGAAATTCGACAGTGTTAGAACTGCGTGGTATGGTGTGATGAAGGAATCCCAAACAATTGAAAAACTCACGGACCATCTCGTCAACGAAGAAGCGCTCATGAATTCCAGAGCGTCAACAAGCGAAGCCAAGGAGACTGATGCGGCGTTCCTAGCAAGATATAAACAAAGCGGTAGAGGTAATGCGTACACAAATAAGTCTTGCGGAGACAGCGGTTCTCATTCTAAGTCAAATAATTTCAAGAGCAATTTTAAATGTAATTATTGCGATTAACCCGGGCATTTCGCGAGAGACTGTCGTAAGAAAAAGGCTGACCGTCAACGAGCAAATAAAAATAAAAATCAAACGTATGTAGCACAGTCGGTAAATGATAGTTCTAATAATCCAATGTGTTCGACAATGTGCGATGATGTAAGAGAAGCTCAATTATTTTCCGCTGAAAATTATATAATTAACGGAAAACAAATGCGCGATTGTTGGTTTGTAGATTCGGGTGCTACGGAGCACATGACTTTTAGACGTGTTTAGCTGACAAATTATATGCCCTTTGAGGAAAAATCTCACCCAGTTCGAATAGGTAACGGTTATGTTATTTATGCGCAAGGAAAGGGTAATGTTGGAGTACGCGTTACTCTACCGGATGGCACATGCGTCACGCATTTAATTACAGATGTGCTATACGTGCCTGAAATAAAAAAGAATCTCGTTTCTGTTCTTAAATCTTCCATTACAGGTTTGCAAGTATTTTTTGATGAAGGTGGAAATTACGTTTATTTTATGAAACGAGGAAAAATTTTGGTGACTGGTACAAAAATGTGTAACTTGTATTGTTTGGATTTTGATGCAAATAATAAATCAGAATTAAATTTAGCTGTAGGTTCTAGCTTGATGAATTGGCACGAAAGACTAGGTCACCCAAATTTTAAAACTTTAAGAAATATGCATAAAATTTCAGCTGTGAATGATTTAATAATTTATGATATAGAAAAAGAAAATCCTTTCTGCGAACCTTGTGTATTAGCGAAACAACATCGCAAAAGTTTTCCTAAAGATGAGGCAATTCGTTCAAAAATACCTGGTGAAGTTTTTCATGTAGACTTGTGTGGTAAAATGAATAATACCTCAATAGGTGGAGCAAATTATTTTATGTTGCTGAAGGATGATTTTTCGCGATATTGTTTCGTATATCTCCTAAAGGATAAAACGGACGTTTTGAATTGCCTTCAAGAATTTTATGCTGAAGTACAATCACAAGGTCATGAAATAAAGAAATTGAGATCTGACCGTGGTTTGGAATTTTGTAATTCGGAAGTTAAACAATTTTTACTGTCAAAAGGAATTAAGCATGAAACTTCGACGCCAAGAGCGCCAGAACAAAACGGTTTGTTCGAGAGACAAAATCGCACGATTATTGAAGCATTAAAAGCAATGCTAGCGACAAAAAATTTACCTACTTATTTGTGGGGGGAAGCTGTAAACACGGCTGTTTATTTGAAAAATCGTACGATTTCGGAAACTATTAATAACGCTACGCCTTTTGAAAAATGGTTCAACTCAAAACCGTCCGTGAAACATTTGAGAACTTTTGGCAGTGATTGTTATGTGCACGTGCCCAAGGTACAACGTACGAAATGGGAATTTAATTCTGTAAAACTTATTTTGGTCGGCTTTCACGATGAAAGCAAAGCTTATAGAGTATTTGATGCGTCTAAAGTAAAGGTTTTTATTCGGAGAGATGTTGTTTTTCATGAAAACACCGGAGAGAATAAAATAAATAATTTTCTAGAATTATCAAAAAGTGATGAAAATTCTAAAATAGCTGCTGAAAATAGTGATCAATTATCGAAACCTGAATCAGAGGAAGATGATGTTTTCATGAAGAATAAACCGTATAGAAACCCACGCTTACCTATATCGAGAGATCTATACCCTTTAAGAAAAAACTCAAGGTCAAATGACTGTGGCCCAAAAGCGAATTTTGCTGAATTATTTTTAAGTACAGTCGAGCCAAAAACTCTTGAGGATACAATGGAATCTGAAAATGCATCTGAATGGTTGAATGCAATTAATGATGAACTTGATGCATTAGAGAAAAATAAAACGTGGATTTTAGTACCGAGGCCAGATGATAAAAATGTTATTAAAAATCGATGGGTTTTCAAGACAAAATATAATACAGATGGTACTGTTGACAAATATAGAGCGCGACTCGTGGTTAAGGGGTATTCACAAAAAGCCGGAATCGATTATCAGGAAACATTTTCGCCTGTAGTTAGATATGAATCGGTGAGATTGATTTTATCCATTGCAGCTGCCCTTAATTTGCGAATGATTCAATTCGACGTGAAAACTGCTTTTTTGCACGGCGATTAAAACGAACCCATTTACATGGAACAACCATATGGATTTGAGTGTGATGATGAATTAGTTTGTTTACTAAAGCACAGCCTTTATGGTTTGAAACAGGCTTCACGCCAATGGAATTTGAAAATCGTGAATTTTCTCACTGATAGGAATTATATACAATCACACGCAGATCCATGTGTGTTTATTTATGAAAACATAGAATTAAATGTGAAAACTTATGTAGCAATATATGTAGATGATGGATTTATATGTGGTAATAATTCAGATTCCATAATGAGTTTACTTACAGATTTGAAACGACATTTTGAAATTATTTACGGAGAGGCTCAATGTTTTGTAGGATTTCAAATCGAAAGAAGTGGAGATGGTGAAAGAATTAAGATTCACCAAGAAGCATATGCTAAAAAGATTTTAGAAAAAAAAGATTTTAGAAAAATCATGTAAATTGCGCTCCAGTCTCCACTCCTATCGACAAGGGAAATGCAATTTTCCAATGTGATGAAAATGAAGATAACACTAATGAAAAATTTCCTTATCGCGAAGCAGTAGGATCGCTAATGTTTCTTATGATTGTAAGTAGACCTGATTTGGCATATGCGGTAGGCATATTAAGTAGATTTATGGAAAAACCCAGTTACGTGCATTGGGTAGCGATTAAGCGTGTATTAAGATACATAAAGGGTACTTTCTCTTATGGTATTACTTATGAAATAAACAACAATAAAACTGATATTACTGCATTTAGCGATGCTGATTATGCAAATGATCCTTTTCGTAGACGAAGTGTAACTGGCTGGATTTTGTTTTGCAATAATGGACCAGTTGCATGGAGTTCTAAGAAACAAACAATAACAGCTACCTTAACAACTGAAGCTGAATTTATTGCTCTTTGTGCGGTCACGAAAGAAGTAATGCGGTTCAGAAATTTTCTAAGAGAATTGAAATTCTTACAAATAAATCCAACAAAAGTATATTGTGATAACCAGAGGGCAATATCTATTGTTATGAATCCTTATTGTATAAAGCGTACCAAGCATATCGATGTACAATTCTTTTACACGTGCGAAAAGCAAGAAGATAAACAAATAAATGTATGCTATATTTCTACTTCAAATCAGCTTGCCGATATGTTAACTAAAGCATTGTCAAAAGAAAAATTATATAATTTTATTAGAGAATATGGTATGTATTGAATGACGTAAATTAAAATGCGAGAGGAAGTGTTGAGAAATGGCGCCTTGTAATTTGAAATGCTGTGTCGATACAGTAGTACACAATCTTATCTAAGCGCAGCGTTTAGTTTCAAATACGCGTCTGTTCAATATAGCGAGAGCGTTCGTAAGAGACGCATATGGCTGAGAGCACACCGACTCACGTATAACCTGTATTGCCTTAATTTCTGTTAGTAAATCAAACGATTCACTAATAAGTCTTCCGCTTATTTATTTCAACCTGCAACATCATCAGTTGTCATCCTCATGCATTTACGATTCTCGGCGTCAGTTACTACGTGACTCCCAGTCGTGTTCACGTAGTAGTACCTGCCATTGCTTGCTCGCGTGTGCATAGGGTATACTTTTTGTATACTGTACTGTTGCTGCCTGATCAGCGGTATGTCGAGTACGAGTATAATTGCGTCCCCTTCGCTGTATGCCTTTAGGTCAGCCAGTCGCATAAGTGCTAACGCTTGGCTGTGCTATATTCAGCTTTGGGACTTCTTATGGGGCGACGGCCACTACGCCGGCGAGTTTGTTCCTGAGGATGTGCTCGGGGTAGGGCGCTTCTCCCGGCATGATGCGCTTGATAGTCGTCATCTCTGTCTATTCTGCCGACGGTTTTTCTGAATTTGACATTTTTTTTTTTTATTTGAACTATGTACTACTTGTTTTCCTTCGTGCTTTTTTAATTAAACAAGTTTTCATTTTACCTCGTTTCTCTTATTGGAGTTCCTTACCTTGCGCTTTGTGGAGCTCCCTGCCCATTATCAGTAATTAATGTGTTAATTAGCTATAGGTAATTCTAATATATTTCGGGCCTATTAGTGCTCGATAAAGAGTTTCAGGCGGTTTTCGTGCACCGCCTGGGTTTTACGTTCCTTCCGGACTACGTAATTGACGGGGGGCCTCTTCTCTACTATTTCGTGACGTCCCGTCCACTTCGGGATCAGCTTGGCTGACCGCCCCCTGCGCACCGTCTCGTCGCGTAGGAGTACGCGTTCGCCGATACGGTACTCCTGAACCTGTTCGCCGTGGTCGTATGCATTCTTCGACTGTCTTTTCGCGACTTCCAGTTTGTCGCGTGCTACTGTCCATGCGGCGCATAATAGCTCGCGTTACTCGTGGACGTAATCATCGTAGGCATAGGTGCTGTGGGGCTTCTGTTTCACGGCGGTCGGCAATTCAGCCTCGCGTCCGTACACCAACACGTGGGGAAACAGTCCGGTCCCCGTATGTGAAGTGGTATTGTACGTAAACATTGCGTACGGCAGCCACTCGTCCCAATTTCCGTGATCCTCGCTTATGAAATTTTTCAGATATTCTGCGAGGGTGCGATGTGACCTTTCTAGGGCGCCATTCGATTCCGGATGGTAGGCCGTCGTTTGTATTTTCTTAATTCGCAGCAGTCGACACATTTCTTTGAAGGTCGAGCTGAGGAAGTTTATACCCTGATCCGATAATATTATTTCCGGCATTCCGTGCCGGCAAATTAATTCTTCTACTAGTGCTCTAGCGACTGTCGAAGCCTCTAGGTTCGGCAGTGATATCGCTGCACTGTAGTTCGTAATCGCGTCCTGGATAGAAAGTATATTTTTTTTTGAGATGCGCTTTCTGGTAGCGGTCCTACAATATCGACTGCAACTTTTTCGAATGACCGTGATGGGGTATCTGTTACCACCATCGGCACACGTTCCCTTTTCCTGATTTTGTTTCTTTGACAGGACTCGCAGGACGATATGTATTCTTCCAAATCACTTCTTATGTCGGGGCAGTCGTACTTGGTCCGGATCCGATGTAATGTACGCCTTATACCCTGATGTCCGCCTATGGAAGTGTCGTGATATTCTCTTATTATTTTCAGGCGGTCATCGATAGAGGGGCTGGTACGCCATTGCGGCAGTCGCTATACTTCTTTGCAGCGCTGTCTTCATTCGCGCTGCTGAAAGATTGCGGGCTACGGGCCCCGCCATGCCTCGCTTCTTCAGCAGGCCTTCGCGGTGCCCTGTTCGCAGTTTCGTCATTCGGTGTGCCCACCGGTAGCTCCACCGGAGCTTCGCTTTCTGTCTCGAGCGGCCTTGCAACGTTTGCTTTTCGCGGTCTTCCGCGCCTCGCGGGTCAGCCATGCTGTGCTGCGCTCACTCTGTCTTTTTCGGTGATGCTCGCAGTCTTACCAGTGCTTTGCGTTGCTAGCATGCGTGGTCTACCCCTTCCCCGATCGCACGGCTTCTCGGTGGGGCTGTGGGGTTCAGTAGAGCGACCTTCATGCACGCTGCGGATCTCTCTATCCTTCTCTGTTGCATGGGCCGGCGCTGCTTCTTGCTCTGCCTCGTTGCTGGGCTGGCCCGTGGTATTCTCGGATCTTCGCTTTGTGCGGCCGCTTTTTACCAATCCACAGACTTCGTTCTTCGCTCTCGCTTGGGCCTTTGTAGTGAGGAATATTCGGCTTAGCGCATCTGCATTTGTGTTGTTCTTACCTGCCTTGTATTCTACATTAAACTCATGTTCCGCCAATTTTATTTTCCAACGCATTAGTCTTGAACCTGGGTCCTTTACTTCGAACAGCCGGCTGAGTTGGGTTGGTGGTCCGTCACTACCGTGAAACAAGTACCATAAATATATGGCCGGAATTGGGCGAGAGCCCAAACTATCGCGAGTAGTTCCTTTCCGTCGTGGTGTAATTCAGCTCGGTCTTCGACATGGTGCGGCCTGCGTAGGATATGGGCAAATCGTCCCCGATCTTGCCTTGCGAAAGAATAGTGCCGAGCGCCCTGTCTGAGGCGTCCGTTGTTACAACGAACAGCTTTTCGAAGTCTGGATATTGCAATATTAGTGCGGTAGTAAGCGCCGTCTTCAGTATACTCTTCTTACGTCTCTCGGCACCAGAAATTCCCTTACTGCTTCCAGCTTCTTCGGATCAGCACGTACACCCTCTTCGGAGATGATGTGCTTGGTTGCACTGCCAATCTGGCTTCTCTTAGCCGCTGCAGTACCTCCCGCAGCCTGTCATTGTGCTCCTTGAAGGTTTTTCCATGGGTTACTATGTCATCTAAGTACATATAGCATTTAACTCCCTGTAGTCCAGCCCGCGTGGAGTTCATCAGCCTCTGGAAAGTCGGTGGCGCGTTCTTTCGTCCAAATGGCATGCGGTTATATTCAAAATGGCCCTGTGGTGCAGAAAATGCGGATTTTTCTTTGTCTTGCTGCGCCATCGGGATTTGGTGAAATCCAGAGGCGAGATCCAAAGTCGTATAATATCGGGCCCGTCCCAACTGGTCCAATATTTCGGTGATATTGGGCAGTGGGTACGAGTCCCCGATGGTGGCTTCGTTCAACTTCCGAAAGTCCACCACTACGTGCATTTTTCTCACTCCGGCTGCATCAGATTTTTTCGCTACAACCAGCAGCGGCGCGTTCCACTGAATCCTGCTGGGTTGGGCAATGCCGTCTGCAAGCATTTCGCAGGTCTACCTCTCCACTTCTCTTTTGTGGGTCTCGGGCAGCCTGTATGGGTGCACCTTAATGGACTGCACCCTTTCCTTAAGGGGTATCACATGCTCTACCATAAACGTACACGGAAGCCTATCCCCTGGTACGTGGAACACGTCCTCGTATTCGCTTGTGATTTCGCTAAGCGCTTTGCGCTCTTCCTCGTTGAGGTTTGCCGTGTGAAGTTCTTTGGCCCTGCTAACTGCGCATACCTCCATAGCGGCTGCCTCGGCCGCTTGAACTACTGCCGCTTCCTCGAGCGGCTCGAGTTTCACTACGGGGCGTTGTACTTCTACGACCTGCTCGGTAGTATTTATTAAGCTGATTGCACAGCTACTACCACGCAGTGGCGCAACGCAGGCACCCATGATAACCCCGTCCTCAAGCTCTACTCTTGAGAGCAATCCTACGAATTTGCTCGTTTTTGCGGCGTAGGTGATTGTCTCGCTGCGTGGCGGCAGAGATACCCTCGTCGTGCCATCCAGTAGCGGCATGCAGTGCCCGTACAGCTTCAGCATCTCTCCGTGCAGGATATCTGCCTAGTGATATTTGATAAAATCCATACCTAGTAGTCCATTGACCCCTAGCGGCGGGTTATTCGGAACAATATAGAACCAATGTTCTATCAGGAGTACAAATTGAAAATGCGGGATTTTTTTCTATTTTTGAACGTTTATTCTGAAAAAATGGTAACAAATGAATTATTCAAAGTATTGTCCATCGCTAGCCACAACTTTTTCCCATCTTTCTGGCAATTTACGGATACCGTCGCGAAAAAATTCGGCCGGCTTGGCTGCTATCCAGTCATCGACCCATTTTTGGGCTTCTTCGTAAGAATGGAAGCGCTGGTCAGCTAGGCCATGTGTCATCGATCGGAAAAGGTGGTAATCGGAAGGAGCAATATCTGGGCTATACGGCGGGTGGGGTAAGACTTCCCATTTCAGCGTTTGTAGGTATGTTTTGACCGGCGCTGCAACATGTGGCCGAGCGTTGTCATGTTGCAAAATTACTTTGTCGTGTCTTTGCTCGTATTGTGGCCGTTTTTCTTTGAGTGCGCGGCTCAAACGCATCAATTGAGTTCGGTATAGTGCTCCTGTGATGGTTTCGTTCGATTTCAATAGCTCATAATACACCACACCCAGCTGGTCCCACCAAATACAGAGCATGAGCTTGGCGCCGTGAATATTTGGTTTGGCCGTCGATGATGATGCATGGCCGGGGTAACCATATGATTTTTTGCGCTTCGGGTTATCGTAATGGATCCACTTTTCATCACCAGTGACAATGCGATGCAAAAAACCCTTCCGTTTTTGCCGTTCGAGCAGCAGTTCGCATGCAAAAAAACGGCGCTCGACGTCTCTCGGCTTCAGCTCATACGGCACCCAATGTCCTTGCTTTTGGATCATTCCGAGGGCTTTTATACGATGGGAAATGGCTTGTTGTGTTACTCCCAATGAATCTGCGAGCTCTTGTTGAGTTTGACACGAGTCTTCATTGAGTATTGCCTCCAATTCAGCATTCTCAAACTTTTTCACTTGGCCCGGCCGCTCTTTGTCCTCAACGTCAAAATCACCACTTCTAAACCGCACAAACCATCTCTCGCACGTTGAAACCGATGGAACATGACTCGGATAAGCCTCGGAGACCAATCGATGTGCTTCAGCAGCACTTTTCTTCAAATTAAAGAAGTAAATTAAAACTTCCCGCAAATGCTGTTTTGTTGGCACGAAACTCGACATATTGAGAGCTCAAAAAAACTATGAACTTGACACTGCGACAAATTGACACATACTGAAAATTAAAGCTATAAGACGTAGCTTTGACATGAACATAGTCACAGTACTGCCTGATGCGTATAGCGTTAGTAACGCCATCTGTTATCAAACCCGTATTTTCAATTTGTACCCCTGATACATTTAGCGCCGGTGTCTCCAGCACAATTTTTGCTATACCGAGGGGGGTGATTATTTCACCTGCCACTCTCGGGCTTGAGGCATCCCTCCTTCAGTATACTGCACTGGGCCCCTGTGTCCGCCTTAAGGGTAAGTACCTCGGTCACGGCCAATGATGCGACGATGTCAAAGTCGCTGGCCGTAGCGCTGGATACCGGCAGCGTTACCTGCAGTAACTGCTGCGTCGTTTTCCTCCTTCTGCGCGCGGGTCCCTGCTGGGCCGTGAGTGTATTTAATCTCATCGTACCCAACTGACTGGCTGGTGTTTGACTGACCTGTACTTGCAATGACCGTGAATTTTTTATTCTGGCCCCCGAGTCCCTTGGACGTCGGGGATGCTGTGAGGACTGCGCAGGTTCGCTCTTGTTCTGCGACAATCTCTTCCTCCAGTCTATCTACAAGTGGCCCTTTTTTTGGCAATAGTTGCACACAACGTCGACGTGATGTATGGATTTATCCTCACTGGGCATCGGTAGGCTCACTCTTCTCGATCTGCGGGTGCAGTCTCGAGCCACATGCCCTGGTTTCCCGCAGGTGAAGCAATTATCTCGCTGCTGGGATGGTGCGCCTTGAGACCTTCTGGGTAGCTTAATGCTCCACCTAGGAAGGGGCCATTTGGCTGTACCATATTGGTTATTTCGATCGCTCCCATTACTGACTCGTGGAGAGTGGTGTAGTTACGGGATCTAACCAGAATTTGGACCTGCTCATGCAGTCCATTCTCGAAGTTGGCCTGGACGCTCTACCGTGTTATCTTTTCAATGATACGCATTTCCGACATCGAGGTGGCTTCCTCGCAAAGCTTTTCTATAATATCGACGGTGATACGCTCTGTCCTGGCGGCGTATACCGCGATATCCTCGCCCTGGCCCTGCCGGAGGGAGTTGAATTCTACCTGTAACTCGGGCAGCAACTTTCGCTTCCCGTACAGGGCCTTCAGTTCAGTCTCAAGCTGCGCTACCGAGAGCATGACTTTATGTTTCATCTCTCTGGGCTCCCTACCCTCGAACTTGCTGCTCAGTACCAATTCCAACAGGATCTCGTGGTCCCCGGGCGCAGCTCACTTGAAAACGGTCTCGTAGGATCGCATGAAGGCGTCCAGCTCGTCGAATCGTGTTTGCCTCGGCCGCGGCCGTGGTGTCGGGTGTTCTTCCAACCCTGTTCATTCCAGCCTCCGCAATGATTCAACATTGTGCTCTCGTAGGACCGGATGATTTCAAACTCGTCCGCACTTACCTCGTTCAGCGTGTCCGCGAGGTTTCGTCTTGCCGACGGTGTTTAAGCCTCCCGGAGTTCGCGATCGAGCTCGTGTTGGCCTTGATCATACTCGCGCTGTAGCCTTTCGTACTGGCGTCGAGCTCTTTTCATATCTCGGTGGCTCCGGTCGACCGCCTCTAACCGATCTCTTTCTCGTGAAGGTTCCGACCGGGCTCCCGTACCGGAGGCTGCAGGGAAACCTACGCGATCTATTTTTGCATGTTTTCGATTTCCCGCTCAACCATTTCCTCGGTGATGCGTTCGGGAGTTCTGCCACCGGTGACCATATTGAAAACGTCGTCGCTTTCATCGCTGTCGTGATCCCTGAACGACGCACCCCTAAGTGGGTTCACGCCAAACTGGGCTGTCTGACGGCCTGCGAGGGCCTCCTGTCTGGCCGCGGGGATTCGTCCCGTCGGCGAGAGCTCCGATAACGCCCTGCGCGCTTCGTAAACGACGTCCCCTACAGCCGCAACTAACCCGGCTGTGGAGTCTACCCCTGCGCCAGGCAACGTCGTGTCTAACGAGTTGCCCCTACGCCTTCATCGGGGTCCTCTAGATTTCGACATGTCGCTTATTTCGCGATGGGCTTTACTTTACTATTTCCAACAAAAAAAATCTCACGAGATATATATATATATATATATATATGTTGGAATATTTTCCCAATTTACGGAGCAACTGGCTTTGAATCTACAAGGCTATATGTATATGTACAACGTAACCGCCACTTACAGGAAGATGATCTGGCTGATGGTCCTCTCCATGGCGATGTTCCTTGGGTGCTGTTCCTTCGGTGCTGTCGACCTGTTGTCTCGTAGCTCCCCTCAAAGGTTGGTCCAGTTGTCCTCCCTGGCATCGTTGACCTGTCTCTTGTTGGTTCCTGGGTTTATCTTCTGTGCATCGGCAATGACTGCATGACGGCTTCGTCACAAGTAGCTGCTTCGGGTTCTTGGTTGCACACGTTGTGCGGTTTTCCGCGACTTGACGTGACACCGTCAATCGGAACTTCAAACGGTCAACCGATACGTCACACCACACCGACGTTCACTTCGCGTCTTCGCATTAGAATAGTCGGGCTTTCACGAACTACACTGGCGTCCTTTGCACGAGTCGTAGTCGTCACTTCAAAGTCACTCTTATTACTTTGTCCAAAACACTTTTTGTCCAAATAAATTACGTAGCACTTATCACTTCAGCATATCCCACCGCTGCCATCAAATGTTATGCCGGTACCGCGTAATTGGAGTACTCGGTAATCGGTATAATATTAAAAAGTTATTAATTTGGGATCGTTTGCCGATTAGGAGACAGAACTCGAATAATTCATGTAAACGTGAATTTATGTAAAAATGGAAGTGTTTATTATAGGCAACGGTAACGTTCCGTTGTCTATTTAAAAGTCAATAAGAGTATAATACAACATAATGTGGTTTCGAGCCCGTACGAGGAACCAACCTCTCGCGTTTGAATCTACTGATAGAATTTTATATTTCGGGCGAGTCCGACCCGCAATCAACCGTTCAGGTTGATGTTAAACTTTAGACTGATTTAGACAAAGCAGTTATTTGCCCCATTGACCGAAATCTAGTGTTGTAATGGATTTCACAATAATCTTTGCTTACGAATTCCACCAAGTCGTAGCTGGAGCTTGTAGCAGACATTGCTGGCAGCTCGTTGCTTACGTTTCCACATTTTTTCTACTGTGGTGAGTAGGCCTCACGCAAAGAAGGAACAATGGCGAAATAATATACAAAGAATTAGTTCGCGGCACAACAAATGACATAAACTATATTCAACAAGAGAACGACACAGCACTGCGCAATTTTGAGCGACAGTGTTGCTCCGTACAAATAAATTTTTAGGTATTGGGAAATCAGAAAAGTCACCATGATATCTGGTGGATAAATTTTAATTACTCCATCCCAGTAGTAAAGATCGTAGGGTCGCACTGTGCCGCACAGTATGATACGGTGTCGATTATTAGAAAACACACAGTAATATCGAATTGACTGTCGAGTTAGAAGCGTCACCGAACAAAAGTTCTCACCGCGGTCATGGCTATTATCAAATATTTCGGATGGATTGCCATGTTACTATTCCTATCCGCGAAGCATTGGAGTAAGTCAAACTTTAAATACTGATAAAGTAAAATATTTCGCTGTAGTCGTCGTGTATTTTCCAGATATAAAAACACTTGTATCAGTCATAAGAAAATATGGATAGACTGCCTGAGCATGTGGTCAACCCATGGCACGGTTTATATAATGTACGAGGGTGGGTTAATAATTCCGTGACTTTTTGAATTTCCCGCGTTGTAACTTGAAAAGCAACCTGCCTGTGAAGAAGCCTGTGTAGTCACCATCTGTAAATTTGACGTTTCATCCACTGTCACACCTCTACCAATGGATTGGCTAACTAGTTTCACACTATACTCGGGTGACCACACAAAATGGTGAACAAATCGTAATTTTTAACTACATGCGTCTTCTATTCTTTTTTGTGTTATACGATAATCGTCGTCGATAAGTCGCACGATGCTCCACTTCTATAACGTTAGAGCACAATTGCAAGGTTATATGTCACTATACGATTTGTACTATATGCGCAAACAAGGTGGTGCGGTCCGAATCATGCTCACAGCGTACATAGCGTACTAACGCGTGGTCCGATTCGTGCTTTCAGTGCTCATCGTTTGCGCTGCGAATGTTATGACGTCACAAATGACGTCATTATCGAGCGTACACGACGTACACAAATCATCATGGGTCGAATCGTCATCACCGTGTTCGTAGCACCTAACCTTTACTGTTTTGCACCTAACCTTCACTGTTTTTGGGGCATTTATTCCTCCCCAAGGATTAGTCCTCTTTGTTCCCACCATTCGAAATTGTGATTTCGTCAACTTGTCCAATTAAAATAATAGAAAATGTCAATACAAATTCGTGTTTAAATGGAAGAAAGTGGTGAGCTGGTAAAGCTGATGCTGTAGCCTGAAAACGCCGAAAAAGCAGCAAATCACGTCAATTAAAATTGATAAGTAAATTGACCAGATTCCACGCTAACTTTTTTTTATTGTTGTGAGTCTCAAGAATGAAGAAATAAAAATAAAATGCACATCTTACACTATAAAACATATTGTAACGGTAATTTTTATCGTTAACATATTTTTATTTTTCGTGGGAATTCGGGCTCGATCACAGGACTAATTAATTGAGACTTCGTGGTAGTTGACAGTAAGGCTTTATTCCGAAGAAAATAGTTTCATAAAAAGAAACGTCACTTTTTAATTACGGTCACTCGAATTCTGCGTAATGACCATTTAACTTCGTAATTTTAGCGATTATTTCTACGATTATAATTTTATAATTGTGTGCGCCTGTTCCCGGTATCCTCGAAGGTTTATTATTCTTTTCGTACAGCGGTATTGCTGTACTCTCGGTGCACAGACACACTCATACCACCAGTCACTCGGCTCGCACTCGCTCCTTCGATAGAGTGTATTAACTCTATTTACAATTCTTTCTCTTTCACTCTTATTTTGCTTTCTCTCTCTCTCCTCGTCCAGCGGTATTACTGTATACTTGGTGCATAAATATTCCACTCCACTAGCTATTTTGCTTCGCATTCGCTCCTTTGATAGAGTGTATTAACTCTATTTACAATTCTTTCTCTTCCACATTTATCCAGTCGGGCGATTCCCGTCTAGACTGCGATTTTAATTACTCGATTTAATTCTACGCCTTATATGCGATCCGCTTGTATGTACTACTTAATTTATGCACTTAATTTTACCTAGATCTATTCTCTAACTCCTTCTCGTTTGATATACTGTCGTGCATCGATATTCGGGAATTCCTGCGATTATTTCATCATAATTTCTTCTTATTCGGACCGAAATTCTCGGTATTATCGGGCTTGAGCTTCGGTTACGTGACTATGCCTTAGTATGGTCTCGTTACCCGCACACCCATAGCCACTCGCATCAGACTCTCCTTGGAAAGAGTGTATCAACTCCGTTTATAATTCTTTCTCTTTCACTCACGTTCCACTTTCGCTCTTTCACTCTTCCACTCATACGATTTCTGCGACTATTGTGTATCTTGCAGGTTTAAAATTCACACTCTTCGCTTCTATTACTTAAATATAATCTGCTTAATCGTTGCACTTACTCTATATGTCTATCCCTATTTTCTTAATCTCATTCTCTTTGAGGTAACTCGCTTAATTGTATGAATAAATTCTACGCACATATGCACTTTGACTTAATGATTAACTATATTCTCATGGTCCATCACATTCTACACTACGCAGCGGGCTTATCCTGATTAAATTTCTATTTCTCGCCAATTTTATCTCGTCTTTTTCGACTCGTTCTCTACTTATACTCGCAAAATCGGCTTGTTTCGCACGTGAAAATGTAGACTCCACACTTCACTTTTTAGTCTGAAAGACTGAGAGCTCCTCCCCTCGTGCGGGCCTTTTTATAGGCCTCGCCGAAGTCCAACCCCTCTCTCCTCTTGTCGCTGTACATTTTTTTAAATCTACCGGATTTATTAATTTTTATTTCGGCCGTTGCCGCGCCTACCGCCTTCTCCTCGCCTCCCAGCAAGGCCAGCCGGTTGCTGACCTGCTGTTTATGTCAGCGAGGAAATTTCGGCGGTGTGACGTAGGTCTTTTTTTCACCTCTCCGGGTTCATTGGCCTCCTGCCCGCAGTGTTCGGTGCCTACACCGAGTTTCTCGCTCACTCGCTGTCGGACTTCTCGCTCTTATTATGATCGCGAGCCTTCCGTTACAACGGCTATCAACCAGCATGCCTTATTATTTTTTCTTATGAAATATGCTTCTTGCTTGCTATTTTGTACTCTTAAGGTCCCTAAATGCGAATACCTCACAATATACATATTATAAAATTGATGGTTTTATACAGAATAGTAAAATTTACAAAGTCAATGGCTTCGTACATTTCTAAACGGTCCTCATTAGTAATTCGTTCATTATTTTCCCACGTTTAGCATCACCTTCAACTTTTTGATTAAACGTTAGTTGCTGTCTGGCGGTTATTCTTAACGTTTCTTCACATTAGAAAATATCGCTTCTCTGAACACAAAGATTGTGAAGAACACACGTAGCTAATAAATACTGGAGAATTTTCCGTCGGTAAGTTTAACCGTCGGTAAGTAATCGAGCATCCTACGCCAACGACCTTTCCACAGTCCAAAAGCTCGCTCAATCGACATTCTAGCCAATGAGAGATAGTAATTGAAATTTTTTTGTATCTGCGACGAATGACCGTTGTCTCTGAAAGGAACCATCATATTGGGATGAATTCCATATGCTGCATCACCAATTATGTGACAATCATTCGGAAAATACACATCTGCATTGTCAATGTATTCTTGGACGCAAGATAACCGAATGACTCTGGCATCGTGGACACATCCTGCGTAACCACTAATAACCACTTGTGAACGATAAATCACGTGTACAGACCGCCTAAAATATTAATTACAATATTTCAAACAAGCTTTTACGAAACTAAGCCGTCGAAGTAACAACTGAACAAATATTACCTGTACTTGGATTGAGTGATATGATTTCCTATTTAAGGAAGAATTACCATCCTCATGATGGCGCCCTTATACGGATATGCGTCCCATCAAATGCTCCAATAACGCCAGGAAATTCACTATTTGTGTCGAACTCGGATATAACCTGAGTAGCTCGGTCCCCTATTGGCCATTGGATGAATTGAGGAGCCAAAGAATGAAGAGCATATGTCACTCTCTGCACACTTCTAATGGCAGTGGATTTTCCAACGTTGAACCGGTCACAAATAGATCTACGTTCATAATATTTTAAAAAATCAGTAATAGTTTTGTTTCCGAGTAAAAACATTGATTACAATCGGTAAAGTAAAACCTGTACGAGTCCGGCGTTGCCATCGCCTACAAAGTTAAGAGAAGTTGCGTTTTGGCAGATCGGTTTTTTCCTATGCACAAAATTAGTGCTCGATATCACTGATCCTATAAGGCCAAGTATAAACTCGGTCTCTGTACAGCTGGCAAACTCATCGACCATCCAGATGTGCATGAGTTATATAGAAGTTCACTGGTGCGTCAGCTTCACAGGAGTTGCGCACAGACTCATCAGTGCATCAGCTTTACAAAAGTTTGCAATGAATGATTAGTTGAAGAAGTCATTGGTTAGTAATATTACTTGTGAGATTGCAGCGATAAACAAGATCAGAAGCGGCAACTTATGTAAATCAGTGTTTATCACAAGTTGAACTAATTCGATGTACTCACCTGAAATGCGATTTAAATTCTTGATCAGAAAATCTGGGAATCGTTCTGTCAACGTCATTTTCAATGCGAGGTCTGCGCTCCAATCTTCCTCGTTTCTTCCTTAACATAAGAATTGCGTAAAGGAGTGGGTCATCTTCGGAGCTACTTGATGTTGTTGACGAAACAACATCATGTTGTTCTACATCATGTTGTTAGGTGTACAAATAAGTTTCCGCCGTTTGACAAAAGATGGCGCCACCAGTAAGTTATTGTTAAAATTGTCAGATGTAAACGGCATTATCGTAAGGTTGGACATCAGGCAATAACATAACCTTAAAATATTAGTGATTTTTTATCAGTATAATATAGTCTTTTGTGTGCGAAAATGTGAGTCGAATAAGCGTCATTTGCGGGGACTTTTGATTTACTTCTTTAATTTGAAGAAATCTGCAGCTGAGGCGTATCGATTGCTTGTAGAAGCATATGGTGAGGCTGCCTTAAGTGAGAGAAGTTGTCGTGAGTGGTTTCAAAAGTTTAAGAATGGTGAATTTGACATCGAAGACAAAGAACGTAGCGGAAGGCTGAAAGTGTACGAAGACGCGGAATTGGAAGCATTATTGGATCAAGATTCGTGCCAAACGCAAGAAGAACTTGCACTTACATTATGAGTGACTTAACAAGCAATTTCACATCGGTTGAAATCATTGGGAATGATTCAAAAACAAGGAAATTGGGTTCCATATGAACTGACGCCGAGAAACGTTGAACGCCGATTTTTCACATGTGAAATGCTATTTGCCAGGCATAAAAGAAAGGGTTTTCTGCACCGTATAGTCACTGGTGATGAAAAATGGATCCACTATGATAATAAAAAACTCTTGTTGTGTATTTGGTGGGATCAGCTTGGTGTCGTGTATTATGAGTTGCTCAAACCGAACAAAACCATTACTGGAGCTGTCTACCGAACACAATTGATGAGATTGAGTCGAGCACTCAAGGAAAAGCGAGCCCACTACTACTCCAGACACGACAAAGTTATTCTCCTGCATGATAATGCTCGTCCACATGTTGCGGCGCCGGTCAAAACCTATTTGGAAACACTCAATTAGGAAGTTTTACCCCATCCGCCGTATTCACCAGACATTGCTTCTTCTCATTTCCACTTGTTTCGGTCGATGGCGCATGATCTATGTGAGCAACACTTCACATCATATGAAGATACCAAAAATTGGGTCGATTCGTGGATAGCCTCAAAAGATAAAGCATTCTTCCGACGCGGTATCCGTATGCTACCAGAAAGATGGGAAAAAGTACTGGCAAGCGATGGACAATACTTCGGTTAAAACATTAGGTACCGTCCTTTCACAATAAATTTCCAATTTTTTATTAAACATGGCGGAAACTTATTTGTACACCTAATATAATATTTTTTGTATCAATGTCGTCACTTTCGTCAATTGCAGAAAATGCTTAAAATGCAACTGCTTTCTCGAGTTGATAGGCCATGATGATTTGTAAGGTTATGTCGAATGAGTAACCACGCTCACAAGTGGTCCGAATTACTTTAACTATAAATAGACGTTAGCACGCTCATTGAATCGGGCCGCATGTTAGCAGTTTGTGCATCGTAAGGTATGATACCGGAACAGATGATAATCTGAAGGTGCCAGGTCTGGAGAGTATGGTGGGTGTAGCAGTATATCCCATCCAAGCTCTAACATTTTTTTTCTGAGTGGTCAAACTTGTATGTGGTCTCGGATTATCTTGTTGGAACACTATACCTTTCCTATTGACCAATTCTGGTCTTTTTTCTTTAAGTGAATCATTCAATTTGTCCAACTGATGACAGTACACTTCAGAATTGATCGTTCTGTTGCTCGGTAGAAGCTCAAAATAAACGATTCCTTTGAAATTTCACCAAACAGATAGCATAACCTTTTTTTGATGAATATTGGCTTTCGAAGTGCTTTGAGCCGGTTCATCTTTTCTCCTCCAGAATCTTTTGCGCTTAACACTGTTGTAGATAACGCATTTCTCGTCCCCAGTGATGATACGCTTCAAAAATGGATCATTTTCTTGGCGTTTGAGAAGCAAATCACAAACGTCAATGCGACGGCACAAATTTTTTTTCGTAAGAAGATGAGGAACCCATATGTCGAGCTTTGAGGTTAAACCTAGCCGTTTGAAATGATCATGAACGGTCGAATTCGATAAATTTAATCTCTCAGCGATCTCACGAGTTGTTATTCGCCGGTTTGTATCAATTAATGCCTTTATTGTGTCTTCATCAGCTTCAACTGGCCTTCCAGAACGTGGTGCATCTTCGAGATCAAAATTGCCGGATCGCAATTTTGCAAACCAGTTTTGGCACTGGCGCTCATTTAACACATTTTCCCCATACACCAGCGGTTTCCAACCTTTTTGTTACTACGCCTCCCCAAAAAAAAAAAAATTTTCCGCGCCTCCCTTACCTTTTATTTTTTAAATAGATTAAATAATATAGACACGTTTTAAATAATAAAAACTTTATTATAAAAATAAACTGAAAACCACAATTAACAGAATAATAACAAGGTTTAGTTATAACATACACATACGTGTATATTTATTTTTATATATAAGTTTTTTTAAACAATTAAACCAACTACATCTATCGCATAAAAATTTAATGCGACGGTTGTTGTTGTTTATTAGCACAAAGCTTATCAAATCTTGGGGGCAATGTGGAGAGTGCCACTCGTATCTCTTTTTCGACTACTAACCTGGTGCGATATTTAGTTTTCATTGCAGCCAGTGCCGAAAAGCCCGTTTCGCATAAATACGACGTTACAAACGGTAGAAGCACTTGCATTGCTTTGCAATACAAAGATTCATACTCTCCTTTAAGATTCATCCAAAATTGAATTAAGGTTTCATTTTGAAACTTTTGTTTTAGTAGGCTATCGCATGATAATTCTATAAGTTTTTCCTTTTCAATGGTTGTCAGCTCAAATTTGTCGTTTTCATCGTCGATAAATGGATTCTGTACCCACAAAAACTTTAAGAAATCAAGGTCTTTAAAATAATTTGAAAAATGCAGTACTAGACCATCCAAGTGTTCAATAAAAAGATTCTTGCTTGTTTCAATATTGGCTGTGGCCCAGAAATCTTTTGACAGTGAAAACATGTCCAACTCATTCTTTTGTAAATTTGACTTCCATAACTTCAACTTTTTAATGAAAGCTTTTACTTTGTCTTTTTGAACAAGTGGATGCATTTGTGATCCCTGCATTGATTTATTCAAACTGCTCAATTTTCCAAAAATTTCAACTAAATAGGCAAGTTTAACAAGGAAATTATCGTTCGTCCGTAAATGTGCCTCTTCGTGGTGATTTTCTTCGAGAAAGGCTGTTATTTCTTCTTTGAGTTCAAATACCCTTTGAATCGCTTTTGCACGAGATAGCCAGCGAACTTCACAATAATAGGTATAATTAGCTTCCATATCTACACACAACTTTGCAAACAGCCTAGATCTCAAAGGACTGTTCTTAATGTAGTTTATAATTTTTATAATTTTTGTAAAAATGTTGTTAAGTTCCTCGCTCATATTTTTTGACACTAGAGCTGCTCTGTGAAGCATACAGTGCGTCCAGATAGCATGTGGTGCTTTTTTTTTAACTAATGCTTGAAGACCTGCTTTGTGTCCGGACATTGAGTGAGCTCCGTCAGTACACAGTCCAATACAATTACTCCACGTTATGTCGTTTTCTTCAAAAAAACTGTCCATTATATTAAAAATTTCAATGGATGTGGTCTTTCCAGGAATGGGTTTGCAAAATAATATATCTTCTAATATATTATTTTCCACAACATATCAAACATATGCAATTAAATGGGCATCTTTAGCTATATCAGTTGCCTCATCTACTTGTATGGCGAATTTCGAAGTACGCAGCCGAGAAACTAATTGATCGCAAATATCTTCAGATATATCATTGATTCTTCTTCCGACTGTATTATCAGCAAGCGGAATTTGTTGCAACTGTTTTGCATATGATTCGCCGAACATTATTCGAACCATATCAATAGCTGCTGGTAAAATTAGAGTTTCTCCTATTGTATGTGGTTTCTTACATTTTGCGATTCGGTAAGAGACATGGTACGAAGCCAATAATGCATTTGGTGATACAGAAAGAATATTTTTGAACGTTTGCTTTTGATTATTAAGCTCATCCAATTTTCTTTCAAAATATTCTATGGACTTATCAACGTATTCAGAATGTAGAGTTTCATGGTGCCGTTTTAATTTGACTGGTCTCATACTATCTGAAGCCAAAACTTTCGAACACAACAAACACATTGGTTTTTCCAAGCCATCTATAATGACACTAGTGAATCCTAATGATAAATAGGATGAACTGTATTGTCTTTTCTTGGGAGCTTTACTTCCTTGTACTTTTTTGATTTTATTCCCACTAGTATCAGCATCAGTATCTTCATTATTGTTGACTTTTCTCTTGTAACCACTCAAAAATTTATCCATTCGTCTAAAAAATATTTTATTGATATAAATTAAAATGAATGATAGTTTAAATTTAAAAAAAATGAAGTTTAAAATATACTAACGATTATTTTCAGGAAGAAATCACGTCAGAAACAATTTAAAAAAAACAATATCACACCCTGCCGACACGCTTCAGTTGACACGAGTGACATTTAAATTTGAGGTTATTGTTCTATGCAACTAGCGGTCGTTTTGTGTATTACCGAAACAGAGCGTTTGCAAACGCGCCATTTTTAAATTTCTCCGCTCCAGATAATTTTTTTAATAGGAATTAAATATATGTAAATGTAAAAAAATGAACATTCATGCACTGAATTTTCACTGTTACGTTAATATATCAAGTTTTATTCATTTGTAGATATTATGGTATAAAAAATAATTCATTAAAAAATGTTGGCGCCTCCCCTGGCAATAGTCCGCGCCTCCCAGGTTGGAAACCGCTGCCATACACATCGGATAATTTTTTTCTTGTTTGAACAGAATTTTTACCTTTTCTATAGTAAAAAAGGACAATATGCCGAAAATGCTGTTTTTCACTTGCTATATTTAAAAGGGTATCAACCAAAAACTACTGTGCAGAATCAATTGAATTTTTTCACAAGCAAGCCTTGCTATATCAGCTGTCAAAATACTGTAACGGTAATTTTTTTATCGTTCACAATTATTTTGATTTATTGTGGGAAATTCGGGCTCGAACAAAAAACTAATTAATGTTAGACTTCGAGGTGGATGAGAATGTGGTTTATTAATAAAGAGATCAATTTTATATAATGTCAATACTCGGTACATGGCAACCAATAGCCCATACCATGCGCTGCAATTCGGTAATTCCTGATGATAATTTTACAATCTTATTTTGTTTCGTGCACATAAATTCTCGGTATTCCGGGCTCACAATTTCTGTTATTATTTCGGACCCGAGTGTGGAGTGTAGCGCTCGATAAATACATATACACGCATACCTCCTGACTCGCCCGCCTCGCTCCTCGAGACGATGTCTCGCTCGTACCACTGTCCCTCTCTATTCTACGTAGATTCGCTGTTCGGCGCTGTCTCTCTCACTCTCACTTGCTGTCTATATTTCGCCTACCGATTTACATGATGTGTGACTTGGTTTCGCTTGCTCCAGGACCACTGACCTAATTCTAATTTCAATCTATTTTCTACACTTAGGGATCTATTCTTTATTCTATCTTCTTAGGAATTACTCTTAACCCTATCCTATCTAATAATTGCTAGGGACCTAATCTTAGTTCTTATGACCTAATTTAAAACTAAATTGAGAAAGATTTTGAAAACGTCGATCTATTTACGGTTTATTTTCTGTGTATATCTCGCCTGTCTTTCCTCTCGGCTTGGTCTCTGTTTCCACCCACTTGTTGGCTTGTGTTACACGTGAAACACAGACTCTACACACTAATATTTAAAATAACTCTTGATAAACTTTCAGTGATTTCAATGTTTCGATTTTCTACACCTTGATACTTTCACTTTTTGATCTCAAAAGACTAAGACCTCTTCCCCTCGCGCAGGCCTTTTTATAGTCCTCGTCGGAGTTCGAACCCCTCTTTCCTCTTCGCGCTGTAATTTTTTAAATCTACCGTAATCTATTAATTTTTATTTTCGCCGTTGCCGCGCTCACCGCATTTCCCTCGCCGCCGAGCAAGGCCAGCTGGTCGCTGACCTGCTGTTTACGGCAGCGAGGGAATTCCGGAGGTGTGACGTAGATCGTTTTTGTCACATCTCCGGGTTCAGTGGCCTCCTGCCCGCAGCGTTCGGTGCGCCTGAACCGAGTCTCTCGCTTTTATTATGATTCCGAGCCTTCTCTTTCCAAACAGCTATCAGCCGACCTGCCTTACTTTTTCTTAAATATGCTTATAGCTTGCTATTTCGTCCTATCTTGATAATTTCTTCGATTCTTCTTTATAATCTTACGGTCCCTACATGTGAATACCTCACAATACATATGATTATGCGGCTTAAGTGTGAAGTTGGTTGTGAAAAAATACAATTAAGTCCTCTGTTGGGAAAAAACGAAATTACTTTCCGAACGACCCAATAGATACATTTATTACCTATTAATTCTACACGCGATTTAAATGAATCGTACATTTTTTAATCATAATTGTGTATCGATATTTGATTTCAACTAATATTATTATATATGATATATAACAGAGATTAGATGTATTCAGATACAACGTAACAACTTTAGGTTACCCACTTGCATGACTGTATTGTATACAAAAATCCTCACGGTATTTGTAATATTCTCTCTTTAGAATTAATCCTAGTCTAATTGTGCGCAACAGGAATTGCAAAACCAATGCTTAGCCTTTGGTTGGGCTTTTAAGTTTACACTTTAAATGTGTAAACACACAACAAACAACCATCGCAATAGACCGATTCTCATTGATATTATGATGGCAATTGGAACAAATCCAGATACGTGTTTTTACCATACGACACACTTCTTGGATTGCATTCCAAGCGTCGTTTGTGAAGAATTGGCGTATGATATGTGTTGAAACTAATTAAAGCCTGACGTTATCAGTTGTAATTGTGTTGGGAAAGGTTGTAGTTCAATTAACAAATTCGGTAACAACTATATGAAATACTTTATTCGTACAACTAGAGAAACGTGGTGACAAAGACGGAGGTCGCACACTTAATGACAAAGCGAGCTCACTCGTGCTGGCTTGCTTTGCCTAGTCATCAGTACCTCGCGTGGGAGCACCGACGAAGACCGAAGTCTCCCGACCGAGCGCCTTGCTATCGCCCGCGAGGCACTGCCACCCATACAGGCACGTTAAACTCACGCTCTAACAATATGAATATCAACTTCCGCATCTAATACGGAATAAAAGATTTTTTCTGGTCTGATTTCGACTGTTTCTTCATCAATAAGACTACAATCTTGAATTGGGACCGATATAATCGACGCATCATCAATAAAATGTTTTATCAAAAAAGTTTGTTTTTCAAATAGGTATTTTACAATAAGGCAGAGGCTTCTTTTTTTTTAGGCAATCCCACTACTGTAACATTCTGACCCTTCGGCATTCGTCTTAGTTTTATTTTGTCTGGCATCTTAATAGTGGATATGACAATACTACTCGATGAGACAGTGGTAGTGATGTTCGACGCATTCGTACCTTGCTTTCAATCTTGAGACTAAAACATCTTAAGAATGTGTTGGAATTGGAGGTATCACTACTTCTGGTACGTTTTCATCTGTTCCATTGTCTATCCAAGATACTAAAGCATTATAAGTTGAAACATCGTTGTTAATAATCGAAGCAACTTGAGCTTCAGTTGTAGATATGACTGCTTCTGGCAAATTTTCGTTTGTTCTATTATTGTTAATTTGAAATTCAAAATATTGATACCATCTAATATATTTAAAGCGTAGGATGTTTATATTTTGTACAAATTTTAGTGACCTCATCTTCAGGAATGGCTACGTATTGAATAGAGACTGGCCTTTAAGTGCATCATCCTTATCACTCACGTTGTTAGCCAGGTCACTGGCGTACTGAAATTCAAAATATTGTCCAAAGCAGTGTACAATGCTTTATCGAAATATACATTGAAGTTGCCCCCCCCTCATGTAATAAAGTTTAAGGTTGTAATCCCTTACGAAATCATCTACCGACTTAATGCAAACATGTTTTCCCGTTTTCCAATACAAAATCAAGTCATCTAGTACTTATGATCTCTGCTCGTATAGCATGTTCGATCTTTGTGCGCACAGACCTAGTACATGAGTACGACTCAACACTTTCTTTTTTGAGCGTAACTCAGAGTTATGGACAAAGGCTGCGTTGTAATGATGATATTATCATTTTCGATATCATCATGGTTCTGTTCCAGAAACATGCGATGATGTGCTTTAAAATAATCAAGAGTCCATCTCTTTTCGACCAAAGTTTTTTCAAAAATTGGCTCTCTTATACGTTTTCTGACTGCAAAAATGTGTCTGCATGGAAGTATCATAGAGACGAAAAATGCACAAGAACAGTAATTTTTGATGACATGCAATATGTCTTTTCTCTGTCGCATTGTAAATTGCTGCTTACTCTTATTTGGATAATCGCATTCATGGTCCTCCATTGATGAATGTTCGATTTCTTGAAGTACATGCTTTGCAGTTGCATGTGTTAAATAATTGAAATATTTGCCTTCGTCACTTTCACGAGAATATTTTAAGCATATTTGTTTTGGCATTGAATACACAGCCTTGTGATCTCTTTTTTGCTGCAAAGTACTGACTATCGCGAAGAATCCGTGAATAAAATTTTCTAGAGCTGTTTTTTTTAATTACCGACTTTAACTTTGAATTTAAGCATTCCAATCTATTATTGGTATTGTTCAGAAAATTAGATTTCAAGAAATTTTCGTTCATATTCCACTCATAATTGATGTCTTGCCAATTTTATTATAATAGTCTCTGACTGGCTTAGGCGTGATGTCATAAAAACTGGATTGAATTTCCGAAAATTCCTGATCGGTCTTCGCATATAAAAGTTTTTGTAAAAGTTTCAGGTATTGAATTGAGTGCAATTGAGTGATGCCTAATTTTTCGCATGTGACTTCCCTTCGAAATGTTTTGAGTGAATGAAATATACATATTATCAGTGATACATCAGGAAATATCTGTTTGATAACTTGTCTCTCGTTCATATCCTTGTCGGTTATTATATACTTCGTATTCTTGCACTCTGGATTATTCTCCTTAAATGTCGATACAAACCAAGATAAACACTGTTGATCCTTGTCGGTGACAAGACACATGGTCACAATCTCAGTCTGGCAAGCACCATCTTCAGTAATTATGAGATAGAGAGGTACAGAAATGTGCAGTAGTTTATAGGTTGCATCTAGTGCTAAAAACTCTGCGTATGCGGAAGCTACGTTTTTCATTCCTTCTGTTTATATGAATAGTCGTTGAAAGTTTTGCCTTTTTTGTTGAAGTACACAGACATCTGCAACTGAAAATATATCATAATGGTTAAAGTACAACATTGAACAAGCTATTTGACCCAAAATTTTATAATAAACTGAGTCAACTCACAATATTGTGTCCTCAGAGTATCCAAGCAATTTTCTAAGCTTTCTCCTTTACTCTCATTTAGTGTCAACTGTAGTTTGTCAAATCCCGTAAGGTTATTTCTTTTTTAGTTGTTTCTTGGAATTTTTGTTGTAAAATTGTTTTGTCGGCTCTCATTGCAAGCATGTTTTTTGCTTCATATGGAATATCTGAGGGCAACCGTCGTTGCGCTGGATAATGCATAAATAACACCTGTGTTTGAGAAATCCTGGTGTTCGTATCTAAAATATATTGAGAGAAGATGAGTACTAACTCGTGGTAGGTGGAAAATAACCAGACACATCGATGTTGTTGGAAAAAATGTTAATATTCGCCCGGAAAACTATAAAAATAATATAATAATAAAGAAGACTGAGCACTGAATTTAAAGAGTGAGCTGCACGTACAATTATATTAATTGTGTGCCAAATTGGTGCAGGTGTGAAAGCGTGAAACAACCCGTGCTGCAAAGCCCGCCACGAGGTGAGACAGATAAGGATCCACAAAGAGATAATTTACCGTATCACATTGAGTTAATTGGTTAAAATTATCAATGCGACAACTTACCAGATGAATTTAAGTCCTGTTGAGCACATTTGAAGTTGAGATGATCCGAGAAATATCGTGAGGAAAGTCCGAGACGAGTAGAGGCTGTTGCTGTACACTTGGCGGTTTTCACGAGTACCGAAAAATCGCAAGATGGCAAGTTATTCGAAAGCGCCGTTAACCTCTTGCACTATTTTCACAAGTCTGACTCGTGATGGAAAATTTTAGGCCAAACTTGAATGTCACGAGTCAAGCTCGTTGTTAAACGTGAATATCACGAGTATGGCTCGTAATTGATATTTCGGTCCAAACATGAATATCACGAGCCGTACTCAAGGTCTTAATCTCAGGCTAAACAAGAACGTCTGAAGTTAGGCACGGCTTGGTCCGAATTTCAGCGTAGTGCAAGGGGTTAAGCCAGTGATGCCACATGAGGGATTTTTCGTCCCTTTTGGGTACCCTCTTCACTGGGTCTGTTTTAGCGCATACTGCGTGCGCATACGGCGCACCGACTAATCAGCAGTCAGGCAGCGTGTGATGTCACATACTACGCCGTGCGCAGACTCGGCTCACCGACCAATCAACGGTCAGGCAGCGTGTGACGTCACACATTACGCAGATCCGGCTATTAAATTAAATTGTAATGAACCTTTCGTGTAAAGGGCTACAATTTGGTGTTGGATATTGTAATGCACTATTCATTTGCTGACGGCTGCAAAATTAGTGAGCGTTTTATATATTTCTTCACTTTCATCATTTATTTATTTATATATATAATATTTATATAGATTCATTAAAAAATCTTCCATAACTCATTTCATAAAAGCCCGCGTTGTGAAATGGGTGGGGCGAGACAACGTGAAGCGCAATCGAGACGAGATTTGTTACGAGCGGCGCAAGCCTTCCCCTGACGCGCCTAGCACGGGCAGCGTGGTGAGGGCAGCGAGATACGGGCAAAAATCCCTCATCTGGCATCACTGGGTTAAGCGACGTTACTGCCAACCGAGAGCTAGATCGTAGTCTCTTGCATGAGTTGAGTATCCGTGAGGGCTGCACGTACGGCAGCCGAGTGCAGCGAAGCACCAGCAGCGTCGAGCTTTCGCACAGTGACCATAGTGGCCTTGTGCCAGCTGTTTTCTCGACAACCTGCAATAAAAAAATTTTCATCAAAGTAAATTATGTTGCGATAATCATGAAAAATATTAAATAGTTTACAACAACAACAGTAGTATGTATAGAACCAGTAAAAAGATTGCTGCAAGGTCAATTTTTGTTTAATCAACTTTTGATGCACAGTCAACTTATTATAGACATAAAGTTAAAGTTTGCAGCTCGAATTAGCAGCAGACGGATGTGGTAAAACTGATCAAGTGAGGCAGGGAAACACAATAAAATAATTCAATGAAATCGCGCGCCTATTAATTTGATTAAATTGTGGGTATATTTTGATGAAATTCCACGCAATTGGCTGCTAGCTTCAGCTTTATGTTATAAACGTATAAACGTTATCTTGCTGGTTTCGTCACTGTGATTAGGTTTCAAAGCTTTGATTTGAAGTGCATTTGATGGTAATGCCATCAAATGGAGCTCGAAACTGCACAAACATGGAACAATCTTTCTTAAAAGTACTGAAAAGTATTATTTGAACAATTATGTTAATAGTGTTTGACTTATCACTTGTTCACCAACAGATCAATAGAAATGAAACTTGCAAATTGCTTCTTCGAGATTTTACAAAATGCTTAAAGCTTCGTCTACGAGGAAGCCAAAATTACGAAAGATATTATAGTTCCTCACAGAGAGGACTCAGAGCATCGTGCGGAATCTCGAGGAAGCAGTTTGCAAGTTTTATTTTACAGCTTGTTTTGAAAACTTAAAGATTCATTGGAACTAGCAGTCATTTTTCAATGCAACTAAGACTTGTCTTATCCACATGTCCTAATCGAAAAGTGCTGTTTTGCTATGCTGTTTATAAAAGCACTATATTTCTGAACTGGAGAAGCTGTGTGTCCCAAATAATCACAATGAGCATACCGCTTTTCTCACGAGTACACCGAGCCAGCGCTTTTCCAACCACAACAGCAAAATAGTACTTTTTCATTAGGACACGTCGTTATATTGCCATAGGTCATGAAAAGTAAGACATTGTATACGGATTAGCTGGATTCTCGCATGCCTTTGCCCTCCCAATGAATTTTTTCCCTCCATATATACATGCATACTTGATTTCGTAAGAAATTACGACTTCTTTAATTGGCCTTGAAATACGAGACAATGCGATACTCAATTGTCACTCTTCCATAATTTAGTGAAAGTTTCTGCCTCAAATTTTTCCACGGCAGACTGTACGCCCTTGAAGGATTTGAAGCGAGCATCAACAACCAAAGACATATTTGGCTGAAAGTAGGGTTATGTTTAAACTAGTGAGGCTTCATTAATATAATACCCTACAAAACTTAAGCAAGACTAAAACAAAATTCAGAGGTGAAAAACCTTGAAGGTTTAATTAAGTGAGTTGAGACTGAACCAGGAAGAGTAATAAAGTGACTGAGAACTGATAACGGACTCGAGTTTTTGAATCGAGAAGTACAAAGTATTTTGCAGAAGTACAGGATAAAGCAAGAAACGAACGTCGTTTACACACCGGAACAGAATGGCGAGATGGAAAGAGAATATAGAACGGTCGTGGACGCAGCATGCAGCGTGAAGTAGGCTGTATGCCAAATCTATGAATCTAAACCGATGGGCTATAGCAGTTCACACCAGTCTTCGTTCTTAACCGTACCAGAACAAGCAGCGTGCAAGACAAAACACCATACGAGCTGTAGTTTCGCACTCCGGCAAGCAGCCTCGATCTGAATATCTTCGGGACTAAATTTTATACTTATTTTCAGAAACAAAGGAGGACAAAATAGAGTCCAAAACGAAACGAGGTTTGTTCATAGGACACGACGATTGTACAACAGGCTTCAGAGTTTGGTTTGCATCCGAGAACAAAGTCGACGTACACAGAGACATCGTCTTCGTGCCAAAGTCACTCAAGACAAGCGATGAAGAAGAAAAACGAGTTACCATGGAAACAAATCGTTTGGAGAGCAGCGAAAATGAAGATAATCCACGTGAGCCACAAGAAGAGGACGACGACATACAAGAAGACGACATGGAAAATCAAGAGGAACGCGTAGAAGAGGACCAATTCCGAAATCGAATCGCCAGTAATGACGAAGCGGACAATGAAGCGCAACATAACGCTCGTTAGCTCCACCAGCATTAAGAGATCCGGAGACTACAAAGGTACGAAGATTATGAGTTTAATATATGTGAATTGCTTGTTGCAAAGTGTCGAGAGAATATGACGTATAAGGAAGCAATGGACAGCCAGAAAGCTCATTCGTAAAAATAAAGGCCATGAGCGACGAAATGGAATCTTTGCAATCACAAAACACGTGGGCACTCGTCGAACCGTCTGAAAACGCAAAGATTCTCGAAAACCGTTGAGTCCTCAGGTATAAGCCAGCGGTAAATGGTCTCGCCGGAAGACACACGGCCAGATGGATCGTCAAAGGCCTCACGCAAAGATCGGGAGTTGACTACGAAAAAACTTTCAGCCCCGTGGTAAAGTACGGGTCAATAAGATCCATTCTCGCTGTAGCAGCAGCCACAGGTATGTTCACAGCGCAGTTCGACGTAAAAAATGCGTTTTTAAATCATGATTCACTCGAGGAAATCTACATGGCTCAGCCAAAAGGCTACCAGGATGGATCACGGCGAGTCTGCAGATTGAAAAAGGCGCTTTATGGTTTTAAGCAATCGGCCAGACGGTGGAGCCAAACATTTATCAGCTCTCTTCGAAAATTCAATCTGGAAACAAATAAAGCGGATCCGTGTGTTTTTACCATGGAACGTAGAAAAGAAAAATTGATTTTGACGATCTACATCGACAACGGACTTATAGTATCAACAAGCAAACATAAAATGTATGACTTGCTGGATCATTTGGCAGTGGAACTGCAAAAAAAGATCACGCTGCTGAGCACGTTTTTGGGTATGGAAATATTGCATCTCCCAGACGGATCACTCTTCGCAAATCAAGTCACGCACGGCAGAAAAATCCTCGAATGTTTCAGAATGAGCGAAGACCATGCGGTGGCGATTCCTGCGGATTAGCATCAGGACTTGAGTCTCGAGAGCATTGGCGAGAGTGGATAGGCCATTAATGTGAGTAGTATGTGTACACTTTTGTGCCATCCCACTCCTATCTCCACTCCTTCACCCACCACGTGGCTAGCTCCACCACCCCATTTTTCTACCGCCGCGCTAACCACTCTGCTTAACCAGTGTCGGTAACGTGGAGATTGTAAAGTGAGGTGGTGAGGGTACTCTGGTGAACAAGGAAGAGTAGAGATAAGAGCAGGATGGAGCAAAGGTGTACACATACTTGGAAAAATGTATTAAATTATGTACTCACACACACACGCGCAGCACCGTGCCTTTAATTTCTTGCTACGTCCTCGTCAAAGCCCTCGTCCATGGCACCGATATCGTAGCTGATATCTATCTCATCCCCGAGAGCCTCTATAATACCTGCTGCCACATCTGCGCGTACCCGTTCGTTAATCGACCCGCGGAGCGTTATCGCCGGCAAGAGGTCGCATCATGACAGCGATCAAGGCATCGCTACCGCACCCTTCTTCGATGAGGTGCGCAATACCTACAACATGCACGCGTTCGAGTCCATATATTGAACACTCCATGACAAGAGCCGGCAGCATACTTGCTAGAGGCTCCGGATGATATAGGTGAGTCCAGTCGATGTAAATGGTGTCGCCGAAATCGACTAACATCACCTCGCAGTACCCATCAAACTCCGGGTAAATCACTTCGACGGGGACAACTCTATTGAAACGAGGCACAATACAAGACATTCCGATTTAGAGTTCGCCAAGTCCAAAGGGTCTTCCTTGACGCTTCACTAAATATACGCTACATAGGAACTCTTCCAGCTCATTGTACGCATCGCATATTTCTTGTATACGTAGGAACACGCTCATCACACTCTCGACTAAATGTACTCGGCACCAAAACGCGTCGCTAAAAATCTCCTTGCCGTATCGCGGATACATATTGCTTTTTATTGTTTGCATGTAGGATGCTAAAGACAGACTAAATGCTCGAGATGCTGCTAAAAAGTATCACGGGAAGAAAGATAACAACTCCTATGAATCATAACTCGGTATATACAGGGTGGCCGATTTATCTGAAGACATTAAAATATTTTAAAAACTACGCATGGGATCAAAAAAAGTTCTCAATAAAATTTATTTGCCTGGAAGGGGGTCATCCAATGATACTAAAGTCGACCCCTCACCCCTACCCCCTGGGGTGGGGGTGGGGGCAACTTTGAAATCGTAAATGGGAACCCCTATTTTTTATTGCAGAATCGAATTCCCCATAAAAAAATAAGTAACTTTTATCTAAAACATTTTTTTTCGATTCGTGATAGATGGCGCTGTAATCGCAAGAAACCTGATTTTTGCGAATATCTCGAGAAATTACACATCGGATCGAAAAAAGGAAAAGACATGTTTCATTTTTCAAAAAGCTATTTGGCGATACGAAACTCGATCCACCCTCCCCCCCATCCCTACCCCATTGTGGTGAAAATGGAAGTTGCTTCAAAATCGTGATTGGAAAACCCTATTTTTTCCCTGGATTTCCATGACAAAATCCATTGATTTGACTTTATTGTTGATATGAAATTTTCTCACACATGGCGCTGCAATCGAAAGCATGTATTCGTTTATCAATAAGTTAACAACTACTTTTAGCGTCACCCAGGAACAACGACGTGGACGTAGTAGTTTTTGTTCCCATCGGGGTGCTTGTTTTAGGTGTGTTCCCTTGCCTTTCACCATCGGGGTGCTTGTTTTAGGTGAGTCCCCTTGCCTCTCACTGTTCAATAAATTAGATTAAATGTTCGAAATTGTGACCTTGAACTTCTAGACACTTATTTATTCTTTCCTCGAATGATTATACACAAGAGAGGAGCATATCTGCGGGAATTTCAGCGCAAGCGTTTATTATGCACTGTATCATGTTTTCACGAGTTGCTGGTGCTTGTTGAAAAAGCTTCGCTTTTAGATGAACCCACAGAAAAAAATCCGGCGATGTCAAATCAGGTGACCTAGCAGGCCAATTAATGGGGCCACCTCTGCCGATCCATCGGTCATTGAAATCACGGTTCAATACTTCTCGTGCTGTTATTGAGTGATGCGCTGGGCAACCGTCATGCTGAAACCACATAATTTGGCAAATGGGCAATGCAACACCCTCAAGTAAAGGTTGTAGTTCATGTTCCAGGAAATTTCGATATTTGATTTCATTTAAAGTACCATCAATAAAATAAGGACCAATGAGTTTGTTACCTACAATTCCACACCAAACGTTGACCGACCAGGGACGTTGATGTTCAGCTTGTCGTAACCAGTGGGGATTTTGCACACTCCAGTAATGTATGTTATGCCGATTAACGGCACCATGGCTTGTGAATGTAGACTCATCTGAAAATAGTACATTAGCAAAGAAATTGGAATTCATTTGGATTTGCTGAACTGCCCATTCACAGAATTCTACTCGCAGACGAAAATCATCGCCCTGAAATTCCTGATGCAGTGAAATGTGGTATGGGGGATACTTGTGACGATGCAATATTCTGAGAATACTATCTTAAGAAATTCCGGAATCCCGATGTAATTGCCGAGTGCTTACATGAGGGTTATGTTGAACAGCTGCTAGCACATCAATTTCATTAGCTTCTCCCGTGACAGTGTTCCTTCGTTTTCTTTTTTTAGGTCGTACACTACCGTCAGACATAAAGGATTGAACAACTTTGTAAAAAAAGAACGTGAGCGAACATTATCTGAAGAACGCTCAGCATACAAGGCAACAGCATCGTCAACGTTCCGCCTACATTCACCGAAAATCAGAATCATTTCAGTTTTTTTTTTATGGTTGCAGCATTCATTTCGCACTCGTACTTTAGTTTAAGGAATGAAGGGTAAAGATAGTCAAGTGAATTGACAATGTTGAAGGTGTTTTCAGTTAAAATCGTTGATATTGACATTGACGCGCCACTGTGACCATATGGTGAACTACGGGCTTATAAATCCAGTGCAGCGTTGTCAAAGATAACCATTTACGATTTCAGGGTGGGGATGAGGGCCTCTCCCGTGTACAATCATTCGAGGATAGAATAAATAAGTGTCTAGAAGTTCAAGGTCACAATTTCGAACATTTAATTTCATTTATTGAACAGTGAGAGGCAAGGGGACTCACCTAAAACAAGCACCCCGATGGGAGCAAAAACTACTACGCCCACGTCGTTGTTCCTGGGTAATGCTAAAAGTAGTTGTCAACTTATTGATAAACGAATACATGCTTTCGATTGCAGCGCCATTTGTGAGAAAAATTCATACCAACAATAAAGTAAAATCAATGGATTTTGTCATGAAAAACCAGGAAAAAATAGGG